>BSBK01002993.1:0-372500 GCA_027943335.1 Chamaecyparis obtusa
TACATATATAATATATATATCTATATATATAGATAGATATATATATATCTATAGATATATATATATATATATAGATATATATATATATATATATATATATATCTATATATATATATAGATATCTATATATATATATATATATATATATATATATATATATATCTATATATATATATATATCTATATCTATATATATATATATCTATATATATATATATATATATAGATATATATATATATATATATATATATATCTATATCTATATCTATATATATATATATATATATACACCAGCTCCTTCTTTTGAAAAAAATCTAATAAACAAACTATAAATTAATTTATTTTTAAATAAATAAAAAATACTCCTTTTTGGGGTCGGCCCTGTCGAACCCCATACCCCCTGGGTGGCTGAATGGGCACCCACAGTCGTGGGAAACCCACAACTGTGGAATGCCACAACCGTGGGTGCCACAAAGGGTTTGGGGTGGCTTTAGCCCCTCCAACCCTATATTTTTTTTAAAAAAAATTTACACTAAAAAATTATAACATATAAAAATAAAATGTTGCACCATACTAGCAGTTTGTGAAATAGGTTATGGTGTGGACTAGGGTTGATGTTTGATCTTCCTTTGGGGTTTCTCAATATATTTTTAAGTATATATACATATATGTAGTTGTGTGTGTGTGTGTGTGTCTATATATATATATATATATATATATATATATATATATATATATATATATATATATATATATATATATATATATATATATATATATATACGGATAGGTATTTTTAAATGCATGAACCTTGATCATCCATGGCTTCTCCTCACAACAAACCTGCAAAAAATGTAGCACACAAAAAACAAAAAAAATTCAGCCATGTAAGGTTGAGAGAGGGAAAAAAAGATATGGGAAAATTAGGTAGTTCTTTTGGGTGATGACAATTCCACCCTAACCCTAATTTTGAAATTAGGGTTAGGGCAAGGAAAATTCAATCCAAAATTTGAACTTCCTCCTTCCCCCTCTTTTCTTTTTGGAAAAGTCTTTTTCCTTATTGTAAAACTTATTAATTTTCCTTTTTGATTTAGATGAAATTCAATTTGGTGGGGAAAGAAAAAATTTCCCCACTATGAATTATTATTGAGAAAATTTAATGTAGAAGAGTTTTAATCCATTAATGTAAATTTATTAAAACTCCAGTAAGGTAGTTTACCAGGGTCTTTATTAAATCGATTATTTTATTATGGGGAGATTTAAAATATTTAAATTTTAATTGTGGTAATGATAATGTAGGAGATTTTATGAGAGTTTTAATAAAGAAAACTTCTCGAATGGAAAATATTTGTGAATTAATTTAATTAATTCCTTAGTGGAATTTTATTATAAGAATTATAGTAAATTCAAATTAATATTAATTAATAGTTAAATTAATGTTTTTACATAATAGTATTATTTAATATGTTAATTAATTAATTGTAACCTGGTTTAGAACTTAAGTGTAGAGAAGAAACATTTATTTTATTAAGTTATAATAATGTAATTATAATTAACGAAATATTAATTTAATTGGATTAAGTTAGGGTTTGACTTAGCTAGTTAACCATCGATATATGTTGACTTTTTTTAATCATGCGGGGGATGTTGGCGGGTTTGATAACCCCTCACCATGATCCCCCTTAATAGAATGTAATCTTAAACTCTCTAATTTTTTCATCTATTCTATTAAGTCAACCTTGAACCTTAAACTTGAATTAATGAATTTTTTATAATAATAATAAAAAAATTGGTGTATTTTTCCTATTAAAATTTGGGCATGACATTTTGGTATCAGAGCCAAATTACAAACATTGGATGCCTTAAACCCATTACGTTTCTCAACTAATTTTGTCCTTATTGAATTTGTAGGATGCCTCCCCTTACATGACAAGCTCGTGGACGTAATAGAGGCCCTAGGTGTGCCCCCTTGGTATGTGAGGAAGTAGAGCAGAGAGTTGAGATACCAGGAGGAGATTAGGAACCCTCTCCTGTACCACCATTAAATCCCAACTAGGAGGTTTTGTTAGCATTTTAGAACCTTATTGGAGTTATCTAGGATAGATTACTTTTAGTGGGTCATCAGTCAGAGCATCAATTATCAGGAGGACATATGTCAGAGGTCAGAGAGAGGACTAGGAGCCCTTCATGTGATAGCGAGGAGGGTCAGGGAGCTCATGAGGTGGAATTAGTTTGCATGTCAGAACCACCAGCTGGGATAGTTTAGAGGGCACCCCGTGATGTAGGGGACCAAATTAGAGATCTCCTATGCTTACAACCACCTTTGTATACAGGATCTACTGAAAACACAGAGCTCGAGGCTTGGTTATTAAGCTTAGATAGGTTCTTTGGGTTGTGTCCTTATGAGAGAAAGCTAAAGGCATGATTTTTAGTTCAACTTCTGAGAGGAGGTGCTTCTACATGGTGGAAGCAGGAGGAATTTAAAAACAACATAACCATGGAAACTGTCACTTGGGAGACCTTATTGGAGAGATTTAGAGATAAGTACTTGTCAAAGGATTGCATACAACACTATATTGATGAGTTCCATGATCTCCAATAGAGGGGACTCACAATATTGCAGTATGAGAGCCTTTTCCTTGAGTTTCTACCCTATTTTGACTAAATGAAGGATGAGAAATTGCAAGTAAATCACTTTGTCAAGGGACTCAATGATTGGATATAAGGACATGTTCTCATGACCACTCTAGGGAACCTTCGAGAGGCCATAGAGATGGTATTGATTATAGAGGATATTCTTGGTAGATCATGAGACACTCATGATAGGTCTCAAAACTATAACTCTGCATGCCAGTCTCATGGTTACTAGAAGAACCATTGGAAAGGTAAAAAAGGGCAGTCTTCAGGGTCTTATAATAAGAACCCTCAGTAATAGTCTTAGAAAAATTAGAGGTAGAGGACACCTCAGGGATAATAGGGCTCTAAGCCCAAGAAGTGGTAGACACAGGGTCCTAAGAAGGATCAGCATCCACAGGATTTAGATGCACCTCCAGCTCAGACTCAACAATCATCTCGAGGGGTTATAGTAGGTCTAGTAGGACCAATGGATAATAGTACTCTAGGCCACAAGGAGTTCAGACTCACACACATGGTTCTTTTTATGCATGTGGTGCCATGGGGAACTTAGCTTGAGATTATCCTTAGGGTCAAATGGCAGGTAGTCAGCGCATGGCAATGTCAGAGCCTATAGTTGGGGACTTTGTAAAGTCACACAAGGTTTTTGTAGTGGTTGATAACCACTAGGTAGAGCATCAAGCCACAATTATAGAGGTTGTAAGTATGGTTAGAGGTAGTAGCATTACCATTTTGTTTGATTCTAGAGCTACTGATTCATTTATATCTCCATTGGTTGTAGACTGATGTGGGCTAGTGCTGGCTAGGTAGGATATTAGTTGGGAGGTCAAGTTAGCATCAGGAGCTAGAGTGTTAGTCAACTCCTTGGTTAAGGATTTTCAAGTACAGATTGATGATTTGACCACCACTTTAGACCTTCATATCACACCTCTTGGATCCTATGGAATAGTACTTAGCATAGATTGGCTATATGTCAATAGAGATAAGTTGGATTTTCATTAGAAGAGGATTGAGTATTTATATGATCACAACACACCTATTATGATTTGCGGGATTTAGAGAGGTATATCTCTTTGATTGATATCTTCCATTTACCTTAAGTGAAGCATGGAAAAGGGATGTTAGATATTTTCTATTACAATTATTGATAGAGAGAATGAGGAGGAAAGGGAACCATCTCTTGATGATTATCCTATACTTTAGGAGTTTTTAGATGTGTTTCCTATTGAGATTCCAGGTATGCCTCCTCGTAGGGTAGTGGATTTCCATATTGATCTCATGCCAAGAGTTGCTCCAATTTTGAGGGCACCATACAAGATGACCACTAATGAGCTTAATGAGCTCAAGATCTAGTTAGAGGAAATTTTGGAGAAAGGACACATTTTTCCTAGTGCTTCACCTTGGGGCACATCATTCATCATCGTTAAGAATAAGTATGGATCCTTTTGGTTATGTATGGATTATTGATAGTTGAATAAGTTGACCATTAAGAATCGATATACGCTTCCTAGGATTGATGATTTATTTGATCAGCTTCGGGGTGCCTAAGTGTTTTCCAAGATTGATCTTAAGTCAGGGTACCCATTGAGGATCATGGATAGCGATATCCCCAAAACTTCTTTTTGTATTAGATGTGGACACTATGAGTTCACAGTTGTACCATTTGGTCTTACGAATTATCTAGCTATATTCATGAGCCTTATGAATGAGGTTTTCCACACCTTTCTTGAT
Organism: Chamaecyparis obtusa; assembly: GCA_027943335.1. Taxonomy (NCBI): domain Eukaryota; kingdom Viridiplantae; phylum Streptophyta; class Pinopsida; order Cupressales; family Cupressaceae; genus Chamaecyparis; species Chamaecyparis obtusa. The sequence continues at coordinate 4,367 of BSBK01002993.1, forward strand.
AAGTTTTTAGTTGTGTTCCTTGATGATATTTTTATATATTCTCAAGATGAGGAGGAACATGAAGAGCACTTGAGGTAGATGTTAGAGTGTCTGAGGTAAGGATTTTTATGGGATTGGCTGGATATTATAGGCTCTTCATTGAGATATTTTCTAGAGTGTCACATCCTATTAATTCTCTTCAGTGAAAGGGAAAGAAGTTTGAATAGACCAAGAAGTGTGAGAGGGCGTTTAAGGAACTCAAGAAGGAACTTACTAGGGAACATATTCTTGTAGTGTCTAATCCTTCAATAGATTTTATAGTATACACAGATGCTTCCTTGGATGGTTTGGGAGTAGTTCTTATGCAAAATGGGTGAGCCATTGCGTATGAGTCTAGAAAACTTAAGACTCACAAGCTTAATTACCCCACTCATGACCTTGAGCTAGATGAAGTGGTTCATGCATTAGTAAGATGGAAGTATTTCATTTTGGGACATTGGCTTGAGGTCCATTCAGATCACTAGATTTTGTAGTATATTTTCACTCAACTGAACCTAAATGGACATTAGTGGAGATGGATGAAATTCCTATGCGAGTATGATTTTTATTTCCACTACATCAAGGGCAAGGAGAATGTACTTGCTGATCTGGCACAATGAGGGGATGAATAGGTAGGGCCAAAGGAACACCTAACTATCTAGCCACCTTGTAGAGTAAACTCAATAGAAGCAACAACAAAGAGAACAACACCAATGTGATGCCCAAAAAGTAGAGCAAAACACAACTATAATTTTTTTTTTCTAAAACCTTATGCTCACTAAAAACACACATACATACACAACTATGTTAGCTGGAGTTTAATTACAAATTGGTACAAGTTCCTATGTGCATGCAAAATGATGTTGGGGGAAATAAATCACTAAAGAAGTCTAAGTGGTCCAAAAACATCACAAGGGTCAAACCAGAGAAGGTTGAAGCACTCCAAAGATATTTTGATAAGAAAAGCCCTCGATTCATGAAATCTACCTTACAAGTTATGACATGGGCTCTTGGCTTTCAGTTAGAAGATAGGGTAAAGAGAACTAGGCATGTCCTATTGGATCTACTTGGATTGCCAAACAAAATGTATATGATGCAGCCTATTCACAAGTCCTCAAATTGGGCCGCTTCTAGCTTGCGGGAGGAGAGGGATTCTCGACAGAAAAAGATATCATCTCCACAACTAGTTCAAGAACAAGGGGTTTTGGACCCACATACTAATATCCACTTAGATGATACCATTGAGTTGGGGTGGTCTCCTCCTCTGCAAGGAGAACAGTGTTGTGGGTGGGATGTGGTGACTTTTGCAAAGAATCCATCAATTTGGAGGTCAGGAGCTGGGTCAGGATGGAGATCACCAACACACCCCCAACTTGGTAGTGGCTGGGAAAATGTAGCTCAAAATATGGGTGCTTATGTATCCTCGAATTGGATATTGTCTGCAAATTTCAATGTTTCAAACTTTTGTATTTAGCGAAGATTCTGGGTTTTCTTACTGATTCTTTCTTGGTTGAGCTTTTGAATCAGATTTATTTAAATAATATTTTAGGATAAAATATGGATGGGGTCCTAGAATAATGGTTTGCACATAAAAGAGACCCAAAAACTGATATTTTACACATACATTTGAATTGTAAGGGAAAAAATGTAAATTTGGAAATACTTGAAATCAGAAAAAATAAGATACATACCTCATGATGAAATTAGTTTGGAAATACCTATTTTCTGGTGCTTGTGTATAGTTTTGGACAATTCTACAACTTGTTCCGGACTGGAAATGCCGAGACTGAGAAAACCCAAAAAACTTGTCTTTCTAGAAGCAGGTAGTCTTTGACCCAGATAAAAGGTCAAAGACTACCTTGAGATTTTGAAGGTTGACTTTGACTTTGTTCATTGATCTTGAAAGTTCAATGAAAAGGGTATCTAGATCTGCACTTTAATTCGTTGTCATGCACCTGTACCTTCAAGAAAAATGGTTTTTTTTGTTGGGGGAGGGGTTTTCCTTAGTCAAACCCTAGTTCATAATCAACCTTAATAATGTAATTGAAATGGAGAATGCTAGCAAGTATTAGAAGTAGATCTAACAATGAAGCTATGAAATTCAATAAATATGCAATTGTATTTCAAATATAAACACATATGTTGATATGAAAGCTTGAACATAACATTAACAAATGTAAATAAAAACCTCCATGATTGTATGCCTGGAATCCACCTTGAGGGAGAATGAATAGATCTTGAAGATGAACAAATGATCTTGAAGGAAGATCACACTGCCATGATGGCTAGATCTAGGGTTTTGAATGATGAATCTTGAATGCTTGAACCAAATCCCTTCAATGGTTTGAATGATTGAATCCTTGATCTTCAATGGAGAACTTGAATAAAGAAGAAGACTTGAATGCTTCCTTCAAAATTCTTGATGAAATGCTTTCTTGATCTTTCTTAAGAATTTGAGAGATGAGATTGCAAAACTTGATGGAGAAAATGAGAGAGGAAGGCTTCCTTTTATAGTGATCTAGGGCACAATCCTCTAGAGGGGCCACCTTGGGGTATTAAATTCCAATTAGGCCTCAACCCTTTAGGAATGGACCTAAATTAAATATAATTTAAGATTTTACCATTTTGGAGACCAAAACAGCCGACTCGAAAGTAGGAAAACAATTATTTCTAAAACCTGACATTTGAAGATCACGGGACCTTGAAACTTGAACCCTGGTCAAAGATGAGGTTGACCCTGACCTAGGTCATAAAAAAGGTCTTCCTTGACCCTAAAGGTCTTCCTTGACCCCTCATGATCATCCTTGACCCCTCAAGGTTGTCCTTGACCTTGAGGTCACAGATCTCAGGGTCTCAGTCCAGAATGCTAGGAAAATGCAACCAGAAAGTGGGAAAAGGGGCAGAATCAGGGCAGAGTGCCAGTAAGAGGCACAAAATCCTATGATGAACATGATAAAGGCTAGGAGGATTTATTTTTAATTCCTACCTAGAAAATAGAGCCATAGAAGAGGGAAATTAAGGAGAATCCTCGGGATCCTAACCCTAATTTCACCTAGAATGAAGGAATCAAGTGCAGAAAAGAAGTGGAAAAGGGGGGAAAAGCTAGATCCAAGTAAAGAAAAATTAAAGGCATTTGACATGACCCCAAACCACTTACTCAGAGGGCTAAATTCTCTTAACATGGAAGTGCTTCCATTTTAAGATGATACATTAAGCCCCCACTTTAGCAAGATTATGGACTCGATGCAAACTCTTGGTAAAGGAGAAAGAAAATATCCAAGTGGATTCACAATAAGATAAAATTACACTTAGCTAAGGAAAAAATCCCCTAGGCTAAGGATTCTAACTCAACATACACACACGAGAGTGCAAAAAGAGAAAACCAAAAGAACAGGGGTTAGTACTAAACAACCCAAATCAATTAGCATAAGAAACCTCGCTAAGAAATATTTCTCATACTAATATCATATTTGGAAAGCTATCATAAAAGAATAAATGATTACATAAGAAAGACAAGAGAAACACTATAAATAACATAGCTTCATGATCCAGTCCTACTAGCATGAAAGCAAAAAGAGAGAAAGGAGAAAGTGATTACCTCACTTAGTAAGATGCCCACCTTACCGTGAATCACCCTGGAGGGAGAGAGCCCAATAGGTTCACCCATAAACTATGCTTGCAATTATAATGCATATTATGAAGGCTTCTAGAATACCCATAGATCTACCTTCTTGTATCAGTATGAATATCAAATGCCTATCTCCTTAGGATTTAGCAACTTTTATGCGTTACCATCAAAATATTTAGCATATTTTGAAATTGAAAATGTGTGTCCATTCAGGATTTAGCATATTTGAAATTGGAAATGTGTGTCCCTTTAAGATTTAGAAACTTATGTTTGTTACCTTCAGAGGATTTAGCATATTGGAAATGTGTGTCCCTTCAGGATTTAGCAACTTATGTGCATTACCTTCTGAGATTTAGCATGCTGCAAAACAAAAGGTTAGAACAAAAATACATAATATAGAGTGAGGGAGGCCGTATATATGCCCCCCTCCTTAAGATGACAAAAACATGCTATTTTGACATGTTAAGGAAAGAAAATAACAAGGATAAAGCCTTCTTCAACATTAAGACAATATCCATAGATAACACCTAGTCCAACCCAAGAAGGTTACAGCTCCTATGAGTCCATGGCAGGGACAAATGCAAAGAGATATCATGCAAAAAGTGAAAAAGTAACCCTTATGAGGGATAGCACACTATTCAATTTCCAAGGTAAGAGATATATCAACCATGGAAACCCAATGTCAAACAACAAAATAGGTTGTGATAAAGGACATAGATCCTTAATGCAAACCAAAATTTTCATGTATGATTGGATATCACATAATAGATAAATACTTCTTAACCAAGGAAAGAGGTGAATCCTGGGAAGACAGAGAAGAAAGAGATGACATCCTTCCCCCAAAGTGTACGAACAAAGATGGAAGGGGACCTATTATATCACTCACAATACTATGCAAGAAAATGAGCCCCCAAGAATTAGGCTAACATTGTTTACATAATGTGGAGCTCTATAATAGGAAGATAAATGTTATTTAGAGAAAATAGGATTGAAATACAACTCATTGCCACATGATATATAAATAAAATTACTATCAATGAGCTGCATAATCTTATAACGTAAAGCTTGACATTCATTAGTAGAGTGATCATGAAATATATGATATAAACAAAAAGGAAGAGTCTTCAAGTGTGGACTATGTTTCTTTTTGTATTTAGGTCTAGTAATCATCTTAGCACGAAGGAGTTTAGGAAAAATAATTTCTTGGTCAAATTCCTTCATAGGTTCATCATGTTTTGAAGTGTTATTTGAAATGTTGTTAACATTTATTTGTTGTGGAGGATTAAATCCTAATCCATAAGAATGCTCATGCCCCCCAGTATGTAAGGGCATTTTAATTCCCTGTTTATCCTTACCACATCCCTGACCATTAAATCCTTGTTTAACTAGGAAATGATTACCAAGACCATAACAAGAGGCCATATTAGAAGATTTCAATAGAACTTCAGTAGTCACTATGTCACCATTAGGAGGTTTGACAGGTTCATTGTGGGTAGAAGTAGCGACAAAGTTGCTACGAAGGGATTTAGAAGTAAAAACTAGTTGTTCAAATTTTCTTTGTTGTTTCATAAAATCAAGATCATTAACCTTATACTCTAATAAAGGTAGGAGTAAAATCCAAGGTTCCCCAATCATCACTAGGAAGAACATTAGAGGAAGAAGGATTACTATTAGGAATAGGAGTAGTGTAGGTTTGAATATTTAGACAAGGATTAGGTGCATCATCTGCATGAAGTGAATACATCTTGTTATTATGTATAAACTTGACTTTATGATGAAGGGTGAAAGGAACAACATGCATCTCATGCAACCAAGGTCTAACCAAAAGAAGGTTATAATTGAGAGGTCCAAGCATAACATTAATAGGTGTATTCAAGATGACTGGTCCAACTTTGATAGGTAAGGTAATGATGCCTAAAGTTTTCTTAGTAATGTTATCAAATCCACGTATAGGAACATTGTCAGGTTGAATAGTTGAAAGATCGATTTTAATCATTTTGAGCATGTCCATGCTACAAACATTAAGCCTAGATCCATTATCAATCAAGGTTCTACAAATGATACTTTTATTGATAGACACAACAACCATATGAGCATCATATTGATTCTAAACTTCTTTAGAAGGTAAATCTTTTTGAGTAAATACAATGTTAGGAGGACCCAGGGTAGCATGCATGCATTGCAAGAAGTTATTGATGTTCTCTTGATTAGGAGGTGGAGTGGGAAGATTTTTTAGAGGTTTTGCAAGGCTTCATAGTAGGTAGGTGAATTTTGAAGAAGCTCCCATAAAGATATCTTGGCAGGAGTATTTTGCAGTTGGTTTATGAAATCATACTCCTTGCTAGGAAGATGGGGTCGAGGAGGAAGAATAGGTTGAGAAGGTGGTAAAGAAGTAGAAACCACCAGATTAGGTTGAGGGTTATTTCTTGTATGATATGTGTGAGCTATTGAATCTTGGTCATTGAAAGACTCTAAAGACTCCATAGGTTTACCTTTGATAGTAATGTGAGGAAAACCTTTGACGGTCAACAAGGGTTTCAAAAAAACCATATTAGTTGTCTCAACACTACAAAAAGATTCACAAGAAGAAAGCAAAGAGGACACGCTATGAGGAGATGAGGTAAGATCTTGATTCTCCATAAGATCGTCACTAAGAGGGAGAACATTAAGGGAATTCATATCATTCTCCGCTAATGCCTCATCACTAGAAGGAATCCCAAATGGAGGTAAAGCATCTATAATGTCATCTTTTTTCACTAAAATGTCTACATGTGTTTTAGAAAAAGAGTTATCATTATGTATAAATATGTCATTCATTAATAAATCACCCTCTTGTATCAAAGCTTCTTCATGAGGAGGGGATAAATCAATGTATTTATCCAAGGGATCATCCAAAATGATTTCATGAGGAAGAGAATAATCAACATCCAAATCCAAAGGTTCATCCCAAATAGGAGGATTACCATTCCTATCAATAAAGCACATTGTAGGATCGCCAAAACTCATGAAATATTTATCCCTAAACGGGAAAGAAGGTAAATTATACTCTAAAGTAGGCTCATAGAAAAGACATATATTAGGAGAAGAATTAACATCAATCCCTAAATCATCTTTGTAAAGGTCAATTGAAGAGGTTGTGGAGGAGGGTGAAATAGGAATAGGATCAATGGAGATTTCATTCAAACAATTTTCATCCTCACTTCCATGTACCTCATTAAGGGATCTTTCATATTTTTTAAGAAAGACATCATCAAAGTATTCAAAAAAAAAATCATACATGTTGAACACAAAGTAATACTACAAGCATGAAAAATGTAAATATTTTTGTATTTTGAAAGAAATTTTGCAATTTTTTTTTAATATTTTTGAAATATAAATGCAAGAAATCTAATTAGCATGCAAGATTTCACATAAAAGACAAATATAACACCAACAAGATAATATAAAGGGAAATCTAACACCACAAAACACAATAGGGAATCTAATTCCACAATTTAAAAGAGGGTAAGTATGTTGGGTTCACCAAAATGTATAGGATAAAATATGGATGGGGTCCTAGAACAATGGTTTGCACATAAAAGAGACCCCAAAACTAATATTTTACACATACATTTGAATTGTAAGGGAAAGAATGTAAATCTGGAAATACTTGAAATCATAGAAAATAAGATACATACCTCATGATGAAATTAATTTGAAAATACCTATTTTTTGGTGCTTGTGTACAATTTCAGGCAATTCTGCAACTTGTTCCGGATTGGAAATGTCAAGACAAAGAAAACCTAGAAAATGTTTGTCTTTTTGGAAGTAGGTAGTCTTTGACCCAGATAAAAGGTCAAAGACTACCTTGAGATTTTGAAGGTCAACTTTAATTCATCATTCTGCACCTATACCTACAAGAAAAATGGTTTTTTTTGTTGGGGGAGAGGTTTTCCTTAGTCAAACCTAGATTTGGAATCAACCTTAATAATGGAATTGAAATAGAGAATGCTAGCAAGTAGTAGAAGTAGATCTAACATTGAAGCTATGAAATTCAATAGATATGCAATTGTATTTCAAATATAAACAAGTATGTTGATATGAAAGCTTGAACATAACATTAACAAATCTAAATCAAAACCTCCATGATTTTATGCTTGGAATCCACCTTGATGGAAGAATGAACAGATCATGAAGATGAACAAAGGATCTTGAAGGAAGATCACACCGCCATGATGGCTAGATCTAGGGTTTTGAATGATGAATCTTGAATGCTTGAATCCTTGATCTTCAATGAAGAACTTGAACTAAGAAGAATACTTTAATGCTTCCTTGAAAATTCTTGATGAAATGCTTGCTTGATCTTTCTTGAGAGATGAGATTGCAAAACTTGATGGAGAAAATGAGAGAGGAAGGATTCCTTTTATAGTGATCTAGGGCACAATCCTCTTGAGGGGCCACCTTGGGGAATTAAATTCCAATTAGGCCTCAACCCTTTAGGAATGGACCTAAATTAAATATAATTTAAGAGTTTACCATTTGGAGACAAAAATAGCCAACCCAGAAGTGGGAAAACAATTCTTTCTGAAACATGACATCCAGAGATCACGGGACCTTGAAACTTGAACCCGGGGTCAAAGATGAGGTTGACCTTGACCTAGGTTAGGAATGAGGTCATCCTTGACCCTAAAGGTCATCACTAACCCCTCAAGGTTTTCCTTGACCCCTCAAGGTTTTCATTGACCTCTCAAGGTCGTCATTGACCTTGAGGTCATAGAACTCAGGGTCTTAGTCTAGAATGCTAGGAAAATGCAGCTAGAAAGTGGAAAAAGGGGCAGAATCAGGGAAGAGTGCCAGGAAGAGGCACAAAATCCTATGATGAACATGATAAAGGCTAGGATGACCTATTTTTAAGTCCTACCTAGAAAATAGAGCCATAGAAGAGGGAAATTAAGGAGAATCCTTGAGATCCTAACCCTAATTTCACCTAGAATGAAGGAATCAAGTACAGAAAAGAAGTGGAAAATGGGGAAAAGGCCAGATCCAAGTAAAGACCAATTCAAGGCATTCAAAATGACCCCAAACCACTTACTTGGATGGCTAAATTCTCTTAACATGGAAGTGCTTCCATTTTAAGATGATACAAATATATATATTTAGTGGCTTGTCCACTTTTTCCGAAAAAAAAAAATACATATAATTTATTTAAATATACATTTGAAAGAAATTTTTTTTACCTTTATATAAAACTAAACACCTTATTCTAACATACTTAAATAAAACCAATTTAATAAACCATTTATAAAATAAACCTCATTAAGTAAACAATTTTATAAATTATACCTTATTATAATATAAAATAAAATAAACTAAGTTTTATTTGTTTTACCCCTAAATCTATTCCTAACCCTATCTTTCTCTGCTTGCAAAGGTGATTGCATGTCTTTGAGTGCACATGCTGGGAAGGGCGATGGAAGGGAGGGTCACTCGGCCACTACGGTGGCCACACAGGGTGGCTCCACCACGTGGCTGGTGCACGTATATATATATATATATATATACAAGTAAAAATAAAGCCATTAAAAAAGACAGGTGAATAAATTATTTGTTGTTTCCCAAAATAGGGAATATCCAGACAAATATTTTTTTAATTTTAATAACACAATTGCACTCCAAATCCTTGGCTAAACAACATTTAGGAAACAAATTTTAAATTTAGGCACTTTATTTTTTGAATAATTTTCAAAAAAAATTCTAAGTATAAAAATAAATTTCATAATTTAACATACATTTTAAAATTCAATTAAAATTTCTCAAGAACAAAAAAATGTAAGAGCTAAAATTTTACTAGAAAAATCTCACTCACACATTTGGGATTTTTAAATAACTTGTAAATCTAAAGCTTCCAATTTTGAAAACTCAAATTTCCATAGCCATCTATGTTATTTGTCCAATTTAAAATAATATTTAAATCATATAAATTACTAAAATTCAAATAACTCATGCATTTAAATTTGATTAGAACTTAAGAATTTAAATATCATTTAAAAATCCATTTATTCATAAAGACTAATTAATAAATCTTATTTTCATTACAAAATCAATTATTCCATAATCCTTAACTTCCATTTCTTTTTCAATATTAATGACAAAATAATTACAATGAAATCCCTAATTCCAAATCTCAACATAAACTTGAAAAGCAAGGTTACAACAAGATTTTCCAATTCAAATTCCAACTCAACAAGCTTGTCAACTCCTTTATCCACCTGGGTACCTGATAGAATGAGGTTGACCACAGAAGCTCACCTCCCAACCTAGGGGATCTAGAATAGAATAGGTAACAAACAAGAACTCACAAATAGGTAGAAAACACATTCAAACGCAAAACACCAAAGAGGATTCCCAACATGGCTAAACAAGAGGAAGGTCTCCAAGAAGCCTTCCTTAAAATAGAGGTAGTGGTGGACTAGCAAGAGGAGAAGTCATAGTATTCTTAAAAAGTAAAGTCCACCAAGATAACTAAGAGGGGGTGGGGGGGCTAAATCAGTTATCAGATAATTATAAATTTTATCATCTTCAACAACATTAAACCATATAAGAAATATAATTACCAACCATAGAAATATATGCATACACAATAACACAATGACACAAGATATGTTGACTAGGGAACCTCTTGATCAAAGAGTAAATCTCGGTGGGAATGATACCCACAAAAGATGCACTAATATGAGTATTCATTGTGAGAGGATGGACTCTATTAGGAGTCTTATGAAATACATTCAGTACATATGAATCCCTGTTAGGAGATTTTGAATCCCTGTTAAAAGATTCTAACTCGGTTAAGAGTTATAGAAGACAAAAGGACCCACTGCCCAAACAGCTTCAGGGTAAGATCATTGAACACACTGTCCAAATAATATTTGCATTAGTCAATAGAATAATATGTTACCTCTTCTCAGACTGTGCCAAACTGCACTCTCTATTACATCAGATCTCAATATCAGATTTATGTACTTTGCATGTCTTCCTTCATACATTAGCTCTTTTCTTCACTTCATGCATACAGCATCACAACCGCTGCTACCATATCATAATTACACACTTTCACATCACAACATCATGCTACTACATTACCATTTCACATCAACAAGGAAATACATTCCTTCCTTTATACCAGACTCAAATAATTACAAATGAGTCAGCATACAATTAAAAAAAAAAAGTTTCCACACCCTACACCAAAATTACATAAAACTGTCAGCTTCCAAACATAATAAATCTTCACTCGTGTGACCTCAAAGTCTATTCTATCATCCATGTCACTATCAATGTGTCTTCAACTTCTCTTTAACTACACAAAACTAGATTCCATCTTGATTAGGAGATATCATCTGATTTCCACAAACCGTTACTCAGGAACACTACCTGAACACTGCTTCCACCAAAATGATCATAACTTCCATGAATCAATGAATTATTGTCTACACTCTTAACCATAGACATATGAAATATCAAAGAGTATATCCTCAATGTCACATAGCTCCAACAACAATAACCCATGTGCACTAATCCAAACTTTGTTTGCTTCTCTGCAAGTCTTTAGTAAATCACTGTGTTGACATCAATGACAATCATAGTCATGAATGCAACAAAAAATGCTATAGAATGGCTGCCAAAAACTTTAGCATTCATTCCTAACAATCTCCCCCATTGGCATTGATGTAAACATAGATGAAAAACATCCAATGTTCCAAAAATCCAATACTGCAACATTGCATCTTCAAATCCTCTTCATCAATCAAATCTTGCTTCATTATCATGTTCAATTCTCTCCGACAAATATATCATATTGTTTTTCATGCATACTTCTCCCCCATTGACATCAATGATAGAAATTCCATCACTAAGTCAACAACAACTCAATGTCAAAAGACACTTTTCAGAAAATACATTTACTAGAGTCCTCATGACTCAGCTCAGATACACATACTCCCCCATAGAGGAAGTACCAGCATCTAGTCTAGAAGAAAGATAAGGCTCATATACCACTAGATGGATGCAACCAACTACATCACTTCTCAAAAGTAGGTTGGGGCATAACCCCAAGCATACCTCTTAGATACTCAAATGTATCTTTAGGCAAAGGCTTTGTGAATATATCTGCTATCTACTCCTTTGTACTTATGTACTCAAGTCTGACTTCTTTTTCAGTAACTTTCTCTCTTACAACATGATACTTAATCTCTATATGCTTTATCTTAGAATGTAATACAGGATTCTTACACATACTAACTGTACTGGTGTTATCACAATGTATAACAACAAGATCAACAAATTTTATTCCAATATCCTTCAGCATCTGCTTCATCCAAATTATTTGGTTATAATTATTTGTTGTTGCTACATATTCTACTTTTGTTGTGCTTTGTGAGATACAATTATACTTCTTGCTTAGCCAAGAAACTAATCTTCCTCCAAGGAAAAATGCTCCTCCACTGGTGCTTTTCTTATCATCAACATTGCCTCCCCAATCAGCATTTGTATATGCACATAGGGTAAAATCATCAAAATTTTCATACCATAATCCATAGTCCATTGTGCCTCTTAAATATCTTAGTATCCTCTTTACTACTGCAAAATGTGATTCTCTAGGTTTAGCTTGAAATCTTGCTACAATTCCAACTGAATTTTCTATATCAAGTCTTGTATGAGTCAAATACTGCAATCCTCTAATCATAGATCTATATTTCTTTTGTTCTACTGCAGGAGTCTCATCTATGCTAGATAACTTATGTCCAGTCACCATAGGTCTTCCAACTAGTTTACAATCCTCCATTCCAAATATTTTCAACAAGTCATTCAGGTACTTTTTCTGACTTACAAAGATACCATCATTGTTTTGTGTGATCATGTATCCTTCTTGAGTTAAAGAAAAACCTTCAAGCTACTCAATGTAGACTTCTTCTTCCAATTCTCCATTCAGAAATGTTGACTTCACATCCATCTGATACACTCTAAATTTCTTGTAAGCTGCAGATGCCAAAAAAATTCTTACTACTTCAATTCTTGCAATAGGTGCAAAAGTCTTTTCATAGTCAATTCCTTCTTGTTGTGAGTAACCCTTACATACCAATCTTGCTTTGTTTCTCACTACTTCTCCTTGTTCATTCATCTTGTTTCTGAATACCCATTTAGTTCTAATAACATTCTTGTCTTCAGGTCTAGGGACCAATTCCCATGTCTTATTCTTTTCAATCTGATCTAGTTCTTCTTTCATAGCATTAGTCCAACTTTCATCTTCACAAGCTTCATTAGTAGTCTTAGGTTCAATTTGAGAAATCAAACATAACTATTCTTGTGCCTTATTTCGAGTAAGAACTCCTCTTTTGATGCTCCCAATAATCTATTCAAAAGGATGATTCTTTAGCAAACTCTTGCTAGGTGTCACTGTCTCAGATCTCTCTTTAGATGTGGGTTCTTCAATAACTTCACTGTGTCTTTCATTCAACAAATCATTGTCAGTTTCATAAAACAATTCAGTAGTTCTAGTATTAGGCTTAGGATGAGTTTCTTCATCAGATTCATAATCAAGCATTCTTTTCTGAATTCTGAACTTTTCATCAACTTTAACATTTGCGCTCTCAACAATAGTCTTAGCTCTTTTATTGAAACATCTATATGCTTTTCTTTTCAAAGAATATCCAAGAAATATACCTTCATCACTTCTAGGATCAAACTTTCCAATATCATCATCTCTCTTTATATAACATTTTCTTCCAAAAATTCTAAAATACTTAACTGAGGGTGCATGTCCAAACCATAATTCATAAGGTGTCTTGTCTGTGTCTACTCTGATTTGTACTCTGTTCATTGTGTATACTACTATGTTCACTGCTTCTCTCTAGAATATCTTTGCCAAATTATTTTCAAACAACATAGCTCTTGCTGCTTCAGTCACTGATCTGTTCCTTCTTTCTGCAATGCCATTTTGTTCAGGTGTTCTAGGGGTTGAATATTGTCTTTTAATGCCATTTCCTTCACAAAAGTTGTTAAAATATCTAGAAGTAAATTCTCCACCTATATCAGACCTTAAACATTTAATCTTCATTCCAGATTCATTCTCAACTTTATTCTTAACAATCTTAAACTTATCAAATGCTTCAGATTTTTCTTTAACAAATGCAATCCACATCATTCTTGTAAAATCATCAACAAGAATCATAAAATACCTTTCTCCATAGAATCCTCTAGTCCTGGTAGGACCATTCAAATCTATATGAACAATCTCCAGCTTCTCTGTAGATGTAAACTTCTTACTAGGAAAAGAACTTCTCTTCTGTTTAGCCATTACACATTCTTTGCAAATCATGTTAGTAGGCTTCATAATTCTAGGCAAATCTCTTACTGCAAGTGTAGTACTTACTTTCACAATGTTATCAAAGTTTATATGATAAAACCTTCTATGCCATAACCAACTGTCATCAATCTTAGTAATCAAACATGTCATCTTAGTAGGATTCAACTGAAATACATTACCTCTGGTTCTAGATCCAGTTCCAATCAAACTTCCATCTTTATCCTTTATCACACAAGTTTTCTTAGTAAACCGAAATTGATATCCCTTATCAACTAACTATCCAACACTCAAAAGATTATGTTTCAATCCATCTACATAATAAACATCATCAGTATTAGTCTTTCCATCAAGAGTAATAGATCCTATACCTTTAATCAAACAAGGTGCATTGTTTCCAACTCTAACTACTCCACCATCATAGTCATTCAACTTTATGAACTTTTTCATGTCTCCAGTCATATGATGTGAACAACCACTATCTATAATCCAATCAGCTTTCTTTTCAACTTGAGAAAGTAAGGCTTTTTCTTCCTTCACATCAGATTCAAGATTTTTTTCTTTAATTGTTACAAATCCTATGTCATCATTATCCTCAATATCACTTTCACTTAAAGCTCTTTCTATACTAGCATCAAGATCTTCATCATTAGCATAATAACATTCCTTAGATCTTCTAGGTTTAAAATTGCTTCTATACTTTTTAACTCTCTTAGGACATTTAGATGCAAAATGACCATATTCTTGACAAGTGCAACATTTAAAAATTTTCTTACCATCTGGTTCTATTTTCACAAGCAAGGTAATACCTTATTCAATCTTTGTGTCTTCTTCATTTCTAGATCTACTGCTGCTAGCATAATCTCCACTCACACTGATGCTTCTTGACAAAGTAGGGCAAACACTAAGAGCACTGAATGTTGTCTCCATTCTAGGTAAGTCTCTTGATAATCTTAGGTTCATTTTTGTTGCTTCCAATCTTCCAAGAAGAGTCTCTCTTGTAAAGTTTGTTGTACAAGGTATCACTTGCTCAATCATCTATGTTGTCTGCTTAAATACAGGAGTCAATGTTCTTAGAATTTTCCATATCACTTCATTCTCTATCTTTGCTCCTCCACAAGATTTTATACCTGGAATGATCTCTGAAATTCTACCAATATAACTTCTAATGGATTTATCTTCCAACATTCTTATATCTTAAAATGCACATATCCAATTATGTAATCTAACTCTTTTTGCATGTTCATCACCTTCAAAAGTAGAGTGTAAAGCATTCCAAATTTCATGAGATTTTTTCAAATATTTTACTTGACTGTACTCATTCTCTGGTAGTGCTATCAATAGTGCTTCTCTTGCAAGTATGTTACACATGAATAGATCTCTCTCTTCCACAGTACATGTTTCAAGATTGTCCTCTTCAATGATAGTCTTATTATTCTTTGTAATCAACCAATAACCTGGTCCTAAACATAATAGGTGTGTCTTCATCTTTTCTTTCCAGCTGTCAAAATTTACTCCATCAAACTTAGGGCTTTCTTTCCTAAAATTTTCCATGGATCTCCTTAAGCTGTTAAACTTCTCTTTCAAGGACCTGCTGCTCTGATACCAATTGTTAGAAAGTAAATTCCACCAAGATAACTGAGAGGGGGGGGGGGTGAATCAGTTATCAGATAATTATAAATTTTATCATCTTCAACAAAATTAAACCATATAAGCAATATAATTACCAACCATACAAAGATATTCATACACAATAACACAATGACACAAGATATGTTGACTAGGGAACCTCTTGATCAAAGAGTAAACCCCAGTCGGAATGATGCCCAAAAAAGATGCACTAATATGAATATTCCTTGTGAGAGGATGGACTCTATTAGGAGTCTTATGAAATACATTCAGTACATATAAATCCCTATTAGGAGATTTTGAATCCCTATTTAAAGATTCTAACCCGGTTAAGAGTTATAGAAGACAGAAGGACCCACTACCCAAACAACTTCAAGGTAAGATCACTGAACACACTATCCAAATAATATTTTCATTAATCAATAGAATAATATGTTACCTCTTCTCTGACTATGCCAAATTGCACTCTTTGTTACATCAGATCTCAATATTAGATCTTTGTACTTCACGTGTCTTCCTTCATACATTAGCTTTCATACTTAGCTCTTTTCTTCACTTCATGCATACAACATCATGCTACTAAATTACCATTTCAAATCAATAAGGAAATACATTCCTTCCTTTATACCACACTCAAATAATTACAAATGAGTCAGCATACAATTACAAAATAAAAGTTTCCACGTGCTACACCAAAATTACATAAAATTGTTGGCTTCCAAATACAATAAATCTTCACTCGTGTGACCTAAAAGTCTATGCTATCATCCACATCACTATCAATGTGTCTTAAATTTCCCTTTAACTGTGCAAAACTAGATTCCATCCTGATTAGGAGATATCATCCAATTTCCACAAACCGCTACTCAGGAACACTGCTTCCACCAAAATGATCATAACTTCCATGAATCAATGAATTACTATCTATGCTCTTAACCATAGACATATGACATATAAAAGAGTATATCCTTAATGTCACATAGCTCCAACTATAATAACCCACGTGCACTAATCCAAACTCTGTCTGCTTCTCTGTAAGTCTTTGGTAAATCACTGTGTTGACATCAATGACAATCATAGTCATGAATGCAACAACAACTGCTACAGAATGGCTGCCAAACACTTTATAATTCATTCCTAAAAAGTATAATATAAAATTCACAAGCCACACATGGACTTGGAAAGGCCATCTACACAAGATGCAGTCTAAAATCCTCCTTATGCCCCCGTCTGCGCGTAGGCCATACTTGGCATCATGGGTATCATGAAACCCCATGTTTATCCCTCCACACATGGGAGACTCTACACAATCCTAGGTCACTTCCTACCACCCCCTTCAAGGTTACTCTACCCTCCCAAGTGTGAGTTTGCCTTGAAGAATCCCATTCAAAAATAAATTTTACGAATGAAAAAACCACAAATAACTTATTCAAAACTTTTAAGCAAAAACCATAAAAATAAAAGGACTCCATTAATGGAGCTCCAAGCTCACATACATGCCAATAAATTTTTTTAACTAAAATAATCCAACCTTACTCCAAGCCTAAGGTTGAATTCTGAAAATGAGCTCTCCTTTGAAGCAATCCTTTCATAAGTTGCTTCCAATTCTAAAAATAGTCTCTAAAATAGAGAGTTGGTGATCACTCAAGTTCTTCGCAAAACCTTCCCTATAAATGAAAAAATACAACAACCTAGGAACTAAATAAAGGTGAGGAAGAACCTTCCATCCTCTTCTTCCCACTTTCCTTCTTTCTCCATAAATAGAGTTAAATGCAAATTTGGGAAGAAAAGAGAGGTTAACCAAAACCGCACAACTCTCAAATTCGCACAACTTTGAAAATGAGACTTTATGGGTGTAATAAATATGATTAAAAACTCCTAATGGGCTAAAAATGACCCCTAATCCCTAGGGTACCAACTTGGGTAGCTAAAATTGACCATGATTACCTTATGGGAGCCCAAAAGACCCTCTTAAACCCCACCTAAAGTTTACACACGGATCTCCAAGTCAAGGTTGACTAACTAGAAACTTCCTAACCCATGGTAAGCTTGGTACTATACTAAGGTAAACCCCTAGTTAACCCTTCAATTAAACATAATACAATTAACTAGTTATGCCAACACTTAATTGAAAAATTTACCAAAATTGGCACAACTAAATTAAACAAATGACATGAATTAATCACATTCACTTTAACTGAATTAAACACACTCATGCATACCACATTCATGAATAAAAAACTATACAATGAGTTCCATGTTTTCAAATAGGACCTTAGAATACACATAACATAACATAGGTTCCACTTTTGGGTCCCTAATTTGGATCCATGGTCAACTATCCCTGTACACTCATTGCACACGAGTAGGTCCAAAATAAGATGATATAGAAACATAATACATCATCAATACTACATGGTATATAAAATATATCTATGATTGTATTAACTAAACATATCATCGGTTTCCTAAACCAATTTTCCATCACAATTACATCCAACACAATAATTCCCATATATGACATCATCATAAATTGAAACTAAATCAAAACATAAAGTATCTTGATTATACCTTGATTACATATCCAGGTACCGAATATATAACATAGGATTCAACAGATCCTCAAATACATAAGTATCTTAATAGTCAAATTATGTCTATGAAACAATCACCGAAAGCATAGAAAGAAAAGTAGTAAAACTATGATGGTCTGAGGTAGGTCTCATAACCAAGGAGAGAAGGAAAAAAACCACTTTATTGATTCATCCAAATTTCTACATACATGCCTAGCTGTGAGGCCTTTTGGGTACGACCAACAAGATTTATCTATATCAATCTATCTCACTACCTCTTCTAACTTCTTCAACTTACTAATTCCACTCCCCCCTTCTTATTACTCCTAGACATCCCTATTTATACTTGCCAAAATGGCTTATAGAATATTCTAGATCATTACATAAAAGAAGGCTGACCACAAACAGTCTGCACACATCCCTAGACAAGATCCCAATCATTAAATTTGTGAC
The DNA here is from genome assembly GCA_027943335.1 of Chamaecyparis obtusa. NCBI lineage: Eukaryota > Viridiplantae > Streptophyta > Pinopsida > Cupressales > Cupressaceae > Chamaecyparis > Chamaecyparis obtusa. The sequence goes on from BSBK01002993.1 coordinate 23,007, forward strand.
CTAAATTAAATACATTGGTCAGCTCTGACTGGAAAACAATAAAAAACAAAGTCAGTCAAAGAAGAACCGATCATCAACAAATAATAGTTTCACTCAACACAGGAAAGGACACTCGGCCAAAATTAGGAAACTCAACACATATAGGAAAACTTAGCCAACACTAGTAAACTCAGCACATAGGAACACTCCATAAAGACTGCAACTTGGCCAATACTCCAACTCAACACTTACTAGAAGAATGAACAAAAATGAGTAGGATAGAAAGGCAACCCGAGATGGTCATACATCAGACAATCGGGGTTGAAATAAATGATTCTTCTGAATGATTGAGATGTCACAACCCAAGCTAAATCCAACTTAGATTGAGAAATCCATGAAGCATCTTCCACTAGTCTATTCTTCTACTTCACCAAATATTCATAGTAATCTTTTCCTCTTGTACTCTTACCAATCTTCTGATCCAATATCTGTTCAACCTCTTCAACCTACTTCTTTGGATAATCATCTGGTACAACCACTTCATAATCTAACAAGTGGTACTTATTCAAATCAATAATATTGAATATAAGATATATATCCATGTCATTAGGTAACTCAACTTCATAAGCATTACCATTGTCAAACTTCCTCAAAATTCTATAAAGACCAAAATTCTTCATTTTCAACTTATTATATATTCCAACAGGAAATCTTCCCTTCTTCAAATAAACCATCACCTTGTCACCAATTTCAAAAACATGATGTCTCCTAGACTTGTCATCCTTTTCCTTATACTTCTGATTACTTTGTTCCAACTTCAACTTAACTTCCTCATTTAAAGATTTCATAAAATAAGAAAATATTTCTCTTTCAATGCTTCTCTTTTCTTCACCAACAATATCCCTCAAATCTGATAGTCCTCTGGACTACATTCTGGTAACAATCTCAAAAGGTCTTTTCCCTATACTCCTATTCATAGAATTATTATATGCAAACTCATCTTGTGACAATACCATTGTAATACCCCAAAAATAGGCTATAAGTTCATTAACCTCCTACATCTACAAATTGAATGAAATCAACATCGAAGTCCTAATCTAAGGCACATCTAAACATCATCGAATCATAATTGATTATCTTAAATTCTACATCAGAGAATATTTCTAGTAATATTCCTAATCATCATAATTATCTTTAATTTTATAATTATTTGGCAATAAATCACATTTATCCTAAAGTTTGATTAATTGAATATTTTCATATTTAATTAATTAGATTTAATATTTGCCACTTAATTGTGTAATTAAATTTAATTCTATCTATTATTAATTATATTATTTAAATTTTGACAATAAATCCAATATCATATGAATAAATTGATTAAATTCTTATTTAATTAATTAAAGCATGTTGTCATTATTTAATAATATAGTTTTTAATAAAAGTTTGATTAAATAATTGATTAACCCATAAATTAATTATTTTATTTTTAAAAGCAGTTAAGTTGGAAATAAATCACTTTATTATTAAATTAATTCATAAATAAAACATGCACAATCATAAAAGCAGACAACTATCAATTATCAATTAAAGCTAAACTCTATTTTGAGTTAAAACTTAGCTTTTGCATGTTTTTGTGAGTTAATTATCTTTATTTAAAAATAACTCAAAAATCAACCTGAGTTATTTGAGTGATTTATGGTTTTTTTTCATGCACCTCCAAAGCCCTGGATTTCTATAAAATCAAGGCTTGAGCTCCTCATAATTCATCTCATATTTTGGACAATCATGCTGGAGAATTGGAATTGGGAGATTCAAAGCTCTTGCGAATCAACATCTTTGTGAGATCAATCATTTTTTTGCATATCATTCTTAGATAGTTTCATATCAAGTTTTTCATATAGATTAGTTTCATATCAGTTTTTCATTCTTATTGCATAGAAAATCTAAAAAAATTAGATTAATTGCATTCAATCTCATATCTAGATCAATTGCATTCAAATCCTTCATTTAGGTGTCATCTAGGTCACTGATCTCGATTACAATCTGAGAACATCAATCTCACACCTACTAGAAGGTAGTAAATCACTTGGTTAGAGTAGATTTCAATTTTGCACGATTTTGATTATAGCTAACCTCTAATGTTTTACTAAGTGTTGTGTCTACAGATCAGGTACAATTTTCACACACACATTTTTGGCGCCCACCGTGGGGCAACCCACCTTTGCATGCTGGTTTTGATTTTTTTTTGGGAGCTAAAACCCTAAAGTTTCAAAGATTTAATTTTATCTCCCAAAAAGCTTGGATTTTTGGTCTGAAATTGTTTTTGCAGCTTTGTAACATATCAGGGAAGCTTTGATAAAAAATTCAGAATTTTTTTAAAATTTTTTTCTATTTTTCATAAAAAATTAATTTTCAGCGTAAATTAGAATATTTTTTGGAAATTTTTACATTTTCAAAAGTATCTTCAAATTCTACAGGGGGTCTATTATTTGTGTTTTAAATTTGGATGCAATTTAGTAGCTCAAATAGTCAATTTGCAAAAACTGGTCTATTTTGATAAAATGGATCTCTAGGGCACAAATGAAGAGATTTTTCTAAAATTTTTGCATTTTTGGAAAGATCTCTATTTTTTAGTAGGGGTCTCTATTCTGAATTTCTATTTTTGTGGCCAAAATCATATCAACAAAATCAGATCTTGTTGACTAGGTCAAATGCAGAAAAAAAAAATAAAGTTTTGTCATGGGTATGCACTTATTTTTTTTACATGGTTCAATGAATGATATGAGTTGTCATTTGGGTTAATTTCTAGTTATTATTGCTAATAATAATTGATTTTTAGAGCTAACCCTATGGTTTTCATAAGTTGAATATATTTTGCATATCTTATTTGCTTGTTTGCTTGTTGGGGAGTTTGTCACTTGCTTGCATGGAAAAGCTCAACAAGAATTGCTAAAAATTAGGTAAAATCTACTAAGTGTGTTGCAAGGATCCCAGGTATTCTCCTTCATCTAATAATATTTCAATTCGGCCTTAAAATAAATCTCTCGTGTGTCTAGCTTGGGTGATTCTTTTTACGCTTTTGTTCTACACACTTGCATAATTGATACTAGGTTGTGACCCCTTAAGGATTCATTAAGTAGTCTTAGATACTTGTGATTGATCTTGATTGCTATCTTGAGTTATTGGACTCGCTAATCCACTGGCCCCTCATTTGCACCCTGTGGTTGCAATCTCAGTGCCATAAAGGGGAGGGGTCAATAGGACAGAAGCGTTAAGTGTTCCACTTGGCAACCCTTTTGTGCTTTTAGGAACTCACTTGTTTTCTAAGTTGGGGACTCATTTTCAGCTTGTGTGAGGTGTTAAATGTTCCATCTTGTGGACTCATCTCATATTTGCTTCAAGCGTTAAGTGTTCCTCTTTCTACTTTTTGGGTATTTTTGGTAGATTTGCTTTCGAGAATATATCTATGCCAACATAATAATTAGGCCCTATGAACACTATTCATGATTCTTGAGAGATTGGATTCCTAGAGTAATCTTTCTTGATGATAGAATCCTTGTAGGTAGGGAGGATACTTAGTGTGTTTCACATTCAGCTTGGTTAGTGTGTCTTCTCTTATTGATCGACACATTCTCTCTCCGGAGAGGTTGATAGATCACGTGGGGTTGATATCACAAGCTTTGGTGAATCAAAATTGGTTAGTGCATCTTCTCTTATTGATTGATACATTCTCTCCCCGAAGAGGTTGATAGATCACGTGGAGTTGATATCACAGACCTTGGTGGAACAAAACTTTGTCTTAGCGTGTCGGATTAATCTGCTTGCTTTGTTTGGGTTAAAAGTGAAAAGGTGTCAAAAACCTTGGATCTAGAGCCAAGTCCCCTTGTGGTATAAATCTATGAGCCACCTTTACAGAGGGTTAACTATAGTGAACAATCCCTTCACAAGGCAAACTGCGTTGACGAAACCTCAAGTTGTAATAGCTATTTTCACCATGGTAGTGACAGCCGCTATATAAATGTCCTTGTAGAAGAAATCTCCATGGATATGGTTCATTGTTGGGTTGTCAGATCTCCCTAGTAGCTCTTGAAGATTAATTTCTTGGACTGTGTCAAAACCCTAGTGCACTGGGATTGGAGTTCACCCCTTTGAATCATAAAAGTTGCAGAGTCAAACCATTACTAAAAACCCTAGAGAGGCCAATTTTTCACTTTCAGGTATATGTGTGTTATTGCAAAACTTTTTAGAACATACATAATTAGTACTCTCAGGGATTAGCACAATTTGGTCACTTGATTGTTCATGGGCAAGGTTGCTTTTTCCCTTGTTCATTATTTTTAGACGTGCTTGGAATCACTTGCTTGCTATTCTGCGTGCTTGTTTATCTACTTGGCTATTAAAAATGATCAAATCTAGTATAACCTTCAAAATCTAGACAGTATAATTTGCAAACAATCCAAAACTAAAGACCTTAAATTTTGCAAAAATTGACGTAAAATCTTTTCTGGAGTCAAAAGTCATTTCAGGAAGTCAAAAGTCATATGAGTTTTGTCAAGTGTCATTTCAATATTGCCCATCTATCGTACGATTGAGAACCCAGTGTCGTACGACTTTTCAAACCAGCAAATTCAAGAAAGTCAAAACCCTATTAGCAACTGTCATACGAGTTTTGTCAACTGTCATTTCATTGCTACCCAACTATCGTACGAGTTTAGAAACTATCATTTCATAGACTACCCAGTGTCGTACGAGTCTGAAAAGAGTGTCATTTAGAAAAATTTGAGAGAGTTGTCAGAAATTGTCAAATTGCAAGATATCCAATGTTTCCAGCCCAGTTCTAGAATCTGTCAAAAATATCATTGTGTCAGGAACAGAGCAGTAGCTATTGAGCATTCTACCATTTTCTAAGATTGATCTTTTGAATCCAATCTGGCCTTTTGTTTGATCAATTTGAGTCCTTTTTATCTCATGTCAAAACCTTGTCATAACTATCAATCTTCAATCAATCAATCTTCAAAAATAGACTAAGTATTGAGAACTCGTGTCCGCTATCTTTTGGGTGATCTATCCCATACATCCAGGGCATAGTATCCTTCACCCACATCTCATCAAATCTTCAAAACAATCATAATCTTGACAAGGTTGCATCATCCAATTTTCTCGAATCAAATTGTTCTTCAGTTGTCTTCGTCCTTTTCTTCTATTTCATTCAAAGTTAATGGTGGAGACCAGAGCTTCTTCACACAAGAAATCAGAAGAAATATCTCAAAACTTACTTTTGACCAATACCCCGGGTCCAACTCTTGAACAACTCATCAAGTTAGGTATCTACGAAGATGACAGTCTCGGTAACTTTCGATTGAAAACTAGTTACATACTTCCTTTATCAACTCACAGAGGTAATCAACAAACTCCTCCTCAATCTGTTCCAGGGAGCCCAAAAACTCCTACCATGTCTCAAGTAGGGACAAACCATGGTTCTCTAGGAGGAGGATCCCAGGGACACCATTCTCAACATAATGCCAACCAAGAACCTACACCCTCTGAAATCCATCGATGTCAAAATGATGATGAATTCAAGAGAATGATGAGGCATTTCTTGAAAGTGGATAGAGAGGCATACTTTTTGCAATTAACCCAGGAAGGAGCTAAACTTCCTCCTCACTTCAATGTCAAAGATATCATCATGCATGAGGAAGAAACTTCGATGACATCCATAATGAGCCAACTGCATGCTATGCAGGTCAAAATGAATAAAATTGAGAAAGAGAAGGAACCCAAGGAATTCTCCATGGAGGCCCTTTGTCCTTTCCCTTTTGACAAAGACTTGTATATGCCTCCATTCCCAAAAAGAGTGGAGATGCCAAAGTATGACAAATATGATGGACACTCTGATCCTCAAGATCATGTCAGAGAGTTCTGTATGCACTCCATGGAATTCATGCATGAACCGACCTATCTGATGCATCTTTTTCCTAGATCCTTGGGAGGAGCATCCATTCAATGGTTTTTTAGATTACCTTCTACGATCAAAACTTTTGAGGAATTGATTAAATTGTTTTATCAACAATATTCCTACAATATTCAACATCTGATTACCATGATCGATATCTGTAACCTCAAGAAATATCCAGGGGAATCATTCCTAACTTTTCTCAAGAGGTGGTGAAAGAAGTTTTCTCTATATGCTAAACCAATTCCCGAAATGGAGAAACTTGAAATCTTTATCAATAACCTTGTTCCAGAGCTCAACTATCCATTACAAATGCAAGATCATGTATCTTTTGATAAAATGGTGGATAATGCAATCAAGATTGAGAAAGTACTTGTCAAGAAAGGAGAAATCACACTTCAAAAGGACAAGTCTGAATCTGGATCTAGCTCAAAAGATAAAAACAAGAGCTGAAATAGAAACAAAGGTATCATCTCTAATAGTGTTGTTGACACTATCTACACCCCATCAAAGGCACCGGCCTACAATCTCACCCTTGCCACCAAAGTCATTGAAGCTTTAGAGAAAAAATCTACTGAACCATCTCCAAAGAAGCCATTCAAATGATGGGATAATAAATGAAAGTTTACTCCCCTGGGAGAATCTTTGGAATTTTTCCTGAGAACCCTGATAGCTGATAACATGATCTCTTTACCACCAATCCAAAACCCTGATCTGGATCCCAAACCATATTGGTGGAAAGATAATGAATTATGTGCTTTCCATCAGACTAAAGGCCACAAAAATAATGGATGCTTCCACTTGAAGCATACTATTCAAGACTTGATAGATCAAGGGGACATCACGATCGATAATCCTACTAGCAATAATGATCACACAACATTTACATAACCATTTCCACAACATGGCAAGGGAGTTTCCACTTCTCAGCCTAACATGGGGGCAAAAGTCAACTATGCCTACCCTGGAAACAATGCTGTCATCAATATGGTTGAACCATGTCTCTCTAAGAGCTGCAATGTCATCATGATTGTACGAAGAGACAAAAATCATTCCTCAGCTAATGTGGTTACTAGATCACAAGCTTAGGCTCATCTGAAAGGACAAACACCAAGTTCATCTAATGTCCTTAAGATACCTTTCAATCTCACATCTGCTTCTAAACAGAAGGCTGCCTTGAAATCTTCCAATCCAAAGGATACAAGACCTAAATCTTATAGCATCATCCAACAACTCTAGCATACCAATGCCAAAATCTCTATGTTTGAGTTACTTTGAATATCTCCAGCTCACAGAGATATCCTAGACAAAGCTTTGCTTGGCTCTAATGTTCCTAATGATCTAGATCTAGACAGGTTCCAGACTATGGTTGGTCATCTAACGTCTTCTCAATATATCTCCTTTTTAGAGGAAGATGAAAACTCCCTAAGTCATCCACATAATCAGCCCTTGCACATAGAAGTCTTGATCCAGAACCATTGAGTCAAATGTGTGTTGATAGATGGGGGCGCAGGCCTCAACATTTGTTCTTACAGCTTAATCACATAGTTGGGATTCTCAGAGATGGCTATTGATCCTCGAAAGAAGATCACCATAAAAGCCTATGATGAAGAAGAAAGAGCTTATAAAGGCACCATTGTCTTACCCATCTGAGTGGGTCCGGTCATCAAAGATACCACATGTCAGGTGCTTGATCTACCATTGGCTTACAATATCCTTCTAGGGAGACCCTGGATCCATGAAATGCAAGCCATTCCTTCTACATACCATCAATGCTTGAAATTTCCCTATGAAGGAGTGGAGGTTACTATCCCAGTAGATCTGAGTACAACTTGCAATACATTGAAGGAAAGTTCTGATAAGCTTGTTCCCAATAACAGAGAATCTTCCATCAAGCAACTAAATGTTGCTTCCACATCTAAGATGGACGACATTGCTAAAGAGATCAATATCAAAGAAAATGGGATGGGAGAATACACTATAGAGCCAGTCTTGTCTCTGACATCTCTCCCTATCTCACCCAAGTCATATGGACAATCCTTGAAGCAGTCTAAATCAGAACCTAAGGAACCTATGGAAGCATACAAAAGAAATTTTGTGGCGGAGCAAGTATCCAAACGAGAATTTGAAGAGGATGAAGCTGTGCTTGCATGGCTATACAAAGAGGATTCTGAATCTAAAATTGTTCAACCTAGTGAACCTATAGCACCTACAATCCCTTCTAATTCATATGGTCCAGGGAACAAATTGATAGCCAAGATGGGATATTTCAGTCAAGGACCTCTAGGAATCAGAGGAAAGGGTCTTGTGACACCCATTCCACATACTGGTAGAGCCAACAAAGATACTAGTGGCTTAGGCTTTAAGAAGAAACCCTATCATCTCAAAGGTGGTTGTTCTCATGTCATAGAACAAATTGCACCAAGAGAACCCCTTCTCAAGAAAGACGAGACAAAACCCTCAGATAATGATTTAGATAGTTCAAAACTCATCCCCTATGAAAAATTGCCTAAAGAGATCAAAGATCTTCTTGATGATAAAGATGATCCTATCAAAAGAATTAATGTAGTAGACACACAAGGACCTACTATAGCGCAAGAGATGGTTGCACCACAAGAACTAGCCAATCTTGAAGGCAATCAAACTGATCAAGAAGAAGGGGGTAGTTATTCTGACATTGATTCCCATGAATATGAATTCAAGTCAGAGACTGAGGGTAATCCTTCTTGGGGTATTCATCCTGATTTCACACATTTTCTAAGATTTCCTAGAGATCCTGAATCAGAAGCTGAGTCAAATGACTATGAATGGGGTTCCATTCCAGAAGAAGATGAACTTATAATAGATAAATATATTGATGTTATTCACCAATATGTATCTCAACCCAACATAGGTCTAGAGCGAAACAATGAACTTAACATGTTTGATCCACCTATGGCTGAAGAGGATTCCCACGATAACATTGAGCCTATTCACGAGTTAAACATTTTGAGCTATAATATCACCTTTGAACTTGAGCATTAGGTTAGGACCAATGATGACATATCCATGTCTGTGAACACAATATCCCAAGCCTTTCCTGCTTTGACTATCCAACGCCCTGATCTTATCGACCAAACTTCCACAAACCCAAACCATGGTATTTATACCTTCTCGAATGACTATTCCCTTGCTTGTTACCTCAATGCAGTCGAGCCTATGAGGACTTCCATCAGCAAACCGAGTGTCAGCATGACCGAGTCGGACATCAAATATCTTAGTCAAAAAAATAAAAATAAAAATAAAAAGAGTTCTAAGGGTGAAAACCACTTTATGGCAGTTTCAGATCCTACAAAAGTAAAAATAAAAGATGTATCTAAAGGTGAAAACCTCTCTGAGGTGCCTGCAGATGAGATATTTGATGTCCTTCTGAGTCATTTATAGGATAGATCTCCAGTTCTGATTGAGCCCACTCAATCCATCAATTTGGGTACAACAGAGGAACCACAATTGGTACATGTAGCACAATCCTTATCAGAAGAAGAGAAACAAAATTCACTACATTGTTATCAAAAAAAAGATCAACTTTGCATGGAAATATTCAGATATGCTAGGATTGGATCCCAATCTCATCATGCACCATCTATCCATTGCTCCCGGAGTAAAACCAATCAAGCAAAAATTGAGAAAGATGCATCCTCATGTGGCACTCTTAGTCAAAGTAGAACTAGAAAAACTCCTAAAAGCTGGATTCATCTGTGTCATAGACTATGCTGAGTGGATCTCCAACATTGTACCTATTTCAAAACCAGATGGTTCAATCAGAGTGTGCACGGACTTTAGAGATGTGAACAGAGCATGCCCTAAGGATGATTTTCCATTGCCTAACATTGATATGATAGTTGACATGACTGCGGGCTATGAAATGTATTCCTTAATGGATGGCTTTTCTGGGTACAACCAAATCAAAATTGCTCTAGAAGATCAATAGAAAATAGCTTTCACATGTGCGTGGGGAACCTTCTGTTGGAATGTTATGTCATTCGGACTCAAAAATGCTGGAGCTACATATCAAAGAGCAATGACATCTATTTTTCATGATATGATGCATAGAACAATGGAGGATTACATGGATGATACCTTGGCAAAATCCATGATTAGAACTGAACATCTAATAGACTTAAGCATGATCCTTGATAGAATGGAAAAATTTAGTCTTCGACTAAATCTGAAAAAGTGTGCTTTTGGAGTCACTTCTGGCAAGCTCCTAGGATACATCATCTCAAAGAAAGGTATTGAGGTTGATCCAGCTAAGGTGAAAGCTATCATAGAGATGCAACCTCCCAAAAATATCAGTCAAATGAGGATGTTGTAGGGAAAAGTTCAATCTATCAGAAGATTCATATCATAGCTAGTGGACATATCACAGCCTTTTACAAAAACATTACATAAAGGTGTGACCTTTGCATGGAATGAAGAATGCGAGAACAACTTTAACCATATTAAGAAGTATCTATCAAATCCGCCTATATTGATGCCTCTTATTCATGGGAAGCCATTAATATTATATGTCTCCGCAACAGATACATCACTGGGGGCATTGCTAGCACAACATGATGAGAACAAGAAGGAAAGAGCCATCTACTATATCAGCAGAACCTTAGTGACCTATGAGAAGAACTACTCAATGATAGAGAAGGCATGTCTAGCTGTGATCTTTGCATCATAGAAACTAAGACACTACATGTTAGCTCATACTACTCATTTGGTAGCTAAAATTGATCCACTGAAATATCTCCTAAGCAAAGCTGCCCTCACAGGTAGACTAGCTAAATGGGTCATGCTCTTGAGCAAATTTGACATTGAATATATTGAAAGAAAAGCTATCAAAGGACAGGTCATTGCTGATCAATTAATTGAAGCACCACTGTTTGATGACACACCCATGCAAATGGAATTTCCCGATTCCTCTATCATGCACCTCTCTTCTAGAGCATGGCGGTTATTCTTTGATGGCTCCTACACACAGAATGGATCTAGAGCAGGCATATTGTTCATCACTCCTCAAGGATACTCGATACCCAAAGCATTCAAACTAAAGTTTCATTGCACAAACAATATTGCTGAATATGAGGCACTTCTCAATGGTATGAAAATGGCAATACAGTGGAGAGTTACAAAGATGCACATCCATGGACACTCACAATTGGTTATCCATCAAGTCAATGATGTGTACCAAACCAAAGATGAAAAGCTCATTCCTTACAAGAGAATGGTAGATGATTTAAAGAAATACTTCATCTCTATCACATTTGAGCAAATACCCAGAATGGAGAATAAGGCTGCTGATGCAATGGTGACACTATCTACTCTCTTACAACAGTCCGAACATGAGCTACACTACGAGTTCCTAGTGGAAGCCCTATCCTATCCTGCATATGACTCCCCTGAAACCTGCATGATCTACACCATTGTAGGTTATGATTCATCCCGCTACAAAAATCTATTCTCCTATCTCCATGACCAAATCATCCCTGAGTCCTTTAACCATTTTGAGAAATGAAACCTTATCTGATCTGCATCCCGATATGTCATCATTGGTAATGACCTGTACAAATGAGGTCTAGATGGTACACTGCTTAGATGTTTAGAACGAGAAGAGTCTCAACATGCATTAGAGGAAGTCCATGAGGGTATATGTGGGTCACACTCGAATGGTTTAACGTTAGCTTGAAAACTTATTAGGGTTGTGTACTATTGGCCTGAAATGGAGAAAGAGGCAATTAAATTTGCTAAAAACTATCAATAGTGTCAAGTACATGGCAACTTGATTCATGCTCCAAGGAGAGATCTGATTCCCTTTACTACACAATGGCCTTTTCAATAATGGGCATTTGATCTCATAGGTGCTATCCATCTACACTCTTCCAATGGACATACCCATATAATCATAGCTACAGATTATTTTACAAAATGGGTAGAAGTAGTTCCTCTAACACAAGCAATGGGGAAATAGATCTCTATGTTCATCCTGAACTACATCATTTGCAGATATGGGATCCCTCACTCTATAATCACAGATAACGGGGGACAATTCAAAAACAAGGATCTAGATGACTTATGTGCTAAATTCAAGATTACACAACATTGGTCTTCTATTTACTATCCTCAAGAGAATGGACAAGCTGAGGCTTCAAACAAAAATCTCCTAAAGATCTTGCACAGAATAGTTAATAAAATAGGAAGAGACTGGCATCTGATGATCAATCCAGCTCTCTGGGCCTACAAGACTAGTATTAGAATGCCTACAGGGGCTACACCTTTCACTTTAGTTTATGAGTCTGAAGTAGTACTACCTATTGAGGTTGAAATCCCATCACTCAGAATCAGAATGCATGGACTTGTCACTGATGAAGACTACAAAGTGTCTAGGTTACAAGAACTTGAATTACTAGATGAGCACAGACAAGTAGTGTATGATCATCTCAGAGTGTATCAGAAAAGAATGTCTAGAGGCTACAACAAGAAAGTCAAACACAGAGAATTTCAGGTTGGTAATCTAGTGTTGAGAGAAAATCCTAAAAATCAATCACGTTGAGAATGCAAGGGGAAGTTTGAACCCAACCGGCTGGGTCCCTTTGTCATCACTGCTAATTTTGGCTCTGGTGCCTATCAACTCTCAATGACTGAAGGAGAATAGATTTGAGAACTAATCAACATTCTCCATCTAAAGAAATTCTATGCCTAAGGCATTCAGTCTATGGTTAAATATCCTGAAAAAATCCTAAAAATCAGAAAAAGTCCTTAAAAAAATGAACATCTTGGTGAAAACCTAGCAATAGGCACCTTGATGATTCGCAAAAAAATTAGAAAATATCAAAACTACAAAAAAATTGAAAAAATGAAAAATACAAAAAAGAAAAAAAAGAAAAAGTGCCTTGGTGAGAACCTGGAAACAGGTGCCTTGGTAGAAAAAATAGAATCTCTACCAAGATGGTGAAAACCCGGCAAACAGGTGCCACTTGTTCCAAACACTCCATCTATCAGCACAATCTTGGTCTTTCCTAGCTTTCAGTCTTGCTTTAGTTTGTACATATCTCCCAGTTTGTTTCAACATTTCCAGTTTTCAATAAGTCGATCTGTACACCAATCAGCTCAAGCGTCTGTATCCTATCAATGTTCAAACTTGGGGGCAATCAATGTCATATCCTATGGCCTCCAATGTATCTTAGATGTATCCTATCTAGTCAAAGTTCTTTGAAGCTTCAAGTTGAGTCAGTCAGTCAGTCTCATCTCCAGAAAGGATTTTGCATCTACAACAATGCAATCAAACATCAAAACTCAATTGAAAACAATCTATGCTTTTTACATGCTTTTATCTCCTTGTATGCTTACTGATTCGCATTGAGATTTTTGCATATTGTGTCCCTTTGAGCTTTTCGATGATGTCCTTTATAGGATTTAGAGAGTGATGACTGGGGGCATAATCTTTTCTTTGTCTTCTACTTGTATGTGAAAAGCTAACAACTTTGGAAATTTTGGATTGAAATGGTGTCTGACTATAAGAGCCTTTATCTTGAATTGGATGGCCATGCGTACCTCGACCATTGATACCCAGACAATTCAAGGAAGTTTGACCTAACTATTGTCTTTTTGAGTAAGTTCTTTCTCCTACTATGAAACACAATCTTGCCTAAGGATGTGAATAATAAAGGGTCACTACGGGTAATTCACATTGGATTTAGAATGATCTCTTGATTGTTTGATGTGTTTGCAATGCAAGGAGTATTCCGGTCATCATGACGTTTATGTTTTGATGCTTATACAAATTGCTATATCAAAATGGACATGATATTCAAGTCATCCTGGCATTTATGCCTTGGTACTTATATCTAATCTGAAATTCCAAAAATAAAATCAATATTCATATGTCCATGGTTGTTTGACCAGTGGGGGTTGTATTGATTCTTGCGCATACAAATCGATATTCATATGTCTATGGTTTCATAGCTAGTGGGCATTATATTGATTTATTCGATTACCAAAAAGTTCAATGATGATAACAAATTGACATATGATCAGTGACTAGGTCCTAGGTCTTAGGTTGCATTTCATATTGCATGCTTCTTTGCATTTTTCATCTTTGCATGATCTCACAATGATTAAACAAACTTCAATGCTTAAATGATTCTTCAAATCACATCTTCAAGTCTAACAAGAGCTGAATCTCACACGAAGGTTCCTCCAATGAAATAGCAAGTAGAATCCTTTTTCGGGATCAAAATTCAAATCTGAGATCATTCATATTATTAATTGCTTGCATATTCGACCTTCTATCATCACAGAAATCCATAATTCAACTTAACTGATTATCTTACATCAAACTATCAAAAAATTCAACTTGGTCAACCATGGTCAACTCATGGTCAAACCTTGTCAAACTTGGTCTCCAGGACCTCTAAATGATGCAAAATGCATTCACTGGACGTGTTTAACCACTTCTCAAATCAATTAACATGCTTCTAAACTCTCAACGCTGACTTTTCTTGTCAGATTTCAATTTTAATCCCGAAGGGGGCATGGTATGGCATATCATTCAAAGTCTGTAATCAAATTTGAAATCATATCTTTATAGAAATCATATCTTCCTTAGTAATCAAGACAAACAATCATGTCTAGTTACTGATTCATCAAAAGACCTCATCACTCAGGGCAAATCTATCATCACTTGGGGCATATCAGATTCATCAAGATCCATATCAATTTGGTATTCTCCTAATCTTGTAAACTGTATCAGTTTTTGCAACCATTGGATCATAGTGTTCTTTCCTTGGTTCTTCAGCAACTGAAGGGTTGGGATGTGATACCTGCTAGTTCTGCTAAGACAATCGAGTCTAGAACGGGTCACTCATTTCTTTGCAATCCTAAGGTTTGGAATCAGACGTTTTGACACTTTTTCGCAATCATAGGTTCATTCACTGTTATAGTGAACATTATCTTTGGTCATTCAGGATCTATTATCTTGATATCAAATCAATATCAATCAGCTTCTGTCTCATATCAATTATCAATTTCAAACATCAATTTCATATCTCTATCAAACACAGACTATCTTTGAACCACTGCGCTTCGCACAGTAATTCAAAGAGGGGCAAAATGTAATACCCCAAAAATGGGCTATAAGTTCATTAACCTCCTACATCTACAAATTGAATGAAATCAACATCGAAGTCCTAATCTAAGGCACATCTAAACATCATCGAATCATAATTGATTATCTTAAATTCTGCATCGGGGAATATTCCTAGTAATATTCCTAATCATCATAATTATCTTTAATTTTATAATTATTTGGCAATAAATCACATTTATCCTAAAGTTTGATTAATTGAATATTTTCATATTTAATTAATTAGATTTAATATTTGCCACTTAATTGTGTAATTAAATTTAATTCTATCTATTATTAATTATATTATTTAAATTTTGACAATAAATCCAATATCATATGAATAAATTAATTAAATTCTTATTTAATTAATTAAAGCATGTTGTCATTATTTAATAATATAGTTTTTAATAAAAGTTTGATTAAATAATTGATTAGCCCATAAATTAATTGTTTTATTTTTAAAAGCAGTTAAGTTGGAAATAAATCACTTTATTATTAAATTAATTCATAAATAAAACATGCACAATCATAAAAGCAGACAACTATCAATTATCAATTAAAGCTAAACTCTATTTTGAGTTAAAACTTAGCTTTTGCATGTTTTTTTGAGTTAATTATCTTTATTTAAAAATAACTCAAAAATCAACCTGAGTTATTTGAGTGATTTATGGTTTTTTTTCATGCACCTCCAAAGCCTTGGATTTCTATAAAATCAAGGCTTCAGCTCCTCATAATTCATCTCATATTTTGCACAATCACGCTGGAGAATTGGAATTGGGAGAATCAAAGCTCTTGCGAATCAACATCTTTGTGAGATCAATCTTTTTTTTGCATATCATTCTTAGATAGTTTCATATCAAGTTTTTCATATAGATTAGTTTCATATCATTTTTTCATTCTTATAGCATAGAAAATCCAAAAAAATTAGATTAATTGCATTCAAATCCTTCATTTAGGTGTCATCTAGGTCACTGATCTCGATTACAATCTGAGAACATCAATCTCGCACCTACTAGAAGGCAGTAAATCGCTTGGTTAGAGTAGATTTCAATTTTGCATGATTTTGATTATAGCTAACCTCTAATGTTTTACTGAGTGTTGTGTCTACAGATCAGGTACAATTTTCACACACACAACCATATCCCAATTACTTGGCTTATCTCCAACAAAACATCTCAGCAAATTACCCAAGCTTCTATTCACGACCTCTATTTGTCCATCTATTTGTGGATGGAATGTAGAACTAAACCTCAACTCAGTATCCATCTTCTTCCACAAAGTCCACCAACAATAACCAAAAAAATTGCTATCTCGGTCAAAAATAATACTTCTAGGTAATCCATGTTGCAATGTCCTCGCCAGGGAACCCATAAGGAATCAAGTCTTTTAGCATAAAATTACAACTAACAATTTTTTTTAAAACATTCTAACATTTCATTGTTAACATCCACAAAGAACATTCCTTAAAGTTTCCCTTATTGAATTAATTTACCAATATAAAAATCATTGCATTCCATTAATAATCTAATTTAATTTAATTTCCTTTTTCTTTAACTTTGCATTTTAGGTTTTAAGGAAAAGATAAGAACATAATGCTTCTTTCTGAACTACAAGAACATATATTTGTCTTCCCATTTCATTTTCAATTCTTTGAACTACACATTGAATAACTAGCCTCTACAAAATTATAATTAAACCTTCACATTTGAGCTCTTACTTTCATTTCCAACATAGGAGAGATAAAAGAAAGAATAAAATATTTCACTTTTTAATTACATCTTTTGAATCTTCAATAACATCCCTTGAAAACCCCTAAAAATATCCCTCCCTGATTACATTTCTTTATTCTTTCAATTTCAAATTACATCAAATGGCCTAAAGGCTTACAAGGATATCTTTTACGTCTTGCATTAAAATACAAATAGTACATGGTACAAAATGAGAAGTCTTTATCACTACATGAATCTGGACACATCCAAGCCATGAACCATGAATAGTACCTCAAAAGATATTTTCCACCTAACCATGTGAAACTAGAGAAGTTCCACCCCCCATGCTAGGAGATAGAACCAAGATACTCACAAGGCCTAAAGAAACCTAAGGCTTTACAAAATAAATACTTGAAAGCAAAAGGAAAGGCATAAAAAAATATCATCTTATTATACACATAGGTTAGGTTTCTAGCATACCATCTCGGTGAGTGTCATCACACAGCTTGTACATTGGGATCCTCTTTGGAAACCATGTAACCCCGGTCCCCCCTTTATGAATAAGGATCCACCCTGGTAGTTACCTATGGTCCTAACACTCCGACAAATGTAGGTAGGCTTAAATTATGTATCTTTCATTATCTTTTGAAACCCCCACTTTCCCAAGTTCATTATTAAGATTATTAGTTATTTACCAACTCACCCATAGGATCATCTAGCAACCACTTTGGGTTCCAACACCTATGGTACCCAACTCACCTAGGGTACCTAGTCCTCTACCCACTCACAAGCCAAAGAAACAATAATGCAGTTCAAAGGGTTTAACTTGGAGGTCTAAGGAACCCTCCTATTCTCTCAGGCCCTCAGGATGAGTCCTAGCCTCATTATATGGGAAAATAAATATAAAGAAATAATTCTAAGTACATGAACCCTTAATCACAACATTACTACACACCTTAGGCAAAGATTTGATAAAAAAAAGTGAGAAAAATTGCATACCAAACACAGGAACAAGTTGTAGGAGTCACATACCCAATCTGAAGCCTAAAATTGGCCAAATTGAACCCCTAGGACCCCCTAAAATCCCATACGATCATTCCCATAGTGCCATACAAGCTTTCCCATAGTACCATATGAGCTTTCCCATAGTTCCATATGAGTGGCAGTACATGCTCGTACAAGCATTCCAATAAGCCCATATGAGTAGTAATGTGGGCTCATATGGATAGTAATACATTCTTGTACGAGGGTCAATACATTCTTGTACGAGGTACATCACATGATCATATAAGGGGCAATAAATGCTCATACAAGACTGTCTTGAAAAAAAATCATAATTTCTCAAAAATGAAAGTTTAAGGTGTGGAGAGTGCTTGGTTAAGGTTTCCTGAGGTATACCTGATTCAGGTACCTCAGCACCACATCCAAAAAACTTCCTCAACACACCATAAAACTCAAAACATCCACAAAAGACCAAAACTAAAAGATGAAAGTAAAGTGTCAGAAAAAAAAGGAAACTCACTGCACTTCTTCCCTAATCCATCCTAACCTTCCCTAAACCTTCATAAACTTCCCTAAACCATAAGTAAAAAGGAAAATACAGCAAAATAAAGTACTATAAACAATCATAAACTCCTAGGAAAGATTTGATAATTATTTAACAAAAACATACATCACACCTTCCTAAATGCATCATTCTTAAACAACTGAATACAATCTATATTATTCCTAAAACCATATTAATTTTAAAAACACTTATGAATAAATTTCACAAACACACACATTCAATACAAGCATACAAGAAAGGAGGTGAATTTTTCCAGTTCGAAATCCTATCTAGAGTCTTGTGGAGAATTCCTTACGGATCATGTGCACACCACAACAACCTTCCAAGATTTGAGAAATTGTGACTTTCCCAGATAGATTATCCCTTAGTAAAAAATATTTCCTCCTCCTCATATAATCTCCTAAGCTCCCTCATAGAACCCGAATGGTGATTCAAAACATAGAGAAACCCCAAATTAACACTTCCGAAACAATTCCTAAATTTCTCCCAAAATTTCTAATCCTCCAAAACCCTTCCTTGGTAATAATTTATCCCCAACTATATGGTTTGAGGATTTTCTTTACAAGAATAAACTTCCCAAAATACTATAGTTGGTTGAAGTTTAAATCAAACCATTCCCATAATAATTATTAAAGCATTTATTTATTTATTAAATTATTCACCTAAATAAGACTATAACAAGAAAACTAAATAAAAGAGTTTTCAAATAAATGACATAGCCCAATTGGAAACAAACTATCCTAACTTATAGGAGGTCTCATGTTCAAATCTCCTAGATAGTTACTTTTACCAAAAGAGCTTCATTTTACTTTATTATTATTTTTATTTAATAATCTTTATTCAACATTAAAGATATCATTATACTAGCAAGTAAAAACACAAATAGTAATATTTATATATACATGGGTATATATGTGTGCACCCATATATACACATACATATATAACATACATCCAATTACAATATAGATACAAAATGAATATATTCATACAAAGGTAATTCCAACTTATTACAAAAATCATAACATTGCACACAAATCCCCAACTAATTTTACCTCATAAACAAGAATCTAAATCCACGAGAATTCCTTGAGAGTAACTTGGTGAAATCTCCACACAACAATAGTTTGAGGATTTTGAAGGCACACTTAGACTTGTGTAGCTAGGTGGAGTCGATGTTTGGCACCTGCATCCTGCAACACCAACCAACATGTATACATGTATATATGCACAAACAATGGCAAACAAGGAGGGAGAGTGTGACATCATGTGGATCTCCCATAGGAGTAACTAAAATTGCCTCTCCTGATCCTACACTCACATCAACCAGTGTAATCACCAAAGCATAGTGGGATTAGTAGGGTTAGAGCCATCATAAACATAATAATGTAATTCAAGTACAAATCATTTCACAAATGCTTCATTCCTAAACATACATCATTTTATGTCAAATCATTTATTATCTCCATAATTAATTCTATTGACCAAATATATGCTCAAAATTTCCCATCATGAAATGAAATAATCCAAACATATAATCGAAAGTACTAAAGTAATAATACTCTCAATCCAAAATATGAAGGTATTAGGGTGGGCATTACACATGCAATCTAACAATCTCTTTAAAGAAAATCTCAGAAACATGCATTGCATCTAATGTCTTCTTACATGGTATGGAATGTGCCATCTTAGAAAATCTATCCACAACAAAAATAATGGAATCATACCATCCTATTGTCTTAGGTAATCCAAGAACAAAATCCATACTAATGTCACTCCAAGGTTTCTCAGGAACAAAAATAGGTGTATGCAATTTGGTATTCTAACTTACTCCTTTCACAACTTGACAAATTCCACAGCTCCTTACATGATTTTGAACATCCTTATACATTTGTGGGCAATAATACTTTTCCTTAAGAAAACTCAATGTCTTATCAATTCCAAAATGTCCATCCAATCCACCACAATTATTTTCCTTAATCAAATTAATTCTCATGAAACTTCTTGGTATACACAACTGAATTCCCTTAAATAGCATACCTTCTTGAATGAAATAATCCTCAAACTTACACGGTTGTTCTAAAAAATTTGGTGCTTTGCACTCTCTCCACACCTCAGAAATATCAAGGTCACTATCATACATGTCATGCCCCGTAAAGGAACTAGGGAAGAGAGCAACAAATTCTCTTAGGAAAGAAAACCTATGTAATGGAATATGAAAATTTTCAAACTTTAAAATATTTACATGTATAATAACATAAGAAAAGATTTAACTTAGATTCCCATGGTTCCCAACTATAACCCTAACATTCCATTTTAGTTTCATTAAAGATACTAATAACTTGGATAGCTTTAGATCAATTATATTATAACATTTGATGAACTTAAAAGGAAATATAAATGCTTTCATTCAAATATTTAACCTAACATTTTAGATCCATCTATATTCTCTAAGTAATCCTTTATGAAAAACATAGCATTTGAAGTACTAGTTCCATATAAATGAATCATTTAGGAACTTGAATAATTACATACATGAAACTAGCCTATTTGAATTACTAGATTTTCTTAATCAACAATAATACACAAAGTTCCATCTTACTTTGAAACTTACTAAAATCCCTTTTTCCTTTAAACCAAACATACTTTACATAAAGATTACATTTCTCTTTTCCTTTCCCTAAATATACCCATTCCAAGTTACATCAATTTGGAATACAATAAAGATTAAATTACATTCATCTCCTCTTGGGAGGTTACAATAACAAAATAAATTTTCATTGGTAGAATATGATGAAAGATATGAAAAGAGTCTTATTTCTTTGAAACCGGTATAATGTACAAGAAAGAATCCTTTTAGCACTGTATGAAAACTGATACCTAGATAAATAAAGATTTACCACCCAACCACGTGGATACCAAAAGGCCCACTCCCCTATGCTAGGAGATAAACACAAAGATCTACGCAAGAAGGTATAACTAGGCCATTCCTAGGGTTGAGATAACCTTTCCCAAACAACAATTGAACAAGGAATGAAACTCAAATCCCTTTCCAAAGGTTCACAAGACTAGGTAGAAACTCTAAGCGACAATCTAGGTGATTTTAATTTCATATCCCTCACCTCTTGGGTTGTCCTAGTACTAGCCACTCTTGGCCCCGACCCCCAAGCAGACACATGTGGAATTGAATGCCTTTTGTAAGGACAAGGCCATTCAGTCATACCTATGCATAGGTACCTTCTCCCATTCCCATCCATAGCCTTTATTATCACTAATGGCATGGGTGAGGCTTACATGTATCTTTTTAGTGTTTGATTCCATCCCAATTCATTTAATTAAATTTATCACTTGATTAAATAACTCATCAGTGGGTTTCCTTGGTAATAACCACTTAGGGTCCCAACCCCACACTAAGAGCCACTCACCTAGTTTTCTTAGCTTCTCTAGCCTTACCCAAGCATCATAATCATAAAAGATATGCATAAAGACAAATCATATAAACATTCAAGTATTGCAACCAAAAATCAGAAAGATTTAGGAAGTCATATTGTTGTCCTAGTCCACTGGACAAACCTAAACCCTAATCCAGATTCCTAAACACATCAAGAAGCTTAAATAGACATCTAAAAGCACTATACCACATACACCTAAAGAAAAAAGTGACACAAATTGACCCAAAATCACTTAGGGTTAGCCCCATATCACCTGGGAACCCTAAAACATAAAAATTGACCAAAACTATGACCTGGTAGAGAGTTGCACAGTTGGTTCAAGAAGCTGCATAGTTAGGCCATGAAGCTATGTATTTTGGGATTCAAGTTATGTAGTTGGTCCCCAGAACTATGTAGTTGGTCAGGGACTGTGGTTTTTGAAGGAAGAGACCTGCATAACGGGTTTGCAGGAAAAACTAAGCATGATGGAAGTATTGGATGAAAAATCATAGAAAGACCCAGTTGAGATCTCCATGTTTCCCTTCCAAAACATCCCTCAAGCCCATTCTTCTTGCCAGATATCCCTACTCTAAATTTTCAAATAGATGAAATGTACATAAACCAATATGCAAACAAGGAAGGAGAAATAGTTCTTCCTAAAGTTTGAGCATGACTACAGACTTCCTAAATACAAATGGAAGTATAACCAAGATCTTAGGGAGTCTCTAGACTCTATCAAATACAAGAATGAAGACAAATCAACTCATAATATAAAGTACAATAGCTTATTCAAATAATACATTTCTAAACATATTCATTATCATCCTTTATCCTAAATCTATCTCCCCAATAATGCAGACACAATACAGATAGCACAAACATTCTCTAATTTCAGATTCATAAAAGATAGAAAATATATAGATAGCAACCCAATCAAACAAGAAAGCACATAAAGAGGATCATCTTCCATCATAGATCCTACCTGGAGTCCTACGGAGAAACCATTGGAGAAGAAAGTTCTGAATCTTTTAGCCTATCCCAATCACTCCTCTGGATTCCTTCTGAATGAAGACTCAAGCCTCCTCTAGAAATACCATGGTTATCAAATTATGACATCCTAAAATTATAATAGAGCTTCCTCAAAAATTATTCCATCTGACCCCCATTCTCACATAGCCTCTTCCCGTAAATAGATTAAGGAAGTGGTTGCATGGGAAAATCCAACCAATGCAACTATCCAAACCAATAATTGGTTAATAGTTAGGCATAAATATATTTAATAAAACCATTCCTAGGAAGAGAGATAATTAATATTAATCTCACACGTATTTCCTTTATTTAAGGAAAATAAATAGCAATTTTGTCTTTAAGTATATTTACTATTTCTAAGTTACCTAATTACCTTGACTATAGTAAAAGAGGTTAACTAGTTAATTATTTGCCATACCATAAAATAAACTTATTTTAATTGTCTATTAAGATCTTTTAATGCAATAATTCTTATCCAAAAATAATTATATAAATATATGTAACCATATGCATATGTGTGCACCCATATGCCTATGTGTACATATACCATTATAGATATTATTAAAAACAACACATTAATCTATACACTCAATCAAAATCTTACTCGATACAACAGTCCATATAAAGAAACCACTAATAAAAGATAGAATACTCCATTAAACTAATTTAGAGATATCATACACAAAATCTCATACTCAATAAATGTAAGAGACAAGAAACAAGATCCACAAAATCTGACAAGCTGAGACAACACAATAATACACCATCTAACACAAGGAATGACTTAGGAGTTCCCAACCTAAGGAGAAGAAAGTGTCAAAGGTAGGGTTCCTTCCCATGGAATCTTGGTGATATCTCCATAACAACAATAATGATATTGGATTTTGAGGGCACTCTCAGACCTGTGAGACCAGGTGGAGTCAATGCCCGGTACGTGCAAGCTTGCATCACCAAGAATAGATACATGTGCATAGATATATATAATAAGACATCTGCAAATAGATGACCATGATCAATACATCATATGGACCTCAACTAAGTGAGTAACTACGACTTCATCCTAAATCATGAAAAACACCTTAGTCACATATACATAAAGCATGAGACATCATATATAATAATGGTTAGATTCCAAATCCTTGGGTTAGCTCTATAAATTTCCATAAGCATATATAAGATAAATGATTTTTGATTTCAGAAACATTAAATAATAATCATAAATGAGTATGTCTAAATATTTGATAAGTATATCATCATTCAAATACACATATTTGTAAACATATAGTTCTAACCATCATAATGCAAAATGTCCAATCTAAAAAGTCAAAGTATAATCATATGAGAGGGTATTACAAAACAACTCCTTCATCTCATCAAAACCAAGAACTTCAACCTTCATCTTGGTCAACAAAGAATGTCTTCTACTCAATGTATTTGCAACTCGGTCAATAACTCCACTCTTATGCTTGATCACAAATGTGAAACTCTGAAAATATTCAACCCACTTCATATGTCTCTGATTCAACTTATGTTGACCTCCCAAATATTGCAAATCTTTATGATCAGTATACAACACAAAATCACTCGGTATAAAATAATGTCTCCACTTTTTCAGTTCTTTAACAATATCATAAAACTATTGATCATACACAAAATACTTCCTTTTAGCATCATTTAACTTCTCACTAAAGAAAGCAACAATTTTATCTTCTTGACTCAACACAACTCCTATTGCACTATCGCTTGCATCACACTCAACTTGAAATACCTTATTGAAATTAGGAAAATCTAACATAGGTAACTCAACAACCTTTTGTTTCAAAGCCTCAAATGTAATGTCCCCACCAAGGAACCCATAAGGAATCAGGTCTTATGACCAAAAATTGAAACTAACAATTTTTTTTCCTAACATTACATCATTACTACTTCACATTTACATTCCTTAAGGTTCCCTTAATGAATTCATTTACTAACATATTTACAATACTTATCCAAATTGAATTTCATTTCCTTTCTTTAATTTTGCATTTTAGAACTTAAGAGATAGGATAAGAAAATAATATTTCATTTACAATTATATTTCTTACTTTATATACTAATTTCATTTCTCCTTCCTACACATTGAATAACTATTCCTTACAAATTACATCTTAACCTTAGCATAATAAACATTTTCTTTCATTGCAACATAGGAGAGATAGAAAAGATAATTTTAACATGACAATATATTTCCAAGTTTGATCTTTATAATAACAACCCTTGAAACAAAGCCTAGAACTATCCCTCCCAATTACATTGCTTTTCTTTTCAATTACATCTTTTGGATAATAGATCTCATAATAACAGGTACATGAATGGCCTGTAGGCATTACAACATATCTTTTCATCTTTCCTTTAAAAAATACATAATACAAAATACAAATATCTGCATCAATACATAAATTTGAATGCATCCAAGTCACGAACCATGAACAGGACCTTGAAAGATTTTTCCCACCCAGCCATGTGGAACTGATGAGGTTCCACCCCCCGTTCTAGGAGATAGAACCAAGATACTACAAGGCCCTAAGCAATCTAAGGCTACACAAAACCCTAATCTGAAAGAAATAGCATAAAAATATATCATTTTACTAATCACAAGGGTTAGGTTCCTAGTATACCCTCTAGGTGAGTGTCATCACATATCCTGGATTTTGGGATCCTTCCTAGCAACCATGTAACCCCAGTCCCCCCTTTATGAATAGGGATCCATCCTAGTGGTTATCCATGGTCTCGATACTCCAATAGGACTATGTGGCCATTAATATGTTTTCTTTCATTATCTTTTGTTTCCCCCCTTTCCTAGATTCATTGTTAGGTTATCACTTTTTACTAACCCACCCATAGGATCATTTGGTAACCACTTTAGGGCTCCAACACCTATGGTGAGCCACTCACCTAAGGTACATAGTCCCCTAACCACACACACAAACCATGAAAACATCAATTATTTTCAAAAGATCCATATCATAGGTCTAGGGAGCCCTCGGGTACACTAAGGCCACCCGAACAAGTTCTGACCTTATATTATGGACTCTACCAAAAGCCAAGTATGAAAAAAATATTATAATCAAAACCATGTATATAAATTCATAAGACACATCATAAAACTTCCCACATGCATTTACACAACATTCCATAGCTTATTTCAAAAGTCTAGGGAAATCTCATGTGCCTAAAATTTGGCTAAGTTTGAATTTTTAAGAAATATCAAAATTAGAAGTTGCATCTTAACTCCTATGAAGTTGAAACCTATCCCAATCATCCTAAAAAGTACCTAATTCCTTTATACAAATATAACTTAAAGTATAAGAAATTAAAGTATCAGACTTATACTTCAATGTTATATTTGTATAAATCCTACCTAAACCCTAACCTGCGATCAAACTGTGCATTTGTTTTGTAGTCCAGCGCATTTGTTTCCTGTAACTACACATTTTTAAGGTAGTTGCGCATTCATTTTTGAGGTAACTGCACATTTGAGTTGGGTTACTAGGAAATTGTTTAACAAATCTGCGCATCTGGTTAAGGTGACTGTGCAATTGTTCTAGGTAATTGCGCATATGTTAAAGGTAACTGCGTAATTGTACAGAATGGTAGAAAATAAAAAAAAATAACTAACAATTCTGACTTGTGGGTAAAATTGGGCATTATAGGGATTGAGTATACCAAATCTGGGAAAGACCCATTTGAGATCTCCTAGTTTCCATACAAAAATGACCTTCCAACTATGATTACCAACCATCCAAACCTACTCAAGATTTGGGAAATGAAAGGTGGTGCAAGACTAACATGAACTAGTAGAGATGAAACAATTGCTCTAAGGCTTGGAAATACTCCTAAACATTTTGAATAAGAAGGTAGAAGCAAGGAAGGTACCATGGATTCTATAGCCTCTGACAAATGCATAAATGAAAACCAATTAACATACACCAGATAAAAGTTTTGGGAGAGTTTGCAAAAAAACATGTTTTAATAATAACATAAGAATCCTCACATCATACAATAGTATAAATTTCCCTTTTAAACTACAATCCATGGAGAAGACAACTAGAATATAAATACACATAGGAGAACAAACAAAAGGATCATCTCCAGGATAGATCCTACCTGAATTCTTGCAAAGATCAAAGTGTTGGAAAGAAGAAGATTCAAGAAAAAGCTTGCCCAAGCACTCCTTCAGATTCCTTCTGAAAGCCACCAATTCTAGCCTCTTTCAAGAGCAAACAACAAGACAATCTCAAAGAATAATAAATTCTCTTCTCACAAGTATATTTTTCCTATAAGAAAATTAACAACCCAAAAGAAATGTCTCTTCTCAAATCCAGACTCATAAGTCAACCCCCTCAAACTCCCAAAAATACAAATATTTAATCTCCAACTATATGGTTGAAGGAGTTGCTTTACGGGAAGAAAATTCTCAAACTTCTATAGTTGGTTGAAAAATTAAACCAACATCTCTTGCAAACAATAATAAAGCTTTTATTAATTTTAATTAAAATAGTCTCAAAAGAAAACCATAACAAGAAAACTCAACAAATAACTAACAAGGAAACACATAGCACACATGGAAACCAACTAGCCTAACTTCTAGTAGGTTTGGAGTTCAACTCCCTCCTAGATAGCTAATTTTACTACAAAGGACATTTTCCTTTTATTATTATTTTTACTTTTTATTTAATACATTCATTAAATACTTTATTTCACTCACTTTATTTACTTATTATAAATAACATACCATTTACACAATTAATGAAAATTATACAAGTATTATTATTTACATAAGCATGGATATATGCGTGTGCACCCACATATACACATACCTATATAAAACACAAATAATTATAACATAATTATTTATTATACATATAAAATAGATTAGTTCTAACTCATAACATAAACTTAAACCAACATCAAATCAAGTCCATAACATAAACTACATTCCACTTTCCCAACTAGGATAACTTCCTAAATAGAATTCTAAGTCCATGGGTACCCTCAAGAGTAACTTGGTTAAATCTCTACACATCAATAGTTTGAGGATTTTGAAGGCATGCTCAGACCTATGTAACCAAGTGGAGATGATGCCTGGTACCTGCATCCTACATCACCAACTGATATGCATATACATATACATATAAACATGTAGTGACAAACAAGGAGGGAGAGTGTGACATCATGTGGACCTCCCATAGGAGTAACTATGACTACCCCTCCTCATCCTACACTCACATCAACCAGTAAATGTCAAACCATAATAGGGTCAGTAGGGTTAGATCATAATATAAACATCATAACACAAATCAATGTAAAACACTTTACTGATAGTTCATTTCTAGCCATTCCTCATTAAATTATAACTCATTTAATATGTCCAAATAAACTACAGTAACCAAATATATATGCTCAAATTTCTCATAAAATGCTAACTAAATAATAATCATAGTCCATCATAAAATCCAGTGTCAAAGTGAAAGTCCTGTCAGTCTAACATAGGAAGATGCTAGGGTGGGCATTACATCCTCTACCCCTAGGATTAGGCTTACTCCTAGAAGCCTAAAAATAAGTATGGATATGCAGATCTAAGTCTACTAGCATCCTCCCAAGTAGTAGAGGTATCATCACTGCGGTCCCATTGGACCCTTACCTTCTCTATGCTGTGACCCCTAAGGGTCAAAGTCCACTACTGGAGTATACGTATTGGCTCAAAATCTAGCTACCCGTACTCTAATTGTAAAGTGTTCCAATCCAAAACATGAGTCAAATCAAGAATATACTATCTAAGTAAGGATACGTGAAACACATCATACACATGTGCAAGGCTGGGCAGTAGGGTGAGTTGGTAAGCAACCGGTCCTATCCTCTCAAGGATCTCAAATGGACCTACAAATCTTGGTGCCAACTTAGAACCTTTTCCATAATGGATAGGGCTCTTACATGGGTGGACTCTCAAGAACACCTTATCTCCAATAGAGAACTATCTATCAATCCTATGAGCTTCAACATACTTCTTCTGCCTATCCTGAGCTATCAAAAGATGTTCTTTCATCCTTTGAACCTGCTACTCTATATCTTGTAACATCTTGGGGCCAAGTAATACTCTATCCTCAAAGTGATCCCAACTCAGAGGGGTATGACAAGGATGACCATAAAGAGCCTGAAATGGTGACATCCCCAAAGAACTATGATAGCCATTATTGTAGGAAAAGTCCACTAGGTACAAGTAATCTTCCCAATGGGTTTGTTTGTCCATCACATACATCCTAAGTATATCCTCAAGAACTTGATTAACTCACTCTGTCTGACCATTGGTCTTCGGGTGGTATGCAGAACTAAAATTTGGCTGAGTCCCTAAAGCATGCTGCAAAGAGGTCCAAAACTTAAAATTGAATACTGGATCTCTATCAAAGATAACCTTTTTAGGAACACTGTGTAATCTGACTATATCCTTCATGAAGACTCTGGCTACTGAGGTAGTTGTATAGGATGATTGCATAGGTGATAAATGTGCTACCTTGGTTAACTTATCCACTATGACCATTATAGCATCATGTCTCTGATACATGACTGGTAGTCCCATAATGAAATCCATAGATATCATATCCCATTTCCATTCAGGAATCAAATGTGGTTGAAGGAGGCCTACTGGGTGATGATGCTCGGCCTTGACCCTCTGATATTCCAGACACCTAGCCACAAAATTAGTTATATCCCTCTTCATGCCTAACCAGAAATATAGTTGTCTCAAATCTAAATACATCTTCTTAACACCTAGATGGGCTAAATAGGGAGCACGGTGTGCTTCCACCATGATGACTCTCTGAAGATCACCTGAAAGTGGAATGTAAATTTTGCCTTGATGTCTTAGTAGTCCATCTGACTCTAAGGAATACCTTGAGAACCTTCCTTCTAAGGTCCTTCCTGACTCAATTTCAGCCTTAGCTTCTAGATAAAAGGTATTTGAAGAAAGCTCTTGCAAGATCTGACCTCTCAAATTAGTCAAAAGGGAGAACATGGATATTTCATGTCTCCTACTTAAAGCATCTACCACCACATTTTCCTTACCTTGGATATATCTGACCTCAAAGTCATACTCACATAAGAACTCCATCCATTGACATTGCCTAGCATTGAGATTAGGTTAAGTAAATATGTATTGAAAGCTTTGATGATCAGTGTATAACTCAAACCGATGTCCCAATAAGAAGTGTCTCCAACAATTCAGGGCATGAACTACAACTACTAACTCCAAATCATGGGTGGGATAGTTAAGCTCATGGTCCTTAAGCTTTCTAGACTCATAAGTAATAACTCTTCCCTCTTGCATCAATATTGCCCCTATGCCTTCCAAGGAGGCATCAGTACAAACTACAAAATTTTTAGTGGGGTCAAGTACCACCAAAATTGGGGCACTGGTCAACTTATCCTTTAGGATCTGAAAAGATTCTGAACATTTCTCAGTCCAAATGAACTTCTTCCCTTTCCTTTATAAGGAAGTGATGGGGTGAGCTATTCTGGAGAATCCTTGGATGAAGCGTCTATAGTATCCAGCTAAACCCATGAAACTAAGAACCTCTAAGATGTTGGTGGGGGTTGGCCAATCAACTATAGCTTGTATCTTGGTGGGATCAACTACTATACCTTCTCTTGAGATAACATGACCAAGATACTTAACTTCAGTTTGAAAGAAATCACACTTCTCCAAGTTTGCAAATAACTTATTCTCATGAAGGCATTATAACACTTGTTGAAGATGTTGCGCATGTTTTTCCACTATCTTAGAATACACCAAAATGTCATCTAGGAAAATTATGACAAATTTATCCAAGAAGGTTTTGAATACCCCATTCATAAGACTCATGAATACTGATGGTGCATTTGTGAGACCAAAAGGTACTATGGTAAATTCATAGTGTCCATATCGAGTACAAAAATTTGTACAATGAATGTCAGCTTCCTAAATCCTTAACTGATGATAACCTGACTTCAGATCAATCTTGGAAAACACCTTGGCTCCTTTCATCTAGTCAAACAAGTCATCAATTCTTGGCAAAGGGTACCAATTTTTAATGGTTACTTTGTTGAGTTGATGATAGTCAATGCACAACCATAATGAACCATCCTTCTTTTTAACAAAGATAACCAGAGCTCCCCAAGGTGACACACTTGGTCTGATAAATAATTTTTCTAAGATTTCTTCTAAGTGAACTTATAATTCTCTCAACTCTTGAGTGGTCATGTGGTGGGGAGCTTTACAGATAGGCTCAACTCCTGGCACTAGTTCTATGTGGAAATAAATATCCCTTTTGGGAGGCATCCCCAGAATCTCATTTGGATATACATCTGCAAACTCTTGAAGCAAAGGGTGCTCGAGTATAATTTCTCTATCTTTCTTTTCTATCAAATCATTAACTGAGACTGCAAGAAGTTGGCATCCTTTCCTCATGCATTTCTTAAGTTGCATAGCTTATATCATCCAGAGTGAAATAGGCCGTTGAATTCCCAAAATTGTGTTGGGCTAACCTAAATCATCCAAGCAATGAATGAGATTTTTTTTGCAATCTATCTTAGCCTCATGTGCTGTCAACCAATCCATTCATAGGACAACTCCATATGATCCAAGAGGAATAACTCAAAGATCAACATTGGTAGAAAAAGGTCCTAATCCCAAGTTGCAACCTTGAACACACAAATCTGTGGTCATTTTAGCCCCTAAGGCTAGCTCTACTTGCCACTTAACTCCTTGCCCTACTACTACTAGCTCGCACTTTTCTATCAAAGAAGAAGATATGAAGGAGTAGGTTGCTCCCAAGTCAAAGAGAATAGAAATAGTTTTACCCTTTAACAAACTTGAAGTTTCTATGATAGTGTTTTGGTGATTAGCTTATCTATGTTCCATTGCAGCAAACATCCTATGAGACCAACCGACATCTCCTACTATTGGTTCTGAAACTACTTGATTTTGATTAGTGATATTTGTGGGTTGAGGGCAATGAATCACAATATGTCCTTGCTATCCATAAGAAAAACACCCGGTATTCCTTCCCAAGTTCTTTGCAGGAGGTGCGCTAGATTGTTTATAACCTCCTCCATTGAAATTTTGAGAATTATGGGATTGAGGGGGAGGAAACCTTTGTTGTGATTGGAAGTTGTTACGGTTTTGAGGTTGTTGAAACTTCCCATTGCTTTTGTTATTATTTTGAAATTTCTTCTTAGGGAAATTTTGTCCACTTTTGAAAAATGGTTGTTGGTTCTTAGAGTTGGAATTTTCTTGATCAAAGTTCCCCTTAGAACCTAATCCAGCATTGAAATTTTGGCCACTATCATAGCCACCTCTTCCTTTGACCTTCCTTTCAACAAGGTATGCCTTATTGATGGCATCTCGGATGTTCTGGGGTTCCAAGACTACTACCTCTCCTGATATTTAGTTGTTCAGACCCCTAATGAAATGTTGGACAAGTATGGGTCCATCATCTCTAAAGCCTGAGAAAGGCTTAAGTTCGTAGAACTTTCTTTCGTACTCTTCCACTGACAAGTTGGCTTGCTTGAGGTGGTGGAATTATTATATCCTACCTTGCCTCCACTGATCAGACATGAACCGATCCTTAAAGCTTTCTAGGAACAGTTCCCATGAAATAGTATTGATGGTGACTTGAAGCTTGTCTTCTTCCATACGCCACCATGTAGATGCAAACTTCCTTAGATTCATAATAGTGCATATGGCCTTGACATTGCTACTAAAAGGGTGCATAGAAAAACACCTCTCAAGGTGAAAAAACCAGGTTTCTATTGAAGGTCCCCCTTCATTGCCATAGAACAAGGGTGCCTTGACTTTGAGCAAGTCCCTCATATGAGTGGTATCCCTATCTTCAGATTCTTGCCTAACTTTCCTTCTCCTAGGGCTTCTCTCTCTTTCCCTATCTTGATGTTGAGCTTGGTTTCCTTCTTTGAAATTGACTTAATTTTCAAGGTTGTTGAGTCTATGTAGAAGTTGTTGCATAAGTTGTCTAAGTTGGGCTCCTTTTGAGTCATTACTCTGACTCTCAATCTTGTGGTTATCTTGATTTTGTTCTCCCTCATGTTCCCCATGGGAACTCTCTAGGCGAGATCTAGAGGAAGACTACTGAGTCTTGTCCCTAGCTCTTCCATGGGTAACAGGAGGCATCCTGGGAGAGTGGTGCAATATTAGTTTTAAGTGCACATTTAAAAGTAGCATTCAATGTGTTGAAATTTTTTGAGTTTCAAACGTAAGTAGATCCTGAGCTCCCAGTGTAGAAACTAGGGCTCTGATACCAAATGTAATGTCCCCACCAGGGAATGCATAATAGGGTCAGTAGGGATAGATCATAATATAAACATCATAACAAAAATCAATGTAAATCACTTTACTGATAGTTCATTTCTATCCATTCCTCATTAAATTATAACTCATTTAATATGTCCAAATAAACTGCAGTAACCAAATATATATACTCAAATGTCTCATAAAATGCTAACTAAATAATAATCATAGTCCATTATAAAATCCAAAGTGTCAAAGAAAAAGTCTTGTCAGTCTAACATAGGAAGATGCTAGGGTGGGCATTACATCAAATCTCTTATCAGCTCCATGTGTCCACTTAAAATCATTTTTATCTCCTCTCATAGTATCAGTCATAACATTACAAATATAACTAAAATTCTTAATGAACTTTTTATATAAACTATCCAAACCAAGAAATGGTCTTACCTCACCCACATTCTCATGTGTAGGTCACTCCAAAATTGCTTTAACCTTCTCAGCATCCATTTTCAAACCATTATCTTAAATCAAAAATCCCAAATACATAATCTCCTCTTGCATAAAGGAACACTTCTTCAAGTTAATTAGTAGCTTCTCCTCTTTCAATATTTGCAACACTTGTCTAATATGCTCAAGGTTTTCTTCCTCAGTCTTACTAAATATCAGAATATCATCCAAATAAATAATCACAAACTTACCCAAAAATCTCTTGATAATTTTATTCATTAAGCTCATGAAAGTACTAGGTGCATTAGTCAAACCAAAAGGCATAACCAACCACTCATACAAACCATCTTTTATCTTGAAAGTAGTCTTCCATTCATCACCTTCTCTGATTCTAATCTCATGATAACCACTCTTCAAATAAATCCTGGTACAATACTTTTCTCCACTCAAACAATCCATTATGTCATCCATCCTCGGCATAGGAAACCTATACTTCACTATTATCTTGTTGATAGCTCTAGAATTAGTACACATTCTCCATTCTCAATTCTTTTTAGGTGCTAACACATCAAGTACAACACATGGACTCAAGCTTTCTCTAATAAAACCTTTCTACAAAAACTCTTGCACTTGTTTGTTAAGTTATTCATTCTCAGTAGGTGTTAATCTATATGGTGCTTTATTTGGAAAACTATCTCCAGGAATCAGATCCATACAATGACTTATACTTCTTACCAATAGTAAACCATAAGGAATATCCTTTGCAACAATCTCCTTATATTTATTTAGCAAGTTTTCAATTTCTAATGGCACTCGGTCTTTACTATTTTATGTTGCTCGGCCATCACTATTTTCTCTTACTCGGTCATTACTACCACAACTCAATCTCTTAGGAATTATAGGAAAACAAACTTGGATTTTCTTCATGTCTTTCTCAAATTGCTTTCCATTAAACATTAAAATTTTCACAGTAGTATAATTTATCTCATTTGGAACTTCAATCAAAAGTAACAATATTTTCTTTCTCCCATTCACCCAAAGAGTATATTGATTCAATCTACCATCATGCACAACATATCTATCATACTACCAAGGTCTACCCAATAGAATATGACAACAAGCCATATGCATAATATCACACAAAACTTCATCAAAGTAACTTCCAATCTTTAATTTCATAATACATTGCTCACTTACCAACAATTTATGCTCATCCTTGATCCATGAAATATGATAGGGTTTAGGGTGTCTCAACCTCTATAATTTCAACTTTGTAACCAACTTCTCAGATGCAAAATTCATTGAACTACCACTATCAACAATCACTTTGCAACATTTTCCATCCATCTTAGATCTAGTCTTGAAAAGACTTCTCCTAAGGATAGGTTCTTTATCAACTCTTTTATTACACAAATTTCTCCTTACCATCAGGTTTTATCCATCTTCAGGCTTAAT
Source organism: Chamaecyparis obtusa (assembly GCA_027943335.1). Lineage (NCBI taxonomy): Eukaryota > Viridiplantae > Streptophyta > Pinopsida > Cupressales > Cupressaceae > Chamaecyparis > Chamaecyparis obtusa. Next base: position 58,051 of record BSBK01002993.1, read on the forward strand.
TGATGAACCCTCAAGATCCTCTTGTACCATAGCATTTCTATGACTTTGTCCATTTACATTAGTGTCTACACTCAAAAGATTTATGCCCTTCTTTCTCACATATGAAACAATTACCACTAAAACCACCTCTAGAATAACAATTACTTCTTCCTTGGTATGAACTAGTACCTCCTCGGTAAGAACTACCAGCTTTCCACTCGGTCTTGCTTTTATCTTCAATTTTCCACTCATATTTTACCTTCTCTTGCATAGAACTATCAGATCTACCACCTTCACCATATTATCTACCTCTGCCTCTCTAGAATCTACCACCTCTACATCTCTGTCGTTGTTCATGTTTCTTTGTCAAGATCTCCTCAGCTTTCAAGTCATATTGATATGCTTCTTCCACAATATCCAATTTAAAAAAACTTATTTCATCTTGAATTCCAAATCTCAATCCATTCAGATACCTTGAAAATTTCTCAACCTCATCATCCACATGTCCAAATCTGATGTTTCACTTGTTGATCTCTAACAGTTTTATCAAGCAAAAATCCTTTAGCTTGGTAGATACTAACAAATATTTTTGTAAATTCGTTAAAAGGGTGATAATTTTCTATTTTTTGAAGTCCTCTCACAAGGATACTCTTAATAGGGTAAAGCTCCTAATAGGGCTAGAGGTAAATCCATTAACCATGTGTCTCCTAACAAGATTTGTTCTTAACAAGACTTTATTTTAAGATTTTAATAGGGCTAAGCTCTTAACCGGGTGTATCATCTTAAAATGGAAGAACTTCCATATTAAGAGCATTTAGCTCTTTGAGTGAGTGGTCTGGGTCATGTCAAGCACCTTGAATCAGCCCTTTTCTTAGATATGGCTTTCTCCCCCCATTCTGCTTCTCTATCCACCTGATTTCACTTTATTTTTGCATTTCCTGGCATTATGGACTGAGGTCTTGAGGTTTTTGACCTCAAGGTCAAAGTTGACCTTGAGAGTCAAATTCAACCTTGACTCTTAACTAGGTCAAGATTGACCTTGACTCTAACCTAGGGTAGAGTCAACCTCGTCCTTGACCTAGGGTTCAAATTTCAAGTTCCCATGATTTCTCGGTGTCGGGTTTCAGAGATATTTGTTTTCCTGCCTGCGGGTCAGCCATTTTAGGTTACAGAATGGTAAATCCTTAAATTGCATTTAATATGGGTCCATTTCTAAGGTTTAAGGTTAATTGGGATTTAATTCCCCAATGTCAGGCTTCTCTGGAAGTTTGTGCCCTAGATCACTATTAAAGGAGGCCTTCCTCTCTCATTTTCTCCATCACGTTTTGTGAGATGATCCATTATTGACACCACTTTTTATATCTCTCAAGAAAGGTCAAGAAAGAATTTCATCAAGAATTTTCAAGGAAGCATTCAAGTCCTCTTTTCCATTCAATTTCTCTATTGAATATCAAGGATTCAAGCATTCAAGCCTTTGAAGGGATTTGGTTCAAACATGCAAGATTCATCATTCAAACCCTAGATCTAGCCATCATGGTGGTGTGATCTTCCTTCAAGATCCTTTGTTCATCTTCTAGATCCATTCATTCTTCTATCAAGGTGGATTCCAAGCATACAAGCATGGAGGTTTTTTATTTACTTTCATTGTTTTGATTTACATTTTCCATTGTTGTGTTCAAGATTTCATATCAATACATTTTTTTACATTTGAAATACAATTGCATATCTATCAAATTGCATAGCTTCATTGTTAGATCTACTTCTACTACTTGCTAGCATTCTCATTTCAATTTCAATATTAAGGTTGATTCCAAACCGGGGTTTGACCAAGGTAAACCCCTCAAATAAACAAAAAAAACTCTCTTTTTCTTGCAGGTACAGGTGTGGAACTTCATATTTGAGCTTGGATTTGAATACCCTTTTTGGCGAACTTCTAAGATCTTTGAAGTAAGTCAAAGTTGACCTTTAGAATAATAATGTAGGCTTTGAACTTTTATTAGGGTTAAAGACTACTTGTTGTCACAAAAATAAAAGTTTTCTGGGTTTTCTTCATCTTAGCATTTCTAGTCTAAAACAGGTTGCAGAATTACCCAAAACTACACACAGACTTTAGAAATTGGCATTTTCCAGATCTACCCTATTTTGAGGTTAGTATTTCCTTTTCAATTATTTTAGATTTCAAGTACAATTTCATTATAGGGAAATATAAGGTTTTCTTCCTCTTTCATAGTTTCTATAGATTGATTCTATTATGCATTAACCTTTTGGTTGATCAATTTGGATCTCTCCTTTGGCAATTTGGATTTATAAGTGTATCTCATATTTCCCCCATACATCCTAAGTTGGATACTATTTCACCTTATTCATTTTGGTGAACTTGACAAGTTTACTCTCTTTCTTTTTGGTGTTAGATTTCCTTTTAGATGAGATCTAGTTTATTCTCTTGCATTTTAAAATTCAAAAATACAAAAAAATCTATATATTCAATAAAATACCAAAATATTTCTTACATTTCATTTTCTATGGAGATTGTTAAGATGCTTTGGTGTGTGGTCATGTTCTTTATTACTCTTCTTTCAGCATCTCTTTATAATACCTATGATGTTTATGAGTATCATTCACTTCATTATGTTGATGACTCTTCACTTTGCTCTTGCCTATGCTTTTTTGAAGTTGACCGACACTAGTTTTCCTACATTAAAAACCTTCATTAAATATTTATGTGGTAGCCTTATTAATATTTTGGATTATGTGAAGAATTTGGTAGATGATACACCATCTCCTAATCTTCCTAATCCTAATCCTATCAATCCTAATCTTAATCCTATCAATCCTAATCCTAATCTTCCTAATCCTAATTCGATACCTAATTATCCATCTGTCCATCCTCTCTCTTCCCCTATTTATGATGGGATTCAAGCTATAGTTCAAGATGCGGATGTGCAAGATTTCTTTGATTTACCTTCTTCTTTGATTAATGATGATATTAAAGGAAAGGGTAAAGAAACTTCTTCAAAACCTATTATCCCACCTTATAAAACTTTTACTCATGAACATGATAAACAATCACCTCCTATAGCATCTTTACGTAATATGTACACTACAGGATATAATACGGTGACTAAACAAGGTTATAAAGGTTTAGGGCTTGGAGTTAACAAGCATGGTATTAGGTTTCCAGTTCATATACCCCCTAAACTGAATATGTATGGTGTTGGATATTCAAAATCTCAAGTCATGGTAGGTGATGTTAATCATCATCCTCCTCTTCACATTCTTCTCCACACACCTATCTTAGATAACCCTAATACTTGTCAAGAAGTGGCTAAGAAGGTATATGTTGAACTAATGAATTCTAAGAAAGAAATATTTAGACCTATGCCGATAGATTCTTTATACAAATATAAATGTCCTTTTCATTATAGCAATACGCATTTACTCACTGATTGTAAACATTTCAAGTTATATGTTAGAGAAAGAGCTGCTTTAGGAATTATATCTCACTCTCGTGCAGTTTTACAATTCCTTCATAATTTTGATATAGGGGATTCCCCTCTTTCTAATATAATGTAGATCTTCTTCCCCTCTTGTCTCATGATTGGGGGGCAAGATGTGTATCTTCATCCAATCTCCTAGGATCCATTAGGCTTTTAGTATATATATTATGTCTTGAGCCTAATTGGTATTCTTTCTCTCCTATTTTTCTATGGTTTTTCATTATGTTTTTAATCATCTTGTTAGCACCTGTAAATTTTCATGACTCTGTAGTTTTTCCCTAGTCCCTGCAAGTGTTTTCTAGGTCTCTGCCCTTAAACCCTAAGTCAAAATTTGAAATATCTAGCCATTGGTGGAGAAAAAACCTTTTTTCCCTGGCCTTGTTCTATTTTTGTGTTACTTTTTCAGGCCACTTAACTAATTTATAAAGCATGTGCTTTATATTTATCACCTGCGGGGTCATGTTTTCATATCTTTTATCCTAGGTCGGTTCCCATTTAATTTTTCCCTAAGTCTAATTGCTTGGCACTTTAATTTTTCCTAAGTTCCACCTTTTATTTTGTGTGGTTGTCATTGTTTCACAAGGCTTCCTATTGTTAGAGTTTCTAACATGCGGTATAGCGATAGGGCACCATCTGTCCTAGTGGGCCCAGTATTTTAGTCTCTTCTGATCTTACCGTGGGTGCATGATCTCATAGAATATTCTTCCCCCATGAGACCATGTGCCAACCATCCGATCGGCCAGTGGTATGATGTTCCTCCATGGGTCCAGTGCTAGGTCAAGCCACTGTGTTTGTTTCTTATTGGTCGACGTGGATAGTATGGTGGAAGTATGTCAGATGGACCTGTATGTGATAAAAGTGGTTTGTTTGCCTACTAGATTTTGTGATGTGGAATTTTCTTATTGGTCGACAAGTTTTCTGATTTGGTAGTTGTCAATGGAACCTAGTTGCTGGTGTGTCCTTGAGGGTCTTGACATCCGCAGAAGATCTATGGTTGGCATAAGTTCTCATGGGTTTTGTCAGAGCTACGAGATCTTATGCCAGCCGTTGATCTTACCTTTTCTCGGGTGAAAAAGGGAAGGGTGGGTCCTCTGACAGTTAGAGCTGACGTGCATGATTTTCATTGGTGGAACGGTAATGATGTAGTGGGACCATTGGCCAGGTGGTGCTGATTTGTTTTATTTTGATTGGTTGAGCTAAAGGGTGACTAAGACGTGGCAGTGGGCCCAAATCTTTTGAAGGGTGGTAGTATGGTAGGATCTACGATTGTTGCATGATCACATGGAATCTTTTCAGGCCATGCAATCATGTGCTCACCGTTCGATTGAAGGCTTCTAAGTTGTGGTTCTACTATCAGATGGTGCTGACTTGCTTTGTTTTCATTGGTTGCGGTGTGCTGATGTGGCAAAGACTTTTCAAATAGCTTTGTGAATGTTTTGGGGATTAATGTGAACCGCCCGATCTACCGGGAAAATACAAGAATCAACGATCGTATTTTAAACCTTGTCAACCAACCATTGCATTTCAAATTTGAATTTTTAGATGGGTTTTCTATGATAGGAAGGACTGAAATTAATTATTTTAGCGACTAGATTGGTGGACCTGGTGGTGCCTGTTGCTACAATGTGGTCTAGGGAAGTTGATGATTAATTGTAGGGGATTGTACCATGATTTTTTTGCTCGAGGGCATGTTGTAGGTGGCCGAATAGGTTGATAAATATGGGCAAATCCATGGTTTTCATTACTTTCTCAGGGAATTACCATGATTACAGATCATTCTTGGATCTACTTTCTCCAGGATGCTTGGTTTTCCCCCATTGTAATAAATTCCTGATTGATCTTAGTTGGTTTGGTGGGTAAAACCCTAACCCTAATCATATGTAGCTTGTTGCATCCTGTTTTGGGATCCCAAGATGATTAGTGGTATATATGGTTGAATTTTTTATTTTACAAAGGTGGTTGATGTATATTGAAAGTCAATGTAAAGACTGAACAAAGAGAGCCTGGATTTTGGGTCTATTTCCTAGCATTTTGTTGTTCTGATAATGTATTGATTCTACAAATTTTAATGAGAATACACTTGGATTCCAATCTCAAATTCATGATTTTCTTCTTATTTTGATGTTGGGCTCATATATGTTAATGTCACAAAGTGAGTTAGCATATGGTAAACAAAAAGTATTGTGGAGTTATCTTTGAGTTCCTAACAAAGTTAGGATTAAAGTCTTTAAGGTGATTTCAGTGAGTTCATGGTAGGGTAAGAATTTGATGATCGGGTTTAGGAGTGAGAGGGATAATAGAAAAAGTACTTATCCTAAGTTTAAGAGTATTTTATTTAGGATTTTTAGTTGATTTATGTTATTGGGTGACTCTATGCCCTAGGTTAAGGCACTAATCCTTTCTCTGGAAGTAGTTCATCATCATCCACCATACATATAAATGATAAAATCTTTCAATCAGTTTGTAAAGGGTATGATGCATAACATTTTGTGATTCCTTTCGAGAAGTGAGTCAAAGGCACACCCGCCTGAGCATATAAGCTTAAAGTGTAGGAGGATCTCTTTGATCCTTGTTAATTGGCCCTTTTCCTTGCAGAATTTGGAGTGGTGATAGAGTTAGTGACATTAAGTTGTCAATCATAGTGTAAACTTGCAAGTAGAAAGAAAAGACAACCAACACATCCATAGAATCTTTCAAGATATCTTTTCTAAGATAATCATTTTGCGAAGGTATCCCTTGTCTCTATCCCTGGGGGGCAAGGTACCTCCTTCTTTCTCTTTGTCTAGGGAATTGCTTTCCTTATCTTAGTGGTATTTGTTTATATTGCAATATTATTTCAACATATTGACAGATTTTTTGACTATGGATAATCTTCTTATATGAGAAGTTGTTGTCCTAAGTCATCACTTCTTCTCTATGTTGAAAATTATGTTCTTTATAAAAACTCACCCTTGTTTTGGTGTTAGAGTTGTTTCCCTCATTCCAAAGATTCCTTTTTCTCTTGTTTGTAGGGGGCTTGATGATTGAATCTTTGTTCCTGCTTGATTTATCTTTGAAATTTGATATTTTATCTACAACATTGTTCTTTGGTGGGGGTCTTGTTGATAAGATCTCTTTCTTTGAGGATCCTTTTTCCATGAGTGACATATCCTTTTCATGATTATCTATACTCTTGGATGCAGGTGTCATTATCCATCACTAAGAATATGGTGTACATTGTTGTAAATAGGATATCTCCTTGCATTGTGAAGTAGGTATCCTCTTCCATCTTTGTTCTTACACTTGAGGGGAAAGGATGCCATCTCCTTCTTTTCTATCTTTCCAGGATTCACCTCTTTCCTTGGTTAGGTAGTATCTATCTATTATGTGATATCCAATCATACAAGAAAATTTTGGTTTGAATTGAGGATCTATGTCCTTGATAACAACATCTTTTGTTTGACATTGGGTTTCCATGGTTGATATATCTCTCATCTTGGAAATTGAATAGTGTGCTATCCCTCATAAGGGTTACCTTTTTTCACTTCTTGCATGATATCTCTTTACATTCATCCATTCCATGGCCTCATAGGAGCTCTGACCTTCTTGGCTTGGACTGGGTGTTGTTTGTGGATATTGTCTTGATGTTAAAGAAGGCTTTATCCTTGTTCTTTCCTTTCCTTAACATGTCAAAATAGTATGTTTTTTCCATATTAAGGAGGGGGCATATATAGGGTCTCCCTTGTACTATAGTTTTTTTTTTATATATGCTAAATCTTCCGAAGGTAATGCACATAAGTTGCTAAATCCTAAGGAGACATGCATTTTTCAATATTTTTCAACATGCTAAATCTTGGAAGGTAATGCACATAAGTTGCTAAATCTTGAAAAGACACGCATCTATATGCTAAATCTTCCAAAGGTAATGCACATAAGTTGCTAAATTCTGAGGAGACATGCATTTTTCAAAAAATTTCAACATCCTAAATCTTGGAAGATAATGCACATAAGTTACTAAATCCTGAAGGGACACACATCTATATGCTAAATCTTCGGAAGGTAACACACATAAGTTGCTAAATCTTGAGGCAACACACATTTCATATTCATAGTGATACAAGAAGGTGGATCTATGGGTATTCTAGAATCTGTCAAAAGACGCATTACAGTTGCAAGCATAATTTATGGGTGAACCTGTTGGGCTCTCCCTCAAGGGTGATTCATGGTAAGGTGGGCATCTTACTAGGCGAGGTAATCACTATTTTCTTTTTCTCTCTTTTCACTTTCATGCTAGTAGGAATGGATCATGAAACTATGTTATTTATAGTGTTTCTCTTGTATTTCTTATGTAATCATTTATGCTTTTATGATAGCTTTCCAAATATGATATTAGTATGAGAAGTATTTCTTAGTAAGGTTTCTTGTGCTAGTTGATTTGGGTTTGTTTTAGTACTAACCCCTCTTTTGTGTCTTTTTCCTTTTTTGTTTTCACACCCTCGTGTGGATATGATGAGTTAGAATGCTTAGCCTGGGGGTTTGTGTCCCTAGATAAGTGTCATTCTATCTCATTTTGAATCCACTGAGATCTTTTTCTCTCTTCTCCTTTACCAAGAGTTTGCATCGAATCCATACTCTTGCTAAAGTGGGGGCTTAATGTATCATCTTAAAATAGAAGCACTTCCATGTTAAGAGTGTTTATCCCTCTAAGTAAGTGGTCTTGGTCATGTCAAGCACCTTGAATCAGCCCTTTGCTTAGATCTAGCTTTCTCCCCCCGTTCTACTTCTCTCTCCACCTGATTTCACTTTATTTTTGCATTTCTTGGCATTATGGATTGAGGTCTTGATGTTGTTGACCTCAAGGTTAAAGTTAACTTTGAGGGTCAAAGTCAACCTTGACTCTAACCTAGGTCATGGTTGACCTCGACTCTGACCTAGGGAAAATTTGACCTCGTCCTTGACCCAAGGTCAAATTTCAAGTTCCCATGATTTTCAGGTGTTGGGTTTTAGAGATATTTGTTTTCCCGCCTCCGGGTCAACCATTTTGGGTTGTGCAATGGTAAATCCTTAAATTTTATTTAATATGAGTCCATTTCTAAGGTTTAAGGTTAATTGGGATTTAATTTTCCAATGTTGGCCTTCTCTAGAAGTTTGTTCCCTAGATCACTATAAAAAAAGGCCTTCCTCTCTCATTTTCTCCATCAAGTTTTGTGAGATCATCCATTATTCACATCCACTTTTCATATCTCTCAAGAAAGGTCAAGTAAGCATTTCATCAAGTATTTTCAAGGAAGCATTCAAGTCCTCTTCTCCACTCAAGTTCTCCATTGAAGATCAAGGATTCAAGCATTCAAGCCTTTGAAGGGATTTGATTCAAGCATGCAAGATTCATAATTCAAACCCTAGATCTAGCCATCATGGTGGTGTGATCTTCCTTCAAGATTCTTTTTTCATCTTCTAGATCCATTTATTCTTCTATCAAGGTGGATTCCAAGCATACAAGCATGGAGGTTTTGTATTTACTTTCATGGTTTTGATTTATATTTTCCATTGTTGTGGTCAAGCTTTCATATCAGTACATTTGTTTACATTTGAAATAGAATTGCATATCTATCAAATTGCATAGCTTCACTGTTAGATCTACTTCTTGATGAAGGGTGCTCCCCTTAATACCACAAACTCATAACAAAAACAGAAAAACCACAACAATATGCAAGAACAAAAAATTGGCTTCTTATTATCTCCACAAATGTGGAATTACAAACTTTTAGAATTACAATATGCAAAGCCACATGGGCATCCCTTACAATATTCTGTAGGACAAAGCCTCGAACTATTACCCAGAACTATTCTGAACTGCCTAAGACAATAATACAGCCTTCCTTATATAGGCAATTTTCCACCGCCTGGGAAGGTTCCAGAATTTTAGCCAATAAGGCCGACCAAACTTAGAATTATTTTATTTTACATTTTATTACATCATAGTCGGCTCAACATAACCTTTGAAACCCGAACATAAATTTTGAAGAAAATTATTTTTCGCCATTTCGGGTGGCCCAACTTCCGAAGACCATAAGTCATCACCAGTTGACCCGATCGGCTATTATAACCCCATTTCAGAAACGTGACGAAGCGCTCTACAGGCTTGACCGGCGCAAGCGCCTGTCACCCAAATTTTTGACCTCATTCGGGGCCTCTAAAGCCTTCAAAACTGAGTTCAAAGTTTCTGTACCATGCTGCCAATACCGAAAATCTTCAATATCTTCCAATATAAACTTGATCTGGCAATGAAACTTTACTGGTAGACTTATATGACAAAAATGAACCTCCAAGAAAGAAATCAGATCATTCTGAGCACATACGAAAATTACCAAAAATAGTAACTTTCCATAAATAGCAGCTCTGCACAAAATAAACCTTATTGAATATAAAAACATAAATATTTTTGGGTGATGCAAGATTGCTCTTACACCCAGGATGCTCCTGCATCAGACACCCGGGGTAATTTGAGAAGTGACCCTGTCACGACTCAGGTGTGCAGAGCAAAATCAAGACAGTTAACCTCCTCTTTTGTTAGCCATGATGAATCTTCAACAGGTCATCCTTTCCACTTGACCAGATATTCTTCATATGTCCTGTTCCTTGTGCTTCTGCCAACATGATAGTCCAGTATATCTTCGATCTCCTTAGTGTCTGAACTAGTTGCTGGAATACTCCACTGTGCTGCTGTGATCTCATCTTCAACACCTCCTTCATGATACTCTGTCAGATTTGAAATGTTAAACACTCGTGAAATATTTAGCTCAGTAGGCAATCCTACCTCATACGCATTTCCTGAATCATGTTTCTTCAATATCCTGTATGGTCCAAACTTCTTCATTTTCAGCTTGTTATATGTACCAACTGGAAACCGCTCCTTCAGCAAATGAACCATGACTTCATCACCAACATGAAATTTCTTATACCTCATTTTCTCATCTGCCTTAGCCTTATACTGTGCGTTCATCTTGGTAATATGCTTCCTCACCTCCCCATGGATATTTTTCAAGTATTCTGTAAAATCCTCAGCTTCAGCACTACTTATTTCTCCTTTATCTATCTTCCTCAATTCAGATGCATTTCTCAGACTACTTCCATATACAATCTGGAATGGTGATTTACCAGTGCTCCTGTTGACAGAATTATTGTATGCAAATTCTACCTGTGGTAAAATCAAATCCCATCCCGTTGGCTTATCTCCAACCAAACATCTCAGCAAATTTCCCAAACTCCTATTCACCACCTCTGTCTGTCCATCAGTCTGTGGATGATGTGATGAATTGAACTTCAAATCTATCTTCAACTTCTTCCACAATGTACGCCAGAAATATCTAACAAACTTAGTGTCCCGATCTGAAACTATGGTCTTTGGCAAACCATGAAGTCTCACTACTTCTCTGAAAAATAATTCTGCTACATGAACAGCATCATTAGTCTTCTTACAGGGAATGAAATGTGCCATCTTTTAAAATCTGTCAACCACCACAAAAATTGAATCATGCCCCCGCTGAGTCCTCGGTAAACCAAGAACAAAGTCCATGCTGATATCCTCCCAAGACTTTTTTGGTACAGGTAATGGCTGATACAATCCTATATTCTGCTTCACTCCTTTTGCCATCTGACATACTCTACAACTCTGTACAAACTTCTTCACATCTTGCTGCAACTGCGGCCAATAATAATTCTCACTAACCAAACCAACAGTTTTATCATGACCAAAATGTCTAGCCAATCCTCCACTATGCTTCTCCTTGATGAGATTCTCCCTCATAGAACTTCGTGGAATGCACAACTGACTCCCTCTGAATAGCATATCATCCTGGATGATGAAATCCAACCATTTCGTCCTGTCTAGATTAACAGGTTCTGTACAAGCTTTCCAAGCTTCACCAAAATCAAGATCCTCTGGATACAAATTCTTGAGTTCCTTGAACCCAACCACTTCAATCTATATTTCTGTCAGCAATAGTTGTCTTCTGCTAAGAGCATCTGCAACCCTATTAGACTTTCCACTCCTGTGTTTCAAAACAAATGTATAACTCTGCAAAAACTCAACCCATTTCAAATACCTCTGATTCAACTTTCCTTGACTATTCAAATATTGCAAAGCTTGATGATCAGTATACAAAACAAACTCCTTAGGAAGTAGATAATGTCTCTACTTCTTTAATGCCTGAACTATAGCATAAAATTCCTGATCATAAACAGAATACTTCCTCTTGGCATCATTTAACTTCTCACTGAAATACGCAACAGGTTTACCTTCTTGGCTCATAATAGCTCCTATTGCAGTACCACTAGCATCACAATCTACTTGAAACACCTTATTAAAATCTGGAAGTGCTAAAACAGGTTTTTCTGTAACTTTTTGTTTCAATAATTGAAAACTCTTTTCTGCCCCATTAGTCCACCTAAACTCTTTTCTATCCCCTCTCATTGTTTCAGTCAAGGGTCCACAAATACTGTTAAAATTTCTGATAAACTTTCTGTAAAAGCTAGCCAAACCATGAAAAGATCTTACCTCAGTAGCACTCCTGGGAGTAGCCCATTCAAGGATAGCCTGTACCTTCTCTGGGTCCATTTTTAGACCTTCTGCTGAAACTACAAATCTCAAATACACTAACTCTTCCTTCACAAAACTGCACTTCTTCAAATTAATCGACAATTTCTCTTCTCTCAGCTTCTCAAATACCATACGAATATGCATCATATGCTCCTCCAATGTCTTACTAAAGATCAAAATATCATCTAGGTAAACAATGACAAACTTATCCAGAAATTCTTTCAGAACCTCGTTCATGAGCCGCATAAAAGTGCTCGGTGCATTGGTTAGCCCAAAAGGCATGACTAACTACTCATACAGTCCTTCCTTTGTCTTGAAGGCAGTCTTCCATTCATCTCCTTCTCTGATCCGAATCTGATGATATCCACTTTTTAGATCTATCTTTAAAAAATACACAGCTCCACTCAAACAGTCCATAATATCATCCATTCGTGGCAATGAAAACCTGTACTTGATTGTGATCTTGTTTATTGCTCTAGAATCTGTACACATCCTCTATTCTCCATTCTTCTTTGGTGCTAATACCGCTGGTATAGCACAAGGACTCAGACTCTCACAGATCAATCCTTTCTGTAACAACTCATGTACTTGTATGTTCAACTCCTCACTTTCTATAGGTGTCATTCTGTGTGCTGCCTTGTTCGGAAAACTCGCTCCTAGGATGAAGTCCATCTAATGGCTGATCTTCCTAACTGGTGGTAATCCATCAGGCACGTTATCAGATACAATATCCTAAAATTCATTCAACAAATCTGTAACTTCTACAGGAACACCTTCTACTTCCTCTTTACCAGCTTTTGGAATTAAAGAAAAATATACATGCTCATGCCTCATACCATCTAAAATTTTTTTTCCATCAACAAAAGTTATCCTTGCAGTACCACATACCTTTTCTTCAGTCTCCTTTAATGGTTTTAGCTTATGTCGCACTCCATCCTTTGTCAGGGAATAGGTATTTGCACGACCATCATGTACAGCACATCTGTCAAACTGCCATGGTCTACCCAACAACATATGACATGCATCCATAGATATGATATCACACAATACCTCATCTTGGTATCCGCCGATCTTGAACTTTACCAGGCACTGTTCACTGACCATGACCTTGTGGTCATCCTACACCTAGGCAATCTGATATGGATGTGGGTGTTTTTGTCTCTTGAGCTTCAACTTTGTCACCATCTCTTCTGACACCAAATTGTCAGTGCTTCCATTATCGATAATCACATCACAACATTTACCCTCACACTTGCATCTAGTGGGAAACAGGCTCCTCTTTTGTTCAGGTTCATTTTCACCACTCAGCAAGACTCTTCTATTAATTAACATTTCTCCTCTTTTAGCATCTTTAAAATTTGATGATCTAGCATCTTCATCAACATGTGCAACTCTGGCCTGGCCTTCATTTCTCCTATCTGTTCTACCTTGGCACTGAGGACATTCAAATGCCCTATGACCTTCTTCTCCACAGTGAAAACATGTTCCACGGAAGCCACCTCTTCCAGATCCTTGTCCTCTTCCTCTTCCTCTTTGATCTTTATTATTATGATCCTGAAAGCGATTGAAATTATTTCCTCACTGATTCTGACTGCTACTGGCCTCATCTTTCTTTTTCGGATCTTCATTTCAGTCACCATATGACCGTCCACCAGATCGTCCACCGCGACCTCTTCTATTTTGTCTGCTCTCAAACTTCTTGTTTAGCTTTTCCTCTACTTTTAGGGAAAACTAGTATGCCTCTTCAATACTGTTCATTCGAACCAGATTCAGCTCCTCCTGAATGCTTGGCCTTAACCCATTAAGGTATCAGGCAACTTTCTCCTTATCAGCTTCTGCATGGCCTATTCTGATGAGAAGTTGATAGAACTCCTCTGTATTCTCCTGAACAGATCTTCCTGCTTGCTTCAAACTCTACATTTTCTTCAGTAGGTCAAGCTCATAATCAACAAGAATGAACTATCACTTCAATTTATCCACCATCCGATCCCATCTCATGATTTTCTCCTTTCCCCTTCTATTTTGCTCCAACTGAATCTCTTGCCACCATATCTTCGCATGACCTTTCAGTCTGGCCTTCACAAATTTGACCCTATCAGGATGCTCAACATCTTCATAATCAAAATATTCTTCACATTCATTGATCCTATCGATCAATTCCTCTAGGTTAAGATTTCCAGAAAATGTAGGAACCTCAATCTTAGGTCTTTTCCCAATATTGAAAATCGCCCGAAAAAGTCTTTCTTCCTCCTAGTTCACAATTTCAGCTTCTCCTTCTTGATATTCTTCTTCGGCTTCATCCTCACTTTCATCTCTGACATTAAGATTCATTCCTCTGTGAATCTCTTCTTGCAATGCTCACACTTGTCTCTACAGCTCTCTAACCTCAGGTGTCACAGCACCAGCTCTTCCACCACGTTCTCTTCGTGGAGGCATTTTCGCAATGCGCGCTGAAACCCTAACCACGGTCCTGGTGCAAACTACCTCACAGTCGGTGATCTGTTTACACACTCAAGAAAACCTGCTCTGATACCACTTGATGAAGTGTGCTCCCCTTAATACCACAAACTCATAACAGAAACAGAGAAACCACAACAATATGCAACAACAGAAAATTGGCTTCTTATTATCTCCAGAAATGTGGAATTACAAACTTTTAGAATTACAATATGCAAAGCCACATGGGCATCCCTTACAATATTCTGTAGGAAAAAGCCTCGAACTATTACCCAGAACTATTCTGAACTGCCTAAGACAATAATACAGCCTTCCTTATATAGGCAATTTTCCACCGCCTGGGAAGGTTCCAGAATTTTAGCCAAGAGGGCTAACCAAACTTAGAATTATTTTATTTTACATTTTATTACATCATAGTCAGCTCAAGATAACCTTTGAAACCCTAACAGAAATTTTGAAGAAAATTATTTTCTGCCATTTCGGGTGGCCCAACTTCCGAAGACCATAAGTCATCACCAGTTGACCCGATCGGCTATTATAACCCCATTTCAAAAATGCCACAAAGTGTTCTACAGACTTGATCAGCACAAGCGCTCGTCACCCAAATTTTTGACCTCATCCGGGGCCTCTAAAGCATTCAAAACTGAGTTCAAAGTTTCTGTACCCTGCTACCAATACTGAAAATCTTTAATATCTTCCAATATACACTTGATCTGGCAATGAAACTTTACTGGCAGACTTATATGACCAAAATGAACCTCCAAGAAAGAAATCAGATCATTCTGAGTACATACGAAAATTACCAAAAATAGTAACTTTTCCTAAATAGCAGCTCTGCACAAAATAACCCTTATTGAATATAAAAACATAAATATTTTTGGGTGATGCAAGATTGCTCTTACACCTAGGATGCTCTTGCATCAGACACCCGGGGTAATTTGAGAAGTGACCCTATCACGACTCAGGTGTGCAGAGTAAAACCAAGATGGTTAACCTCCTCCTTTGTTAGCCATGATGAATCTTCAACAGGTCATCCTTTCCACTTGACCAGATATTCTTCATATGTCCTGTTCCTTGTGCTTCTGCCAACACCACTGTCAAGTATATCTTCGATCTCCTTACTGTCTGAACTAGTTGCTGAAATACTCCACTATGCTGCTGTGATCTCATCTTCAACACCTCCTTCATGATACTCTGTCAGATCTGAAATGTTAAACACTAGTGAAATATTTAGCTCAGGAGGCAATCTTACCTTATACGCATTTCTTGAATCATGTTTCTTCAATATCCTGCATGGTCCAAACTTCTTCATTTTCAGCTTGTTATATGTACCAACTGGAAACCGCTTCTTCTGCAAATGAACCATGACTTTATCACCAACCTGAAATTCCTTATACCTCCTTTTCTCATCTGCCTTATCCTTATAATGTGCATTCATCTTGGTAATATGCTTCCTCACCTCCCCATGGATGTTTTTCAAGTGTTCTGTAAAATCCTCAGCTTCAGCACTACTTATTTTTCCTTTATCTATCTTTCCCAATTCAGATGCATTTCTCGGACTACTTCCATATACAATCTGAAATGGTGATTTACTAGTGCTCCTGTTGACAAAATTATTATATACAAATTCTGCCTATGGTAAAATCAAATCCCATCCCGTTGGCTTATCTCCAACCAAACATCTCAGCAAATTTCCCAAACTCCTATTCACCACCTCTGTCTGTCCATCAGTCTGTGGATGATGTGATGAACTGAACTTCAAATCTGTCTTCAACTTCTTCCACAATGTACGCTAGAAATATCCAACAAACTTAGTGTCCCGATCTGAAACTATGGTCTTCGGCAAACCATGAAGTCTCACTATTTATCTGAAAAATAATTCTGCTACATGAACAGTATCATTAGTCTTCTTGCAGGGAATGAAATGTGCCATCTTTTAAAATCTTTCAACCACCACAAAAATTAAATCATGCCCCCGCTGAGTCCTCGGTAAACCAAAAACAAAGTCCATGCTGATATCCTCCCAAGGCTTCTCTGGTACAGGTAATGGCTGATACAATCCTGTATTCTGCTTCACTCCTTTGGCCATCTGACATACTCTACAACTCTGTACAAACTTCTTCACATCTTGCTGCAACTGCGGCCAATAATAATTCTCACTAACCAAACCAATATTTTTATCACGACCAAAATGTCCAGCCAATCCTCCACTATGCTTCTCCTTGATGAGATTCTCCCTCATAGAACTTCGTGGAATCAACAACTGACTCTCTCTGAATAGTATATCATCCTGGATGATGAAATCCAACCATTTCATCCTGCCTAGAGTAACAGGTTCTGTACAAGCTTTCCAAGCTTCACCAAAATCAGGATCCTCTGGATACAAATTCTTGAGTTCCTTGAACCCTACCACTTCAATCTACATTTCTGTCAGCAATAGTTGCCTTCTGCTAAGAGCATCTGCAACTTTATTAGACTTTCCACTCTTGTGTTTCAAAACAAATGTATAACTCTGCAAAAATTCAACCCATTTCAAATGCCTCTGATTCAACTTTCCTTGATTATTCAAATATTGCAAAGCTTGATGATCAGTATACAAAACAAACTCCTTAGGAAGCAGATAATGTCTCCACTTTTTTAATGCCTGAACTATAGCATAAAATTTTTGATCATAAACAGAATACTTCCTCTTGGCATCATTTAACTTCTCACTGAAATACGCAACAGGTTTACCTTCTTGGCTCATAACAGCTCCTATTGCAGTACCACTAGCATCACAATCTACTTGAAACACCTTATTAAAATCTAGAAATGCTAAAATAGGTTGTTCTGTAACTTTTTGTTTTAATAATTAAAAACTATTTTATGCCCCATTAGTGCACCTAAACTCTTTTCTATCCCCTCTCATTGTTTCAGTCAAGGGTCCACAAATACTACTAAAATTTCTGATAAACTTTCTGTAAAAGCTAGCCAAACCATGAAAAGATCTTACCTCAGTAGCACTCTTTGGAGTAGGCCATTCAAGGATAGCCTGTACCTTCTCTGGGTCCATTTTTAGACCTTTTGCTGAAACTACAAATTCCAAATACACTAACTCTTCCTTCACAAAACTGCACTTCTTCAAATTAATCAACAATTTCTCTTCTCTCAGCTTCTCAAATACCATACGAATATGCATCATATGCTCTTCCAATGTCTTACTAAAGATCAAAATATCATCTAAGTAAATAATGACAAACTTACCCAGAAATTCTTTCAGAACCTCATTCATGAGCCGCATGAAAGTGTTCGGTGCATTGGTTAGCCCAAAAGGCATGACTAACCACTCATACAGTCCTTCATTTGTCTTGAAGGCAGTCTTCCATTCATCTCCTTCTCTGATCTGAATCTGATGATATCCACTTTTTAGATATATCTTTAAAAAATACACAGCTCCACTCAAACAGTCCATAATATCATCCATTCGTAGCAATGGAAACCTGTACTTGATTGTGATCTTGTTTATTGCCCTAAAATCTATACACATCCTCCATTCTCCATTCTTCTTTGGTGCTAATACTGCTGGTACAACACAGGGACTCAAACTCTCATGGATCAATCCTTTCTGTAATAACTCATGTACTTGTATGTTCAACTCCTCACTTTCTATAGGTGTCATTCTGTGTACTGCCTTGTTCGGCAAACTCGCTCCTGGGATCAAGTCCATTTGATGGCTGATCTTCCTGACTGGTGGTAATCCATCAGGCACGTTATCAGATACAATATCTTGAAACTCATTCAACAAATCTGCAACTTCTACAGGAACACCTTCTACTTCCTCTTTCCCAGCTTTTGGAATTAAAGCAAAACATACATGCTCATGCCTAATACCATCTAAGAAATTTCTTCCATCAACAAAAGTTATCCTTATAGTACCACATACCTTTTCTTTAGTCTCCTTCAATGGTTTTAGCTTATGTTGCACTCCGTCCTTTGTCAAGGAATAGGTATTCACACGACTATCATGTACAGCACATCTTTCAAACTGTCATGGTCTACCCAACAACATATGACATGCATCCATAGATATGATATCACACAATACCTCATCTTGGTATCCGCTGATCTTGAACTTTACCAGGCACTGTTCACTAACCATGACCTTGTGGTCATCCCGCACCCAGGCAATCCGATATGGATGTGGGTGTTTCTATCTCTTGAGCTTCAACTTTGTCACCATTTTTTTTGACACCAAATTGTCAGTGCTTCCACTATCGATAATCACATCATAACATTTACCCTCACACTTGCATCTAGTGTGAAACAGGCTCCTCCTTTGTTTAGGTTCATTCTCACCACTCAGCAAGACTCTTCTATTAATTAGCGTTTCTCCTCTTTCAACATCTTCAAAACTTGATGATCTAGCATCTTCATCGACATGTGCAACTCTGGCCTGGCCTTCATTTCTTTTATCTGTTCTGCCTTGGCGCTGAGGACATTCAAATGCCCTGTGACCTTCTTCTCCACAGTGAAAACATGTTCCATGGAAGCCACCTCTTCCAGATCCTTGTCCTCTTCCTCTTCCTTTTTGATCTCTATTATTCTGATCTTGGAAGTGATTGAAATTATTTCCTCACTGATTCTGACTGCTACTGGCCTCATCCTTCTTTTTCGGATTTTCATTTCAGCCACCATATGACCATCCACCAGATCATCCACCGTGACCTCTTCCGTTTTGTCTGCTCTCAAACTTCTTGTTCAGCTTTTCCTCTACTTTTAAAGAAAACTAGTATGCCTCTTCAATACTGTTCATTTGAACTAGATTCAGCTCCTCCTGAATGCTTGGCCTTAACCCATTAAAGTATCGAGCAACTTTCTCCTTATCAGCTTCTCCATGGCCTATTCTGATGAAAAGTCGATAGAACTCTTCTGTATACTCCTAAACAGATCTTCCTGCTTGCTTCAAACTCTGCATTTTTTTCAGTAGGTCAAGCTCATAATCAACAGGAATGAACTGTCGCTTCAATTTATCCACCATCTAATCCCATCTCGTGATTTTCTCCTTTCCCTTTCTATTTCACTCCAACTGAATCTCTTGCCACCATATCTTCGCATGACCTTTCAGTCTAGCCTTCCCAAATTTGACACTATCATGATCCTCAACATCTTCATACTCAAAATATTCTTCACATTCATTGATCCAGTCGATCAATTCCTCTAGGTTAAAATTTCCAGAAAATGTAGGAACCTCAATCTTAGGTCTTTTCCCAATCTTAAAAATCGCCCGAAAAAGTCTTTCTTCCTCCTGGTTCACAATTTCAGCTTCTCCTTTTTGATATTCTTCTTCGGCTTCATCCTCGCTTTCATCTCTGACATTAAGATTCATTCCTCTGCGAATCTCTTCTTGCAATGCTCGCACTTATCTCTGCAGCTCTCTAATCTCAAGTGTCACAACACTAGCTCTTCCGCCACATTCTCTTCATGGAGGCATTTTCACGATGCGCACTGAAACCCTAACCACAATCCTGGTGCAAACTGCTTCACAGTCGGTGATCTATTTACACACTCAAGAAAACTTTCTCTGATACCACTTGATGAAGGGTGCTCCCCTTAATACCACAAACTCATAACAGAAATAGAGAAACTACAACAATATGCAAGAACAGAAAATTGGCTTCTTATTATCTCCACAAATGTGGAATTACAAACTTTTTGAATTATAATATGCAAAGCCACATGGGCATCCCTTACAATATTCTGTAGGAAAAAGTCTCAAACTATTACCTAGAACTATTCTGAACTGCCTAAGACAATAATACAGCCTTCCTTATATAGGCAATTTTCCACCGCCTGGGAAGGTTCCAGAATTTTAGCCAATAAGGAAGACCAAACTTAGAATTATTTTATTTTACATTTTATTACATCATAGTCGGCTCAAGATAACCTTTGAAACCCGAACAGAAATTTTGAAGAAAATTATTTTCTGCCATTTCGGGTGGCCCAACTTTTGAAGACCATAAGTCATCACCAGTTGACCCGAGCAGCTATTATAACCCCATTTCGGAAACACCACGAAGCACTCTACAAGCTTGACCGGCGCAAGCGCTCGTCACCCAAATTTTTGACCTCATCCGGGGCCTCTAAAGCCTTCAAAACTGAGTTCAAAGTTTCTGTACCCTGCTGCCAATACTGAAAATCTTCAATATCTTCCAATATACACTTGATCTGGCAATGAAACTTTACTGGCAGACTTATATGACCAAAATGAACTTCCAAGAAAGAAATTAGATCATTCTAAGCACATACAAAAATTACCAAAAATAGTAACTTTCCATAAATAGCAGCTCTGCACAAAATAACCCTTATTGAATATAAAAACATAAATATTTTTGGGTGATGCAAGATTGCTCTTACACCCAAGATGCTCCTGCATCAGACACCTGGGGTAATTTGAGAAGTGACCCTGTCACAACTCAGGTGTGCAGAGGAAAACTAAGACGGTTAACCTCTTCATTTGTTAGCCATGATGAATCTTTAACAGGTCGTCCTTTCCACTTGACTAGATATTCTTCATATGTCCTGTTCCTTATGCTTCTGCCAACACGATTATCCAGTATATCTTTGATCTCCTTAGTGTCTGAACTAGTTGCTAGAATACTCCACTATGCTGCTGTGATTTCATCTTCAACACCTCCTTCATGATACTCTATCATATCTGAAATGTTAAACACTCGTGAAATATTTAGCTCAGTAGACAATCCTACCTCATACGTGTTTCCTGAATCATGTTTCTTCAATATCCTGCATGGTCCAAACTTCTTCATTTTCAGCTTGTTATATGTACCAACTGGAAACCGCTCCTTCCACAAATGAACCATGACTTCATCACCAACCTGAAATTTTTTATACCTCCTTTTCTCATCCGCCTTAGCTTTATACTGTAAGTTTATCTTGGTAATATGCTTCTTCACCTCCCCATGGATGTTTTTCAAGTGTTCTGTAAAATCGTTAGCTTCAGCACTACTTATTTCTCCTTTATCTATCTTCCTCAATTCAGATGCATTTCTCAGACTACTTCCATATACAATCTGGAATGGTAATTTACCAGTGCTCCTATTGACAGAATTATTGTATGCAAATTCTGCTTGTGGTAAAATCAAATCCCATCCCATTGGCTTATCTCCAACCAAACATCTCAGTAAATTTTTCAAACTCCTATTCACCACCTCTGTCTGTCCATCAGTCTGTGGATGATGTGATGAACTGAACTTCAAATCTGTCTTCAACTTCTTCCATAATGTACGCTAAAAATATCCAACAAACTTAGTGTCCCGATCTGAAACTATGGTCTTTGGCAAACCATGAAGTCTCACTACTTCTCTGAAAAATAATTCTGCTACATGAATAGCATCATTAGTCTTCTTGCAGGGAATGAAATGTACCATCTTTGAAAATCTGTCAACCACCACAAAAATTGAATCATGCCCCCGCTGAGTCCTCGGTAAACCAAGAACAAAGTCCATGCTGATATCCTCCCAAGGCTTCTCTGGTACAGGTAATGGCTGATACAATCCTGTATTCTGCTTCACTCCTTTCACCATCTGACATACTCTACAACTCTGTACAAACTTCTTCACATCTTGCTGCAACTGCGGCCAATAATAATTCTCACTAACCAAACCAACGGTTTTATCATGACCAAAATGTCCAGCCAATCCTCCACTATGCTTCTCCTTGATGAGATTCTCCCTCATAGAACTTCATGGAATGCACAACTGACTCCCTCTGAATAACATATCATCCTGGATGATGAAATTCAACCATTTCGTCCTGTCTAGAGTAACAGGTTCTGTACAAGCTTTCCAAGCTTCACCAAAATCAGGATCCTCTAGATATAAATTCTTGAGTTCCTTGAACCCAACCACTTCAATCTGCATTTCTGTCAGTAATAGTTGCTTTCTCCTAAGAGCATCTGCAACCCTATTAGACTTTCCACTCCTGTGTTTCAAAACAAATGTATAACTCTGCAAAAACTCAACCCATTTCAAATGCCTCGAATTCAACTTTCCTTAACTATTCAAATATTACAAAGCTTGATGATCAGTATACAAAAAAAACTCCTTAGGAAGCAGATAATGTCTCCACTTCTTTAATGCCTGAACTATAGCATAAAATTCCTGATCATAAACAGACTACTTCCTCTTGGCATCATTTAACTTCTCACTGAAATATGCAACAGGTTTACTTTCTTGGCTCATAACAGCTCCTATTGCAGTACCACTGGCATCACAATCTACTTGAAACACCTTATTAAAATCTAGAAGTGCTAAAACAGGTTGTTCTGTAACTTTTTGTTTCAATAATTGAAAACTTTTTTCTACCCTATTAGTCCACCTAAACTCTTTTCTATCCCCTCTCATTGTTTCAGTCAAGGGTCCACAAATACTGCTAAAATTTTTGATAAAATTCTGTAAAAACTAGCCAAACCATGAAAAGATCTTACCTCAGTAGCACTCCTTGGAGTAGGCCATTCAAGGATAGCCTGTAACTTCTTTGGGTCCATTTTTAGACCTTTTGCTGAAACTACAAATCTCAAATACACTAACTCTTCTTTCACAAAACTGCACTTCTTCAAATTAATCAACAATTTCTCTTCTCTCAGCTTCTCAAATACCATACGAATATGCATCATATGCTCCTCCAATGTCTTACTAAAGATCAAAATATCATCTAGGTAAACAATGACAAACTTACCCAAAAATTCTTTCAGAACCTCATTCATGAGCCGCATGAAAGTGTTCGGTGCATTGGTTAGCCCAAAAGGCATGACTAACCACTCATACAGTCCTTCATTTGTCTTGAAGGCAGTCTTCCATTCATCTCCTTCTCTGATCTGAATCTGATGATATCCAATTTTTAGATATATCTTTGAAAAATACACAGCTCCACTCAAACAGTCCATAATATCATCCATTCGTAGCAATGGAAACCTGTACTTGATTATGATTTTGTTTATTGTCATAGAATCTCTACACATCCTCCATTCTTCATTCTTTTTTGGTGCTAATACTGCTGGTACAGCACAGGGACTCAGACTCTCATGGATCAATCTTTTATGTAACAACTCATGTACTTGTATGTTCAACTCCTCACTTTCTGCAGGTGTCATTCTGTGTGCTGTCTTGTTCAGAAAACTCACTCTTGGGATCAATTCCATCTAATGGCTGATCTTCCTGACTGGTGGTAATCCATCAGGCACATTAGCAGATACAATATCTTGAAACTCATTCAACAAATCTGCAACTTCTACAGGAACACCTTCTACTTCCTCTTTACCAGCTTTTGGAATTAAAGCAAAACATACATGCTCATGCCTCATACCATCTAGAAAATTTCTTCCATCAACAAAAGTTATCCTTGCAGTATCACATATCTTTTCTTCAGTCTCCTTCAATGGTTTTAGGTTATGTCGCACTCCATCCTTTGTCAGGGAATAGGTATTCGCATGACCATCATGTACAACACATCTGTCAAACTGTCATGGTCTACCCAACAACATATGACATGCATCCATAGATATGATATCACACAATACTTCATCTTTGTATCCGCCGATCTTGAACTTTACCAGGCACTGTTCACTGACCATGACCTTGTGGTCATCCTAGACCCAGGCAATCCGATATGGATGTGGGTGTTTCTGTCTCTTGAGCTTCAACTTTGTCACCATCTCTTCTGACACCAAATTGTCAGTGCTTCCACTATCGATAATCACATCACAACATTTACCCTCACACTTGCATCTAGTGCGAAATAGGCTCCTCCTTTGTTCAGGTTCATTCTCACCACTCAGCAAGACTCTTCTATTAATTAGCATTTCTCCTCTTTCAGCATCTTCAGAATTTGATGATCTAGCATCTTCATCGACATATGCAACTCTGGCCTGGCTTTCATTTCTCCTATCTGTTCTGCCTTGGCGCTGAGGACATTCAAATGCCCTGTGACCTTCTTCTCCACAGTGAAAACATGTTCCACAGAAGCCACCTCTTCCAGATCCTTGTCCTCTTCCTCTTCCTCTTTAATCTCTATTATTCTGATCCTGGAAGTGATTGAAATTATTTCCTTGCTGATTCTGACTGCTACTGGCCTCATCCTTCTTTTTCGGATCTTTATTTCAGCCACCATATGACCGTCCACCAGATCATCCACTGCGACCTCTTCTATTTTTTCTGCTCTCAAACTTCTTGTTCAGCTTTTCCTCTACTTTTAGGGCAAACTGGTATGCCTCTTCAATACTGTTCATTCGAACCAGATTCAGCTCCTCCTGAATGCTTGGCCTTAACCCATTAAGGTATCGGGCAACTTTCTCCTTATCAGCTTCTACATGGCCCGTTCTAATGAGAAGTCGATAGAACTCCTCTGTATACTCCTGAACAGATCTTCCTGCTTGCTTCAAACTCTGTATTTTCTTTAGTAGGTCAAGCTCATAATCAACAGGAATGAACTGTCGCTTCAATTTATCCACCATCCAATCTCATCTCGTGATTTTTTCCTTTCCCCTTCTATTTCGCTCCAACTGAATCTCTTGCCACCATATCTTCGCATGAACTTTCAGTCTGGCCTTCACAAATTTGACCCTATTAGGATCCTCAACATCTTCATACTCAAAATATTCTTCACATTCATTGATCTAGTCGATCAATTCCTCTGGGTTAAGATTTTCAGAAAATGTAGGAACCTCAATCTTAGGTCTTTTCCCAATCTTGGAAATCGTCCGAAAAAGTCTTTCTTCCTCCTGGTTCACAATTTCAGCTTCTCCTTGATATTCTTCTTCGGCTTCATCCTCACTTTCGTCTCTGACATTAAGATTCATTCTTCTGCGAATCTCTTCTTGCAATGCTCACACTTGTCTCTGCAGCTCTCTAACCTCAGGTGTCACAGCACTAGCTCTTCCGCCACGTTCTCTTCGTGGAGGCATTTTCACGATGCACACTGAAACCCTAAACACGGTCCTGGTGCAAACTGCCTCACAGTCGGTGATCTGTTTACACACTCAAGAAAACCTGCTCTAATACCACTTGATGAAGGGTGCTCCCCTTAATACCACAAACTCATAACAAAAACAGAAAAACCACAACAATATGCAAGAATAAAAAATTGGCTTCTTATTATCTTCACAAATGTGGAATTACAAACTTTTAGAATTGCAATATGCAAAGCCACATGGGCATCCCTTACAATATTTTGTAGGACAAAGCCTCGAACTATTACCCAGAACTATTCTGAACTGCCTAAGACAATAATACAGCCTTCCTTATATAGGCAATTTTCCACCACCTGGGAAGGTTCCAGAATTTTAGCCAATAAGGCCGACCAAACTAAAAATTATTTTATTTTACATTTTATTACATCATAGTCAGCTCAAGATAACCTTTGAAACCCGAACAAAAATTTTGAAGAAAATTATTTTCTGACATTTCG
This sequence comes from Chamaecyparis obtusa, assembly GCA_027943335.1. NCBI lineage: Eukaryota > Viridiplantae > Streptophyta > Pinopsida > Cupressales > Cupressaceae > Chamaecyparis > Chamaecyparis obtusa. The sequence goes on from BSBK01002993.1 coordinate 84,022, forward strand.
GGTGGCCCAACTTCCGAAGACCATAAGTCATCACCAGTTGACCCGATCGGCTATGATAACCCCATTTCAAAAATGCCACGAAGTGCTCTACAAGCTTGATTGGCGCAAGCGCTTGTCACCTAAATTTTTGACCTCATCGGGGGCCTCTAAAGCATTGAAAACTGAGTTTAAAGTTTCTATACCCTGCTGCCAATACTGAAAATCTTCAATGTCTTCCAATATACACTTGATCTGGCAATGAAACTTTACTGGCAGACTTATATGACCAAAATGAACCTCCAAGAAAGAAATCAGATCATTCTGAGCACATACGAAAATTACCAAAAATAGTAACTTTCCATAAATAGCAGCTCTGCACAAAATAACCCTTATTGAATATAAAAATATAAATATTTTTGGGTGATGCAAGATTGCTCTTACACCCAGGATGCTCCTGCATCACTTCTACTACTTGCTAGGATTCTCATTTCAATTTCAATATTAAGGTTGATTCCAAACTGGTGTTTGACCAAGGCAAACCCCTCAAATGAACAACAAAAACCCTCTTTTTCTTGCCAGTACAAGTGCGAAACTTCAGATCTGAGCTTGGATTCGGATACCCTTTTTGGCAAACTTCTGAAACTTGCAAATAAATTCAAAGTCAACCTTCAGAATAAGAATGTAGCCTTTGACCTTTTATCAGGGTCAAAGACTACATGCTGTCAAAAAATAAAAGTTTTTTGTGTTTTCTTCGTCTCGGCATTTCCAGTCCAAAACAAGTTGCAGAATTACCCAAAACTATACATAGACATCAAAAATTGACATTTTCTAAATCTGCCCTATTTTGAGGTTAGTATTTCCTTTTCAATTATTTCAGATTTCAAGTACAATTCCATTATAGGGAAATATAAGATTTTCTTCCTCTTTCATAGTTTCCATAGATTGACTCGATTATGCATTAACCTTTTGGTTGATCCATTTGGATTTGTTAAAATGGTAAAGAACAAAGTATGGAATTGTAGGAAATTGTTTATCTCAAGAGCGAGGAGTAGGGAATTTACCATGAATTAGTACAAGAACTAGGAGCATACACCAAAAATAAGTGAGGAGACAAGAATTTGAGAGGGGAAAGCAAAGAAAACCCCTTGTGAATTATGAAGGAGGCATAAAAAAGCTTTAAGAGAGAGAGAGAGAGAGAGAAATATGCTCATACAATAATTGAGAAGAGGAAGAAACCTCATAAGAAATGAGAGAGAGGACCATCTCTTAAATAGAGATGACAGAGGGAAGTTAGAATGTAAGTCTCAAGTCTATGAATGCCACCATTCATAAGTGTGTGTGGGCCAAGTGTGAGATTCCTCTTAAGGAGGAATAAACTAATTTACAAATTACAATAAATATTTGTCCTCACATATTCCACTAGAGGACGAAATAGAATGTAGTGGAAAGAAGACAAAAAAAGAAGTACATTAGGATACCTTGGCTTATATCCTAATATATTACAACAAGAAAAGATTAATAGTCTAACCTTGGTTTATAAATAAAACAAGGAAAGATTAAAAATTCTAACACCCCCCTTTAATCTTTACTTGGGGTAATTGCAAAAATCTGCAACTGGATTGTCCTTCTTGTAGTAGAGGAGGAAAGCTTGATTTTCTTCATGTTGAGTTGATATTAGGTGATGGTGTAATGATAAATGCTTCAATCTTGAAATAGGAGTCCTTTGAGTGTTGTAATGCAAAGGTTTAGGTGCTCGTTGAGATAGGCCCAAATGTTCAAGTACATAGTTTCTTCTCCAAGGAATATCACCTGAAAAAAGAGAATAACCACAAGTGGCTCTCCCATAATTAGGATCTCCCTTTTGATATGAGTCATTAAAATCTAATAAAGTAAAAATATATTGAGAAACATTAAATACATTATTCATTTCATAAAGAGATTGTGTAAACCAAGTGGAATCAATACTAGATACAAAATAAGGAATAGCAATAGGACAATTAACATCAATAATATCATCAAGAAGGTTAGAGTTTAGAGAAGGAGGTTGGTCCTCCATAATCACCATTTGAGTGTCATGAAATTCATAGTCTACTTTGGAGCATATAGGATCATAATCAATACTTGAGCCTGTAAGAAGTCAAAAACCACTAGTAGAGTGCCCATCATTGGGATCACCTAGTGTTGAATCAGTAACACTGTTGAAAAAATTATATTGTGAATCATGGTTCAAATAATTAGGAATGCAATCTTCAGTTGCATAAAATAAATCTGTAACATATTCATCATAATATAAAATATCAAGAGGAGAGCTAGTATAAGCATCATCATTATTATCATTAACCTCCACAATAATCATAGGATTAGTATTATCATCATAAGTTTCATCTTGAGTAATAGACATATCTTGCAAAGTATCATTAAGAAATGTAGATATAATTTCCTCTTCTTGGTCAAATATATCATCAACATGAGAACAATGAGGAGTAAATAGATTATTACCATTATCAACAACCTGTAACAAGTTATCTTTATGAGAAAAATAGGAAGCAAGGGGATCATCCCCAAAACAACCATCATCACATGGGTCATCCCAAATAGGAAAATCAGTTGAAGGATACATAATAAGGGGAACAGGTTTCTTGTAAGTTTGAAAAGTGTTCTCTAAGACATGCCACATCTGATGTGTTGTAGTACAATCTGAGATAAGATGGTATAAATCTAGATTTAGTGAGAGGCCAATTAGGCCAAATGCTTGGTCATCTTTTGACTACCAGGAATCCTGGTCAGCCTGAGGAGCGGTGGAAGTTGGTTTAGGAGAAGACAAAACATCAAACAGGTTTTGAGTTTTTAAAAAATCGGTCATGTGAGTCCTCCAAACAAGATAATTTGAACGAGTGAGTTTAAACAGAGACATGATGGAGGCAGGAAAAATAGTGAAAAGGACAGGGAAGCTTGTACTTAAAAAAAAGTTATAAAAAAACAAACTTAAAGAAACCCTACAAGAACCCATTAATACAAATATGAAAGGGCCTTTTAAAAAAAACACCTTATCTTTATATAAAAAAGACTCAATCTATTAAACAAAGAAGTTTTAGTCTATTTTTCTAAAAAAAATTATATGAACAACTAAAATTCTTAATTAACAAAAAAGAAATAAAGAGAGATATTCCTTCTCAAAATTTTTAAATTATATAAACACAAAATTTAAATTTAATAAACTTATTAATAATTAAATAAATTAACAATTAACGTATTAATACTAAATTTATTAGAAAAACTTATTAATGAATTTATTAACAATTTAATAATAAAACTTAAAATTAATTTTTTCAAAAAAAAACAATAAAAGTAAAAAAGCTTAAAAGTTTAAAAAATCAAACTAAACTTATAAAAAACTTAAAGTAAAAAAACCTTAGAAGTAAAAAAGGTCCCTTACGTGAATCATAAAAAACTTAAGAGATGTTTAAAAAGTTGCTTAGTTAAGTAAAATGAAAAGTTATGAGAACTCTTATGCTATTTCAAGTTAACGTTAATAATGGTATGAAAATGATAATAACGTTATGCAGAATGTTATGATAACGTTAATATATTATGAAATTAATAGCAATGATTAAAAAAATGTTAATACTGCAATGATATCTAGCTGAATGATAAAAAAAAATGTTATGCAATTATTAAAAAGAAATGTCTGCAATGATAACGATAACAATGATAACGTTAATAAATAAATGGCTGCAATGTTAATAAATAACCGTCTACAATGCTAATGTTAATGATGTCTGCAATGATAACGTTCTGAATCAGAATGTTAACGTTAAGAACTAGAATGAGATGAAAAAATTCCTAATGAGAGGTGAAATTCTGATTTGGATGCAATTTTAATGAACTCAAACTTTCCAATCTGTTGATAATAATATGCAAACTTTCTAAGTTGCCTAAACTAATATTTTTGATATATGTTTGCTATTTTTGAAATATCGTTATTACTTTAAGAAATAATGTTCTTTGATATTGCAGATATAGGATATAATAATAGATGAAAGAAATGATTATCTTGCAGCAATAATTAAAATGATAAGAATACAAATGTAAATATGACCTGCAAGAAGACAGCGAAGGGACAAAGAATACTGAAATTCTCTATAGGAGAGATAGAGAGACAGAGCTGCGAGAGGCATGCAAATGATAAAAATGGATATTAATAATGACAACCTTGCGTAAACTAAGAGAATTAGCTAAAAGTAGAGCTGTACAAACCTTTTTGTCAACTCAAGAACTTGCAGTGCCCTTTCTTGCGGTCTCCAAAGTTATGTCAATACTCCTCTTCCTGCGAGTATTTGGGGGTGCGAGAGGAAGGAAAGAATGAAAGGGATGCGCCCAATGGATGTTCGATGGGATTTGTGTCAAATTTATATATTGCAAGTGCTCTTGTCAACATGTACGCAAATTGAAGGGATATGGAAAATGTGTGCCAACTATTTAGCAATAACACAGAAGGAAATGTGGTTTTATTCACCTCAATTATTACAGGATATGCACAGAATGGGAAAATACAATATGCACGGCAACTGTTTGACAGAATGCCAGAATGAAATCTTGTTTCATGGAACGCAATGATTGCAGGTTATGTACAAAATGGACAAGCTAAACAAGCCTTGGAACTCTTTTACCAAATGCAACATTTGAATATTTAATATAATCACTTTACATTAACCAGTATTATTAGTGCATGTACCGACCAGGCAATATTAATCCTACAAAAATAGAGAGCTAGACTACAACAAAAAAAAAAACACAGGCTCCAAACAGAGATAGTAAAACTAGATATGGATAAAAATGGAACTTGAAATGGACAGAGATATAAAAAAATTAAAGAAGATATATGATAGGCCCTGCAAGACAAGCAAATAGATGTAGTAAAATATTAAAGTCCGCAAGTGTATTATAGTTGGAAAACACGTTAGAATCAGATATGCAAGAATGTGAAACCCTGCACACAAAATAATGAACAATGATATAAATCTTTCCTTGAAACCATTAAGAGAACCTGCACAAACCAAGATAATGAATCCAATAGATAGATCAGGTTTGGCGGTAAACCAGCCAAACCCAAAAAAAAATTGAAATTTTTTCTCTTAATCAGATTAGTAAAAACCAATAAACTCTCTCAAGAGTCTCCGAAATGGAGTGCTCCAAGATATGGTAGTTCCATCACCTATACACTCAAAGTGAGATTAAATCAACCTACTCTGATACCATGTTAACATGATAAAGAACAAAGTATGGAATTGCAAGAAATTATTTATCTCAAGAGCGAGGAGTAGAGAATTTCCCATGAATTAGCACAAGAACTAGGAGCATACACTAAAAATAAGCAAGGAGTAGAAAAAAATTTGAAAGGGGAAAGCAAAGAAAACCCCTTGTGAATTATGAAAGAGGCATAAAAAATCTTAGAGAGAGAGAGAGAGAGAGAGCAATATGCTCATACAATAATTGAGAAGAGAAAGAAACCTCATAAGAAATGAGAGAGAAGACCATCTCTTAAATAGAGATGACAGAGGGGAGTTAGAATGTAACTCCCAAGTCTATGAATGCCACCATTCATAAGTGTGTGTGGGCCAAGTGTGAGATTCCTCTTAAGGAGGAATAAACTAATTTACAAATTACAATAAATATTTGTCCTCACATATTCCACTAAAGGACGAAATAGAATGTAGTGGAAAGAAGATAAAAGGGAAAGTATATTAGGATACCTTGGCTTATATCCTAATATATTACAACAAGAAAAGATTAATAGTCTAACCTTGGTTTATAAATACACCAAGGAAAGATTACAAATTCTAATAGGATCTCTCCTTTGGAAATTTGGATTTAGAAGTGGGTCTCATATTTTCCCCATACATCCTAAGGTGGATACTATTTCACCTTATTGATTATGGTGAATCCAAAAAGCTTACTCTCTTTCTTTTTGGTGTTAGATTGCCTATTAGATTAGATCTAGTTTATGCTTTTGCATTTTAAAATTTAAAAATACCAAAAAATCTATATATTCAATAAAATTAAAAAATATTTATTACATTTCATTTTCTATAGAGATTGTTAAGATGCTTTGGTGTGTGGTCATGTTATTTATTACTCTTCTTTTAGCATCTCTTTATAATATCTATGATGTTTATGAGAGTATCATTCACTTCATTATGTTGATGACCCTTCACTTTGCTCTTACCTATGCTTTTGTGAAGTTGACTAACACTAGTTTGCCTACATTAAAAACCTTCATTAAAGATTTATGTGGTAGCCTTATTAATCTTTTGGATTATGTGAAGAATTTGGTAGATGATACTACTTTTGAACTTAATACTTATGATAAGAGTATTCCAAAGGTTGAAACTTCTTTCAAAGCTTCTATGGAAGGTGTCCCTACAAGAAAAGGTAAATATTTTATGAATAAATCTGATAGCTTAACTAGTTTCACCAGGGATTTAGATTCTATATTGGAGGAAGAGAAAGACAAGGAGAACTTGAAGCATTGATAACAAGGAGGTTGCCTAGAGTAAATGGTAAGTATAAAGGAAAATTACCTTTAAAATGTTTCTCTTGTAACATGATTGGTCACATTTCTTCTAGGTTCCCTAATGGAGAAAAACAAAAGGATAAGGACAAAAACAATAAGTACGAAGGAAAGCCAGAGAAATTTTTTTATATGGCTATGGATGAAGGTGTGACCGATGACTAATATGATGACAATAATAAAGTGGAAATTGTTTTTGTTTCTATAAAGGAAGATCATCTTGTAGGAGACAAAGAAGCTGAAAAAGCACTTGTTTCACATATCAGACAAATGATGACTGGATCATAGATAGTGAGTGCTTGCATCACATGACCGGTGATAAAAGTAATTTTACTAAACTTAATGAATTTGATGGTGGTGTTGTGAGGTTTGGAAACAATTTTCCCTACTTAGTGAAAGGTAAAATTATTATTTCCTTCAATGGAAAAAATAATGCAAATGATGTCTGTTATGTTGAAGGTCTAATTCATAACTTGTTGAGTGTGGGTTAGCTTAATGAAAAAGGATACCAAGTTTAAAGGAGTAATGTGAAGGATAATTTGAAGTTTCGGTGATGATATTTCTACTAGAAGGAAAACTAGAGGTAACTTATTTAAGTTGAAAAATATAGTGAATAGTTGTCTAGTTGGTAAGATTGAAGATAGTTGATTATGACATAGAAGCTTATGCCATGTAAACTTTGATAACTTGGTGAAGGTAAGAAATATTAATTCAGTAAGAGGAATGCCAAGACTTGTAAAACTAGAAAATTTTATGTGTAAAGAGTGTCATATTGGTAACTTAACTAGTACATCTCTCAAAAGAAAATCTTATTCATTAGAGAATATGCTTAATTTAGTACATATTAATTTGTTTGGTCCTCTGAGACAAAGGATTTATAATGATGGTAGATATTTTATCCTGTTTACTAATGATTATTAAAGAATAATGTGGGTTACTTTTATTAAGTATAAATCATATGCATTCAGTAAGTTCAAGGCTTTCAGAACACTGGTGGAGAACGAATCAAAAAAAAGTTTGAAGTTCTTAAGATTGGATAGAGGAGGTGATTTCACATCAGATAAGTTCATGAAGCATTGCAAATATAATGGTATAAAAAGATAGATGTCTACTTCAAGAACTCCTCAGAAAAATGGTGTTGCATAAAGGAAAAATAGAACAATTGTTGATGTTGCAGGGACTATGTTGATACAAGGAGATGTATTGAAGATCTACTAGAGAGAATCAATCAACACTACTATTATACACTAAACCAATTACAAGTGAAGAACAAAACCAACAAAACACCCTATGAATTATGGTATGTCCATTCTCTAAGTGTAAAGTATTTCAAAATTTTGGGGAGTAAATGTTATATAAAAAGAGATGACTTCATTGGAAATTTTGGTCCCAAAAGTGATGAAGGCATATTTTTGGGCTATTCAACTAAGAGAAAGTCTTACAAATGGTCTAATAAAATGACTAATAAATTTATTGAAAGTGCTAATGTGAAGATTGATGAGTTTCCTAACAAATCTGAGTAAACAAGTAAAAAACAAAAAAGAAGATGATTCAAGAATAGAGTTTATTGAATTAGAAGAGCCTAGACCAAATGAGAAGAACAATGGGGAAGAAGTAGTGCAACCGATAGAAGAAGAAGTTCCTAGTTCTAAACCTATAATCCCAAGGTATGTGAAAAGGAATCATTCTTATGATTAAATAATTGGTGATAAGAATGTAGGCTTGTTGACAAGAAAAAAGGTTAGAGAAAGTACATGTTTGAGATCACAATTTGAGAACAAACAAAAAGGAATTAATTAGAAATGATGATTGGGTGAGAGAAATGCATGAAGAATTGGATTAGATTGAGAAGAGTGAAACTTGGACTCTTGTACCAAGGCCTAAAGACAAAAATGTGATAGTTACAAAATAGGTTTTCAGAAATAAATTAAATGAGGATGGTGAAGTGATAAAAAAAAAAAAAGACTTGTGTGTAAGGGTTATGCACATGAAGGTTTGGATAATGGTGAGATATTTTCTCCTATAGAAATATTGGAAGGTGTCTGGATATTACTTTCTTATGTTGCATTCAAGAAATTCAAATTCTATCAAAGGATGTGAAATCAAAATTCGTGAATGGAATTATAGAAGAAGAGGTCTACATTGAGAAACTAGATGGATTTTCAATAACTAAGGACACAAACATGGTACAAAAACTTCAAAAATAATTGTATGGTTTGAAGAAAGCCCCTAGAGAATGGTATGAAAGATTACACTCTTATCTCATTTAGATTGGTTTCAATAGAACTTCTGATGATACTAATGTTTACTTAAAGGTTGAAGGTGAAAAGATATTAACCGCTAAAGTCTTTGTTGATGACATATTTTTTGGTGGTGATGATGAGATGAGTATGTATTTTCTAAAGGGATGAAGGAATATTTTTAAATGTCAATGATAGGGGAAATCAAATTATTCTTTGGACTACATGTATCACAGTTTGACAATGGAGTATACATAAGTCAATCTAAATATGTGAAGGAGGTTTTGAAGACTTTTGGCATGAAAGATTCTAAACCGGTTGGTACCCCCATGATTAAAGGTTGTAAACTATCCAAGGATGATAAATCTAATTCTATTGAGGAAAATTTATATAGGTCTATGATCTAAAAGATACGCTATGTTATACATAGCAGACTGGATATTGCACAACCAATTGGTATAGTTTTCAAGTTTCAATCAACCTTAAAGGAGTCACACATGGTTGCAGTGAAGAGAATATTTAGATATATGAAAGGCACTATGGATTATGGATTATGGTATTCTCATGAAAGTCATTTTTGGTAAGTGTTTTTATTGATGCTGACTAGGTAGGTAATATAGATGACTAAAAGAGCACAAGTGGTGGTGCATTGTTTCTAGGTGGAAGGCTTGTGTCTTGTAAAATCAAGAAATAGAATTAAATCTCTCAATCTATAGCTGAACTGGAATATGTTGCAATATCTATCAATTGCACATAGGTAGCTTGGATGAAGAAAATCCTAGAATGGATTAAGGAGAAGGTAAAAAATCCAATAACAATTTATTGTGATAATACTAGTGTTATAAACATTTCCAAGAACCTGGTTATGCACTCAAAGACTAAGAACATTGATATTAAGTATCATTTCTTGACAGAACGAGTGTAGGATAAAGTGGTGAGGTTGGAATACATTCCAACTAAAGAGAAAACTATAGATATCTTTACCAAACCACTTCTGAAGGATACTTTCTGAGTACCTTAGAGGTAAGTTGGGTCTCTTGCCTCTACCTAAGAAGAATTAAAATACAAATGTTTCATCAATCTAGTGGATATTACTATTTAATTTTCAGCTAATTGATGTAAAGGGGACTAATCCTTAGGGGGAGCAGCTGGATAGAAGAAGTCTTGAGCGCTATGGTGTCTTTGTCCTTTTTTTATCAAAGGGGGAGAATAGAAGAATCACAAAAGCGGGAGATGAACTCTGAAGAGAGGATAAAAATGGGGAGAGAATTTTTTTGTTTTGTGTTTCCATTAGATGAAGATGAAGCCAAAGTGTTTTGGTTCAACAACATGTATGTTATAACTTGGTGTGTTGGCATCAATGCCAAAAGGGAAATTGTTGGCATAATTGATGCATATGAGATGAGTAACTATGTTGATGGATTGATGATGTGTATTGTCAGTTATGTTGTTGTCATTGATGTCAAAGGATGACTATGTTCTTGGTGTACCAAGTTATGATGGAGGATATGAATTCAGAGTTATGTTGTGAATTGTGGTGTGCAATTTAGAACATAGGCTTTAGAGGTATGTATAGTGTTATATCTATGATCACATATATATGTATGGTGGCTTTATGCAAGTTAAAATAAGTATGGTGAAGACATGGAAATGGTTTAGAAGTGAAGGAACAAAGAAGAAATATTTGATCAGTGTGTCCCATAGGAATAGAATCTAGTGTTGTGATCAGAGGTGTGTGATCTTGGTGATATTATTGGATTGTTTTGCAATCATATAAAGATTGGTGATCAATGGACAAAGTTACAATATTTGGTAGTTAAGACAGTGATGAAGGAAAGAATGGTGAAGAAAAATTGGTTAGATCCTTGATCAGTGAAGGTAGATCAGTTTGTGAGGATGGTTGATTATTATAGAATATGTGATGACATGTCTATGATTATGTTGAATGTTAGGCATGATTCGTATTGGTTGATTTGATCAATAATTCATGAAGAGGTGCATGAACCTAGGGAAGTGTCCTACATTTGATCTTTTGGTGTCAAATCAAAGTGTGATTGGATCCTGATGTTGGTGCAAGCTAGAAAATGTTTGCAACTTGTTTGGCAGACTTCTATGAAGGGAAATTTGAATTTTATATGTAATATTTAGGTATTTGTATGCCCTATTGTTTTAAATATATAAATATGATCTTGTAATTTATTTTATAGTGTGTGAGAAGAAAACATTTTTGAGAAAGGTGTGTGATTGCAAGGTTTTAATTTTCTACATGTGAAGCAAAGATTGGGCTTGAATTAGATTTGTATTAGGTGGAGATAAGTTCTACTTTCTCATACCACTTTCACTTATTGATTCCTAATAGTTTCATCAAGAAAAATTCCTTAACCAGGTAGATCCTAACAAATCTTTTTGTAAATCCTTTTATAGGGTGACACTTTAGCTAGTGTTTGAAGTTCTCTCACAAGGCTACTCTTAACAGGGTAAAGCTCCTAACATGGCTAGAGGTAAATCCCTTAACCAGGTGGCTCATAATAGGGTGTGTTCTTAACCAAAATTTATTGTAATCTTTTAATAGGGCTATGGTCTTAACTGGGTGTGCTCCATAAGAGTGCATTTTTCTTAGTGGGTGTCATCCCCACTGTGGTTTTTCCCAAGTTGGGTTTCCATGATAAAAATATTAGTGTTATTTTTTGAATTTGTGTGGATTCTTATTTCTTGGTGTATGTTTTACTACAAGTAAAGGTTACTTATTACATGCATTTAGTGAGAATTTAATGGATATATTTTATCAAATCAAATTTTTGTTTATTGTTAGATTACTCATTCACCCCCCTTCTTAGTAATCTTAGGGCCTAATTATTCTAACATCCTCTACCTCATTATCTCTTCCCTAAGATTTATACTTGTCCCTATAGCCCTCCCTCCCTCATTTCCTTTCTATTTTCTGTTCATTATAACTTTCTCACTAACTGTCCATCCCTCTATCCTTCAATCCCTACTCCCAATCACCTCTTTCTCTGATCCCTTTACATATATATAATTATACTTATTTTAATTAGATTATTTTTATGAGGAAAATTACTATAAATAGTAAGTTATTCAGGTGACTTACCAAAAATAGTAATTTTTACACATGTTCAACATGTAGTTCTATGAGCCATACTTTCTAAATTTAGTAAATTGTCTACAATTAGGACTTTACAACTTAGTTGTTATATGCAACTCGAAGTTATGTTTTGAGTAACATTTTAAAGATTGTTGTAACTATGAGAATTAATGAGAAATAATATTGAGAGACATTTTCCTGTGGTTTTTTTCTTGGTATAATTTTACAAAAAAAATTCCATGTAAATAATGTGTTATTTGTATTTTCTCTTCTTTGTGATTTTTTTCACTTGTAATTTTCATAATAGGACACATTTATACATGAACAAAGAGACTTTAGGGTCCCTTAAGACATCTAGGACCCCTTAAGATAACCTAAAACCTATTAATATATATCTTATGCCTCTATAGGACCACTTAAGACATCCTAAGACACATTAGTGTATTATAGGACCCCTTAGGACCTCTTAAGGCACATATACCCCTTATCATTCCTCATGACCTACTAATGTATCCCAAAACAAATTAATGTATTCCAAGACACATTTATACATGTACAAGGAGACCTTATGATCTCTTAAGAAATATAGGTCTCTTTAAGGAATTCTAAGAGCCATTAGTGTATCTTAGGCCCCTTTAGGACCACTTAAGATATCCTAGGAACCATTAGTGTATCCTAGGACCCTTATAACCTATTAAGACATCTAGGACCCCTTAGAACCACTTAAGAATCATACAAAACATTAATGTATCCTAGGACCCCTTAGGACCCATTAATGTATCTTAGGATGCATTAATATATGTACAATGAGACCTTGCAATCCATTAGGACATCTAGGACACCTTAAGATATCCTAGGACCCATTAATGTATCTTAGGCCCCTTTAGGATCACTTAAGACATCCTATGACCCATTAGGGTAAACTAGGAACCCTTAGGACATCTTAAGACACCTAGGACCCCTTAGCACCCCTTAAAGATCCTATGAACCATTAATATATCCTACCACCCATTAGGGCCCATAGATGTGTCCCAAAACCCATTAATATATCCTAAGACACATTTATACATGTAAAAGAGGACCTAGTACCCCTTAGGACCCCTTAGGAACTCTTAAGACACATAGGACCCCTTAGGACCCCTTAGGAACTCTTAAGACACATAGGACCCCTTAGGACTTCTTAAGACACATAGGACCCCTTAGCACCCCTTAAGACTCATGTAAAATAATAATGTATACTACAAGCCCTTAGGACCCGCTAATATATCCTAAAAACCATTAGTATATCCTAGGATGCATTAATAAATGTATAAGGGACCTTAGGATCCCTTTTGACATATATGACTCATTATAACATCCTAGGAACCATTAATGTATCTTAGGCCCCTTTAGGACCACTTAAGACATACTAGGACCCATTAGTGTGTCCTCAGATACCTTAGAACCTCTTAAGACATATATAACCCCTTAGGACACCTTAATACTTGTATGAACCATTAATATATCTTAGGATGACTTAAGACTAATCAATATCCCAAAACCCATTAATGTATCCTAGGACACAATAGCACATGTACGAGGAGACCTTAGGATCCCTTAAGAAATCCTAGGACCCATTAATATATCTTAGGTCACTTAATTAATGCTTAACACATTATAAAACCCTATAGGACCTCTTAAAACACCTAGGACCCTCAAGACCCATTTATGTATCATAGGATTCCCTAGATTCCATGAATATATCCTAATGCCCATTAATGTACCCTAGGAACACTTAACAACCATTAATATATCTTAGGACCTATTAATACATATGAGGACCCCTTTGGACCTCCTAAGATACTCAAGATCCCTTAAGATATCCTAGCACCCATTAATGTATCATAGGACCCCTTAGGAGTAGTTAAAACACCAAGTACCCCTAAGAAATCCTAGAAAAAATTAATGTAATTATGTATCATGGGACCCCTTAGGACCACTTATGATGACATCTAGGACCCCTTAATATAACTTAGGAACCATTAGTGTATCATATGACCCCTTAGGACTCCTTAAGACACCTATTACCCCTTGAGAAATCCTAGGAACCCTTAATGTATCCTTGGCTGCCTTTTGACCCATCAATGTGTCCTAGGACTCATTCACACCCATTAATGTATCTTAGGATTCCCTAGGACCTATTAACATACCCTAAGACCCATTAATACCATGACCCATTAATACATATGAAGACCCCTTAGGATCACTTAATCAACCTAGGAACATTAAGACATCCTATGACCATCTCAATCTCATCTATCTCCCCCTAATTATCCCTATCACTCACTCTCTCCCATCCCTCATCTCATCATCCTATCATGTCTCTCTCTCATACCATCTTTAAAAATTCCCCCTAACTATCCTCTCTCTCTACCTCATATGCCTTCCCCTCACCCTTATGTCTCTCTCCACCTCATATTTACCCCATTCCCCTTCTCCCCTTCTCCCATCTCCCTCCATCATCTCACCATCCCACCTATTCTCCCCACCACCTCATCCCTTCCCCCTTTAAATAATTGATTGATTATGATAGGTCAAGCAAGAGATGAAGAAAATAAGAAAGAGAAAGAGATAAAGACATATAGATAAACATAAATATATATCTATAGGGAGATCATGATAGAGATATAAAGAGTGATATAGAAAGGAGGTGATAGGGACAAGTAATAAATAGGTATAGATAGAGGGTGGTAGAGGGAGAGATACACACACACACAAAGAAATATAGTACTATGTAAATTGAGAGAGAAGAAGAGTAGTTGGAAAGTGTGTACCATGTGACCATATAGATGTTATAATTGATTACATCATATCTATCTGGTATAGGCTCTATTTTTGGTGATAAGTTTTTCTAAGATGAATAAATGAAAAATGTCTTTGTTCAGGAAGGATTCAGAATGTACAGTCAGATATTTTTGGTCAGTGAGCATAGAGTATTGATTAGATGGATATAAAAATTTAGGAATATGCTATATATAGTGTATATAAGCTTCTACTATAGCTTTAGGTATTGGTATGTGACCAATATTGATTTATAGTTTTATATAGTAGCATAGGTCTAGGAAAAAAATGATACAAAAAACTTTTGGGTAATCATGATGTTTGGCTTGATGGATTAATTTATTCTAGAAATTTAATTATTTGGAATTAGAGGGATGACATCAAAGGATATAAATCTTGGATAACATATTCTTATTTTGTGTTTTGATATTTTTATGGACACATTTGGTTAAGTCCTATTGGAGCCAACTAGGATAAAGAATTGTGATGGTCTAAAGGAAAGTGTTTTGGGATGTGAAGTGTGTGTTGGTGATTATGGTTATGTTATGATGTGTGAGAATTGATGTTCAATATTAGAGAAAAGAAGATACAATATTACATTGGAACTAATCAATAATATTAATGCTAAGTATAGTTCATAGATATTTATGTAATATATTTTATGTATTGGACAATGAGTCTATTAGGGATTTTTCTTGTAGGACATAAAATGATGCTTGAAATTGTGTTCCCTAAGACTGATTCACACAAGAGAAAGACCTAATTTCTAAGGATTGGATAAGATCCTCCTTCATTTTTGAGCTCCACAGACTCAGGCAGGTATTACCTTTTGATGATGAATGTCTTTGTAGTATTCTTATGAGTGGACACTGACCAGCCTCTAGTCTTCTTAATGCATAAACCTATAGAACACTTTCGATATGACTGTAATCACTTTAATGCAAACTTTAACCAGACAAAGTGTGACTGTAAGTGAAGCAATAATTAGTGCTTTAAGGATTCTCATCCTTCTTCATTTTAAGGAGGGACAACCTAATATGATTCTCTCTTTGCATAATCAAGAATTATGAACTAAATGCCCTGGGCACAGTCCAATTTACCAAGTGCAATAAACATAAAAATAAAAAGCTATTGATAACTAATGTGAATATTTCAACTTCTTCTCTGAGATCAATGAAAGATACAACTGTGAGAAACAAATACCAAACTAGTGCCTAATCCTAAGGGCAACGGAGTCACAATGCAGATCAACAAGTAAACCTTAAAAGAAATACAATAGTATGCCTTACACACCAACTAAAAACCCAAATAGGATGCCTTACAAACTATTTTGTTAACCAAATATTGTTATCATCAAAGATCCATACAAATATATTTACTCTCCAAGATGAAATATAAGCACTTGTAATTCTTTCCTTGAAAGAAGCTCATAAAATAGTCAAGCAGGTTGCCTTACAACTTGGTATATTTTAAATGCCCAACATGAAAAACATACAAGAGTAAAATACATAAGCAAAGAGACAACAACAATATATGGTAGAAGTTGCAATGTATTTGTATTAAAATCAACTTGCCACTTACATTCACAATTCCATTACTCAGAAGACTAGACACAAAGCTTGGTGATTTGCTCCTAAGCAATCTAGTTGTCTTTTCTATATCCTTTCAATCTCTACTCCCTTTTCTACCAACCTTTTACAAAAATGAGCCTTCAACTCTAAATAGCCTTTTCACAACCACCTTGGAATTCCCTCATTAATGGGAATGCAACAAGCTTCAGGTGGTTGGAAAACCTAACTCCTTTTTAAAACATAAAAATACAACAAAAATACAACCAACCCTCAGGTGGTGAAAGGACAAAACTTTCTCGGATTATGGTACATCTTTGGTTGCTCAAAAACTGACACCTTCAACTACAAATATTTATGATAGCTCCTTGATTTCAATGAGACATGGTGACCACCATTTTGGGCTAACCTACACCATTCTTGAATGATAGCTTATCAATCCTGTATTGCTTGGATCAGGTGTCAGGTGTGTCAGATGTCCTTTTCAATCTTCATAAAAAATATCCAAATCAATTGTGGTAGATCTAGACTTTTTGGGCTTTGTCTTTTCATCCCATGCAGTTACCTGTTCCTCTGACAGCCAATTAAAACCTTGGACAAGTTGTAGTTGGGATTTTTGTCTCTCCCATCTGGCATCCATAATTGCCTTAACATCTGACACAAACTTGGTGAGGTCCATCTCTTCTTTGATGGCTTCATCTAAAGCCTTATTGAAGCTCCCTAAATAAACATCATTATTCTCACCTAAAAATTCCTCTTTCCTAGGCAGTAGAAGATCAACATCTGATCTCCAATTATCAAGGCTCCATATTGTCCCATCTGTACTCAAAATTGAGGGGATGAATCTCTTGGTAGAGGAACTGAGCATGGCTATCTTAGCCTCAATCAAATTTGCCTTACCCTTGAAAAGTGGTAGAATGGCTTTAATTCTGTCAATCTCCTCACCAACTCCTACAACTATCTCTAGTATGTCACTCCCCAAAGATTGAGAAAATATCAATCTTTCAAAAAGTGGTGCTCTGACAAACCACACTCTATGAAACTCACTCAAAATCTACACATAACTGTTGACCTCCTTTTGCAATTTTGGCAATTTTCCATAAGCATTATAAACTAGGTCAAATTTATCCTTGATTGTGTTCAATCTGTGCTACAAAACACTCAATAGGGCTTGCAATACTACCTCATTCTTTTCAACATTGATCTTTTTCAATTCAGCTGCCACCTCCTCATCTGTCATCCCTTGTGCTTCTATTGCCACTAGCTGCTCAGGAGGTGTAGGGGCTACTAAAGGGGTATTTATAATTTGCAACTGTAGTTCCTCCACCTAATTCACTAATGTTGTGACTTTTATTATCTGCAAGTCCCTATCCTTTACTAGGGCACTGTAATCCTCCAAGAGGTTTCCATATCTCTCTAACAACTATTTAGTTTTATCCTCATTTAATTTTGCAAATTGGGTCAAAACCTGAGAAATTTCCAAGTCCCTTGTATTGTGGATTGACCACACTATTTTATCTCCCTCCACTTGTTCTTTTACATTCAAAATTTATGGTTTCTTGTCTTTTGGATATAGACTCCACATGGCCAAGGCCTAACTTTTTGGGCTATACCCAAATCCTCTTATTATGTCCCCTACTTGGGTCTCAGAAGATAGAATGACATCTTCTTGTCTCTTTATTTGATCTATTATGAAGTCAGTATACAAACTCCACCTCGGCACAAGAAACATATTACTTTTTCTCACTAATTCCCTGGCCTCATCTGGAGTAATATTTTCCTCCTCAGGGTCATATTCCTTCAATTGTTGCAATGCCTCATCCAATTCCTAACCTTCCTCAGTTATTTGTACACTAGAAGCTACTTTTTGCTGCTTATTCCATAGCAAAAAAATTTTGAATTCCTCAAAATTCACAAAACTATCATCCTTCATGAAGGCATCTTCCTCAATTAATCTTTCATCCTGGCCTAAAGCCAGAGGCAACTCTACATCTTC
Organism: Chamaecyparis obtusa; assembly: GCA_027943335.1. Taxonomy (NCBI): domain Eukaryota; kingdom Viridiplantae; phylum Streptophyta; class Pinopsida; order Cupressales; family Cupressaceae; genus Chamaecyparis; species Chamaecyparis obtusa. The sequence continues at coordinate 102,299 of BSBK01002993.1, forward strand.
TGTTTCAAACTTTTGTTGCCTTTTAGCCTCTCTGACTGCTTTCCTAATTTCATGGTGATGAAAGCTAGTCCCTATGTAGAGGGCACTTAATCTATCTTTCTTCCTTCTCTTTGAAGGCTCATCAATTAACAACTTTTTCTTTTTCTTTTGAGGCTCAACAGTATCATCAAAACTGGGCAATTCAACAAGATCTACATTTTCTTTCTCCTCTCTAGGCCCTTCGGCCATTGGTTGTTCCATAGTGGGTGGACTATATATGGGGTAGCCACCATCACTATCCTCATCACATTATAATTCTAAATGGGCCTTTTTGCCTTGATTAGCATCATCAATTTGATCCTTCATGGATTCAACAAGTGTGTCAAATTGAGCCATCATCTGCTCAAGTCTTTGGAGGTAAGGCAAAGTGGGAAAGAAACCCCCAAAAACCAATCCTTTTCCTTTAAACTCCTCAATTCTATGCAGCTGATCCAATTTCCTAATTCTTTTCTCCACCTCATCATCCTCAATGATGTTTCTGATCACATCCTCTTCAGGATATTCTTGATGTAGTTTATTGAAAGGAATGGTAGGCATGTAGTATTTCCTTGCAGCAGCCATGAAACCTTTTGTATCCACATATCTATGCGGTGCTCCAAACATCCTATATTTCTCTAACCAATCATTTACTTTACTGAATGCTCCCTTTCCAATTGTAATATAATGCACCCTGAAGTGCCAAGGAGTGAGAGTCCCCTTTCTGTAGGAAGCCAAGTGTTCTCTTTCTATCAACATGATTTTCCAGACAAACTCTAGAAATGCAACTCTTGGTGGTATATAGAATGGAAGTAGATGAGGAGGCTGAGGGCATCCATAAACCGTGATCATTGTATAGCTTGTCTTATAGTAAATATCTCCCCAATTCTGACCCTTGGTCCAATTATGAATAAATTGTTGGGGTCTCACCAGCTGCAGGACTTTGGTGGATAATCTTGTGCAATTTACACCTAAACTCCATAGAATACGGTACACAATCCAGTTCTCAAAGGCACTAAAATATCACCCAGGGCACGAAGGGCTCTAGACTCCTAACTAGAACTGTACTAGGTTAGGCTATCCATTCCACATCATTTGTGGTTTGAGATCATTCAAACTAATCAGACCATAATTGTGATACACAATTAGGTGCATCAGCAGGGAGTAATGCATGAACCTAGGTTGAGAACCAGAGGTGAAATTCTTCAAGGACAACAAACCCTCATGCATCTTTTTTATGATATAACCAATAAATTCATACCCTCTGCTCACCATATAGCTCTATGAATCCATTACTAACATCAAAATATCAGATGTAATCCTCTCAGGACCCGCATCAATTCCCAAAACCTGGCATATCCATATGCAATGTATTTCATGTAAAACTTCAGGTCTTTCTAGGCATACAAAATCAATCTAGCCATAGGTGCAATATAGTTTTTATTCTCCTTTGACATATGATTCTTAATCTCCCTAGAGACCAGAGTGGCCTCTCTGACATATCTATTTGCTAAAGCTTGTAAGTTGATTTTTGTGGCCATTGGAAACTGAATCCCAAAAGCATTCATGAAAGAATTTTGGTCTAAGATTATCAAGGGTGAACCATCCTCTTTTCTAATGGTCTTTGAGAAAGGATCATATCTCTGAGATAGCGTGAAGAGCAAGTCCACATCTAGAAAAACCTTCGGGAAAATCAATTTGGCCAACCCAAAAGTCCAAGGGTTTGAAACCGGTATGACACTATCACGGTTCTTGTAGAAATATGTAAATAGGCACATGCCTGTGATTTTTGGAGTTTTATCATCCCTACAATAAGATAATTCATCGACAAAAATGTCATCACTAACCTTCTTTTTTTGAAAAGAATCAAGCAAGAGAGTGAGAAATTCATCTGAAAAACTTTCCTTTACCTTCTCTTTCAACCCCCGGCTGGTAGAAGTTCTGCTTGTTGTTCCCTGAATCATCTTGACTGTAGCTCTAGAAATTCCTCTACAAATTCGCTGATCACACTGCAAGTCTAAAAAGCTCAGAAAACCTAGCACTCTGTACTCCTTCAATAAGCTTCGTAACTCTCAAATGAGCCACCTCTAGTTGTTTTAACCTACAATATTGAATGCGCCACCACATCTGACATCTCCAGCCATCAAAAGGTCACTTCCACCATTACTTTAGCATGCATAGGGTTTCAATTTACTAGCCATAGTTTTAGAAAATTTAAATTTGAACATTCCATGATCTGGCAACTGAAGAAAAAGACACATAGTCATTTTACAAATTTGGCATTTTAGAAAGGTATTCTGAGATCAGGTGACCCGGCCATTTAGAGATCTAGCGACTTAAGAAAGTGATACATTGATTTATTTTGTTCTGAGAAATGGTGACTATAGTCAAAAACTATAGTCACGGTAATATATTTGTCTTTAAAAACTTTCAGTGATCACCCAACTTGGAGATCTAGTGACAAACTAGAAATCTCATAATCTCTCAAAGCTTTGACTATTTGACTTCTTTCTTGAGATCACGTGACCACCATCAATCTCATCCCTTAATTCATCCAACAGTCCATATTAAGTCATGAGAAGATTTCATAACTAACTGCCTGATCTCGTGACCCCGAGAGAACCGTGTCGCTAAATCACTGAAAGCTTATCATTTAACTATCAGGAACCTAAGACCAAATGACCACACAGTCGATATATCACTAAATACAATCATAACTGTAGGGCCAAAACCATTATATTAACCTTCACTTGACCTCGGGCAAATCTGGAGACTTGGCGACAAAGACTTCTTGTTGAATCTCACAACCTTTCACTTAACTAGGGTTTAATCCCGAGGACACATGACTGAGGCATTCTCCAAGTTGTGAGAACATTTCTTCACTCTAGTTTAAGACTAGAGATTAAGCCATCCACATGATCAAAAATCATCAACGGTTCTTATTTGATCAAATAAACATTTGTCGCTTAACCACTGCATTTAGAGATCTGGCGACAACTACGTCACAGAATAACTAACTGCCAGAGAGATAGCCAACAACATTAGGAGATCACGTGACCAAAAAAACTCATAGTCACTAAATGAAAAGATAAATCATCACATTATTACAAGATCTAGAGACAACCACCAAGGAAGACCGATGTTCCATCTCAAGATTCAGCGACCAAAGAGAAAACTCATGATCTCTGAAAGAAAGGTCACTTGAATAAATCATTGTGAGATCTCCTAACCATAGGAAAAACTAATTCAGAGATTTTGCGACTATAGTCTCTTAGTGATAAATGAAATATAGTACTTGCTAGATCTCAATATTATCATTGCAAGATCTGGAAACTAAAGGTTAAATGCTAAGTCGTTAAACACTAAGGAATATTCCAAGAGACTCATGAGAATGGGTGACAAAGGCTTTTAGGCATTTTTTAAACAAATGGGAATATTCCTAAACCTTAAGGAGACTTAGCGTCTAAGAGGAAAATAGAAGTGTGCATGCAAATTTTGAGACTTAAGTCATTTGATAAAGTAACAGAGAAATAGAATGCTGATGACCAAAGCTAGGGTTTTTCCAATTTTTGAAAGGTAATTAGACCTAGCAAACCCTAAAGACTATAAAAGTTTTCAAGATCATCCATAAATCTAGGGCAAAAAACAAAAAAGGAGATTTCTAACCAACAGTGGCTCTATCTGAGGATGTTAAAACATGATTTTTAACAAGAACCACAGATCTCTGGGACGCAGACCAAAAAATGCACTGACCTAAAACTAGAAAGGAAGCACACAGACTGAAAGAAACACACCTGTACAATATTTGTAAGATATTTACATATGCACATAGAAAGATTCAGCTAAAGAAAGGCTTTAAGAATTTCCCATGCACTGGCAACTCAAAAACTTCATCATCCATACTTTTCAACAATTAAGAGTCTTTTCCAAAACTTTCATGAATCACAAAGGGACCAAGCCATAAGGACTCAAATTTTTTATGCTTCCCTCTGTCTTCTGCTCTCACATTCCATTGAAGTACTAAATCATCTGTTGTGAATTTTCTGGTAGTAGCCCTCTTGTCAAATAGGTACTTCATTTTCTATTGCAATCTGATGTTGCTTTTTTTACTTTCTCTTCTCATTTCATCTAGCTCAGTCAATTGCATGATCATGTCCTGCATTGGTTCTAATTCATCCAATTCTTCATCCTGAATAAACTTATAAATAGGAAGCAAATTATTTATAGGAAATCTTGACTATAAGCCATATACAAGCTCAAAAGGGGACCTTCCAGTGGCTCTCTTTACTATGATCCTATCTGCCCATAAGGCCAATTTCAACTTTGAATGCCAGGCTCTCTTATTTTTCTCAAGTGTTTTCTTCAAGATTGTCAAGATAATTTTGTTGCTAGACTTATCTTGTCCATTCACTTGAGAATGATAAGGAGATGAATAAGATGTCATGATTCCATTTTCTTTACAAAATTCCTTGAATTCATCTGATCTAAAACACATTGCATTATCTGTGATCAGTGTTATGGGAACACGAAATCTGGTCAAAATATTGTCAAGCAAAAAATCAATCACCACTTTACTAGTTGCATTCTTTGTGGGAATTGCCTCTATCCATTTTGTGAAATAGTTAGTTGCAACAAGCAGCCAACTCTATCCTCCACTAGATTTCTCAGAAAATTCCCCTATGAAATCCAATCCCCACATAGAAAATGGTGCCTCAGCAATTATTGGGTTCAACAATAATGCTCCTGAATATTTTAATTTGGAAGCAAATTTCTGACAGGCTTCACACTTCTTCACAAACTAAAATGATTCTTTAAATAGTGTAGACCAAAAATATCCAGCCCTCAAGATCTTATGAGTGATAGTCTTTGCTGAATAATGGCCTCCACAAACACCAGCGTGCATCTCACTCAAAACCTTCTCTGCTTGATATCTATCAAGGCAAAAGAGAAAAATTCCATCTCTATTATTCCAATACAAGTCTCCTTGTATCAATGCATATTTCTGAGCTCTCAATTTTAGGGACCTCTTTTGGTTGTCTGTCATATATCCTTGACATTTAGCATTTTTTATGAAATAGACAATATCAGCATATTCTAGTTGCTACTCAATACTTGTTATTGTCTTATCAGGGATTCCTTCATTGTTAACCTAAACTAGATCCATGTTCTCTTCAGTCATCAATTTTGCTAGGCCTTGTCCTCTCACAAGCTTGGTAATATGGATTTCTAAATTGAATTATTGAATCCTAGAAATCCACTTACATCTATTACCAGTAACTTCAGACTGAGTGAGGACATCCTTGACTGCAGCATGAGGGACATATGCAATGACCTTAGCACAAACTAGATAAGGTCTGAAAGATTTCACTAGTTTTACTAGGGCATATTCCTGCTTCTCCATCATCTCATAATTTAACTCTATAGCTTGTAAAGACTTACTGAAGAATGCAATTGGATGGTCAAAACCTTGATTATCCTTCTGCAGTAGTACAATAGTAATTATGTGAAATGATGCAAAGGAAAAGAGCAAAAATGGCTTAGTATAATTAGGGGACCTAAGCACAGGTGCCTGTTGAACTACTTCTTTAATTTTATCAAATGCACCTTGAGCTTCAGCAGTCCATTGAAACTTCACATCTTTCTTGAGCAGTTTCACTATGGGCTTAACAATTTCAGCAAAATTGGCAATGAATCTTCTAACAAAGTTGATCTTTCCTAAAAAGGATTGCACTCCCTTGATATTTTTTGGTGCTATAACTCTCTTAATAGCCTCAAATCTCTTTGGGTCAATTCTTATTCCTTCCTTTGATACAATATGTCCCAGCAACTTTCCTTCCTTGACTGCAAAATTGCACTTCTTTGGATTTAAAGACACACCATATTCCAGAGTTTTAACAAAAATCTTTTCTATGTGTGAGCAATGGTCAAAAACAAATTTTGAGTAGGTATTTCGGTCATCTTGGTAGACAACCATGAATAAGTCAATATACTCCTTAAAAGCAATATCCATGGCTCTTTGAAAAGTTGCTCCAACATTTCTGAGACCAAATGGAATTCTGACATAAACATAGGTTCCCCAAGGTGTAGTGAATGTTGTTTTGAATTGCTCAGATTCTTTTACTAACACTTGGTTATATCTAGAAAAACCATCCATCATAGACAATAATTCACATCTAGTGACTTTGCGCAACATTGCCTCCATGTTGGGTAGTGAATAGTTGTCTTTCAATGATGCAACATTCAAATTTCTAAAGTCTACACACAATCTGATATCCCCGTTCTTCTTTCTGACTAGGACTCAGTTAGATACCCAAGTTGAATGCCTTATAGGTTGGATTATTCCTACATCACTCAACTTGACTAGTTCCTGCTACATCTTAGGAGCTAACAATGGGTTGATGGGCCTCTATTTTTGCCTAAAAGGTTTGACCTCATCCTTCAATGGGATTTCATGTTGGAATAGATCCTCTCTATAAGCTTTTAGGTCATCATATGACCATGCAAAAACATACTTATACCTTCTTAAAAATTTTATCAAATCATATCTCAATTGAGGAGCCAATCCCTTTCCAATATACACCATTTGAGGTGCATTATGTGATCCCAAATTTATTTCTTCCTAATCTTCTATCTTAGCATTACTTTTTTTTGACATATGATCATTTTGGCTATTATATAGTGCTTTTAACTCAGTCAGGCCCTTGGGGATACTATTTGAATTCAATTGGATTACCTCATTTCCCATGACCATGTCCTTACCATCAACTTCCTCAACCAATGTATTGCAGTCTATAAGTTGATCTTCATATATGTCAAGGCATTGAATAAATTTCAAAATGTCATGATCATTCTCAAAAACTTTCCAATTGTAAATGTTGTCTAACACAACTGGCCTAATTTTTATTTCAACTATTGAAACTCCATTCAAAGTTGAATCATCTCTTTTGAAAGCAACATTGGCCAAAAAATTAGCAATTATGTTCTTGGATCTTTCTACCCAACATATATTAAAAGCATCAAACATTTCATTCTGGTCCCAGATTACATGCTTATACAATTTCAATCTATCATTTTTAACAACATATTTAGATCGAAATTGTGCCAACGCAAGCTCAGAATCACCAAAAACCTTTAAACATTTAATCCCATTTTTTATAGCAATATTCAATCCTAATGGCAATGCCTCATATTCAGCAATATTATTTTTGCACTGGAAAGTCAATGAAAATGAATACTTAAAGGTGGTACCTGATGGAGATATGAATAGAACTCTGGCTCCTAAACCTTCCTTTGAGCATGCTCCATCAAAATACATCTTCCACAATCCATCTTGTTGTTCCCTTAGTTCCTGGGTCAAAGGATCTGAAACCTCTCTTTGTGAAATGGCTTTTTCCACTCTAAAGTTTTCCATGTCAACATCCACATAACAGTTCAACTCATCTATATTATTCAACTCTATCATGTGTGGGGTTCTTCTTTCTCTGGATACTTTCACATTCTCACCATCAATACTGAAAGTTGCAAAGGACAAATCACACTGGATACTACCTCCGATTGAAGCACTCCATTTTCTAGACAATAACATCCCATAGTGAGGTGGGATATCAACCACTAAGACACTCATTGTCAACAACTTATCAGGAAAAGCTGCTAACCTATAAGGGAAAGCCCTTATGGTACCAATAATAGGGACCTCTCTTGAATCCATAGCTTGACATCTTCCATGAGGTGTATCTACTTTCAATCCCAAAAATTTCATTATTTCTGCAGGCATAACAGTATTAGAGGCTCCTAAATCAATCATACAATTTTTCAACAACTTTCCATTCACTATTAGGGACAAAAAGAAAGGATCAATAGTCCCTGTTCTGGTATTTATAACATTAGTATCCAAATACATCTAGGGGATCTTAGAGATGATCTCTCCACATTGATTTTTAGTTGGATCATTTGCTGCAATGGTCACTTTACTATTCTTAGTGGATTTTTGGGTATCAAAGGGAAGAATCCCTTGAACCCAATTCAAAGCTTTCTCTTTATGTTCTTCTATTCTCATCATCTCCAATAAAGGAACTTTGATAGTGATTTGTGACAACACTTTTTCCATGTCCACTGGGACATACTTGGGTTCAACTACATCTTGCTTAATGACTGTAGCTTCCTTATTGTTTTCATGCTCCATAAGGCCTTGCCAGTCTTTGTTCATGATTATGCCTTCTTTTTGGGTAGAGATGATAGTCTCTTGAAGAGGTTTTTTCTTTACCTTATAAGTTACATTAGGGGGAACAAATGTTACATTCTGCTTGGTCCTAGTCTTGCCAACAACATCTGCAACCTTACTTTTGTTTTGAGTTTGTTTCACATCTTGACCTATTCTTTTGATAAATATGCCAGCTGATTTTTGACTTGAATCACCCACCACCCTATTTCTCAAATTTTAGTTACTTCTATCTTGGGTGACCATATCTGCTATGATTTGTGCAATCTCTTCATCAGAAGGTCTCCTCAACACTACTGTTTCATCATTTTTTAAGGTGTTGCACTGGATTCCATCCAAATGACTGTCCTCTTCATCAGAAAGCACCTGCTGATGATAAGTCTCAATTTTAACTTGGGAATTACCAGCATCTTGATTTTCATCTTCTTCACTAGAATCTATTTCATCACATATGTATGAGGAAGTCATACCATAACCTTGATCATCATAGGATTCCTCATGGTTATTGTCCTGCTCATCATCTGCAGAAACACTTTGAGCTATTGCACAATAGTAAGGATCATGAGGTGAATGAAAAAAAATATACCATGGAACATCATCATTCATGTTTACTATATTGCTATGCAGGGGATCTAGAGTCTTATCAGTTGGCCTATCTTTTCTTTCAGGAGGCACTGGCTTCCCATCTTTCCATTGGGTGTTATAGGGATAGTTCTACATTCTTGGTAATTTATTGTTGAAGTTGTTGAAGGATGGCCTATCATTTCCCTATATTCTATTATTTCTTGCCTCATTAGGTTTCAAATATTTTATTGCTTTCAGGATTTGCTTCAAACTATCATCATCTTTTGGTTTTGCATCAGGTTTCCCAGGCTCTTTTCTATTTGAGACTGAAGGCGTATAATCCTCCCTTCCTCCCAACTTCCCTGATATTCTTCTATTGCTCTCTATATTAATGGCTAGTTTGTAAGCTTCTACAAGATTTCTAGGGTTCTTATCTCTTAAAATATACCCCATTTTTGAATGAAAGGCATTTAGATAAGTAACCAAACAAATCTTGTCATCTAGTCTGATAACTTGTAACAATTTATGCATTGCCTTTTGAAATCTGACATTGAACTCAACAACACCCTCATTTGGATTCTTCTTGATATTGTTGAATTCATTAAGCATGAAACCTTCATTGGTTTTATCACCATATTTTTCTTTGAAAAAATGTTTGAACTGTTCCCAAGAGCATATGCTAGCATGAGGCAAATTTCTAAACCAATCTCTAGCATCTTCTGTCAGAGATAGAACAAAAAGCTTCATGATCACATCATCAGGCTCAATGTTGTAATCATCTATCACATCAGTGAAACTTTTCAAATGTTCTTCACAAGTAACTGCATTGCTTCTAGTGAATTTTGGAAGCTTTTTCCAAATTTCATCAGGGATAGGATTTGGGTAACCAGGGATCCCATTAAAAACCAATTACTTATGTCTTTCATGTATAGATCATGTTTGAGATGGGCCTACACCCAAAGATGTGGATGCTTGAACATTTGAGATATTAGAAGTTTTGGGCATACCTAAAGTTCTAGCAGTGTTCAACATATTTACACCTTGTGCTTGAGAAGTGGAAAGCATATTGGTGGGTCCAGAAGACTGCTTAAGGAAATCAATCTTTCTTTTTATTTCAGATGCAGTGGCTTCCAACTCTGCCTTTTCTAATTCTTTGGCCAATATTTCTTGTTCCCTCTTGGCCTTTTCCAAGTCAACATCTAATCTTGCTACTTGATATAGGGGTTTCTTTGTAGTATTTGTTTCATTTATTGAGATCCCTACAACCTTTTTCTTACCTTTGTCCCTAGGATTTCTTGTCTTGTAGATCTTATGGACAACAGGTCGGTCCTCTATTTGTTCAGTTATTGGAACATGATTTATCACTTCAAAATCTAGTAATTGCTTCTTCAATTGTTCTACCCTAATCATAGCATGTCTAATCTTTTCCTCTTTTTCCTTTTCTCTCTTTTGTCTTATTTGAATTTTCTCCTGGATCCTTCTTTCCAATTCAAACACTTCTTCAAAAATTTCCTCAGAATCAGGAAGGGCTATTTCTGATGAGGATTCTTGGGTAGGGATTTCTTCTTGGTGGTCACCTAATATTTGATGGTCTTGTAAAGGAGAAACATGAGGAGAAGAAAGAATAGAAGCTGGTTTACTTCTAGTCTGGCTTCTAGCTCTTCTATTTTTACCAAGGATTCCTCTCCTACGGGGTTGTGCTCTTCTCCCATCCTTATCAAAAGGTGAGTAGTAATCTTCATATTGATTTAAGCCCAAGTCAATTGCCTCCTCATATTCAGAAGCATTTTCCTCTTGATTTTCCTGGATAGGCTCTTCTCTTCTTGCATTTCCTTTCTGCTTCCATGTAAAAGACATGTCATTTGTATTTCTATCTTTTCTCATATGACCTTGTCTTGATGGGGACGGGAGTTCTCCCTCTAGCTTATCTTCTAGATGTTCCTTTCTCCAAGATCTAGTATTTCTATGAGTCATTGTAAAATAGTGATCTAAATTTCAAAACATTGGTTTAGAGATTTGATTAGAGTCCCCACCCAAAAAATCCTTTTGGGGTTTGTAGAGAGAAAAAATAAAAATGCTTTGTTTAGTATGACCAAAGATTTCAACTGTTTAATAATTTACTGACTCCCCAATAGAGTCGCCAATCTGTTAGAAATTTTTCTTGTAGGACATAAAATGATGCTTGAACTTGTGTTCCCTGAGACTGATTCCCACAAGAGAAAGACCTAATTGCTGAGGATTGGATAAGATCCTCCATTTTTGAGCTCCATAGACTCAGGTAGGTATTACCTTTTGACAATGACTATCTTTGGAGTATTCTTATGAGTGGACACTAACCAGCCTCTAGTCTTCTTAATGCATAAACCTATAGAACACTTTGGATAGGATTGTAATCACTTTAATGCAAACTTTAACCAGAAAAAGTGTGACTGTAAGTGAAGCAATAATCAGTGCTTTAAGGATTCTCATCCTTATTCCTTTTAAGGAGGGACAACCTAATATGATTCTCTCTTTGCAAACTCAGGAAATATGAACTAAATGCCCTGGGCACAGTCCAATCTACCAAGTCCAATAAACATAAAAATAAAAAGCTATTGATAAATAATGTGAATATTTCAACTTCTTCTCTGAGATCAATGAAAGATACAAATGTGAGAAACAAATACCAAACTAGTGCCTAATCGTAAGGGCAATGGAGTCACAATGCAGATCAACAAATAAACCTTAAAAGAAATACAACAGTATGCCTTACACACCAACTACAAACCCAAATAGGATGCCTTAAAAAATATTCTATTAACCAAATATTGTTATCATCAAAGATCCATACAAATATATTTACTCTCCAAGATGAAATATAAGCACTTTTAATTCTTTCCTTGAAAGAAGCTCATAAAACAGTCAAGCAGGTTGCCTTACAACTTGGTATATTTCAAATGCCCAACATGAAAAGCATACAAGAGTAAAATACATAAGAAAAGAGACAACAACAATATATGGCAGAAGTTGCAGTGTATTTGTATTAAAATCAACTTGCCACTTACATTCACAATTCCATTACTTAGAAGACCAGACACAAAGCTTGGTGATTTGCTCCTAAGCAATCTGGTTCTCTTTTCTATATCCTTTCAATCTCTACTCCCTTTTCTACCAACCTTTTACAAAAATGAGCCTTCAACTCTAAATAGCCTTTTCACAACCACCTCAAAATTCCCTCATTATTGGGAATGGAACAAGCTTTGGGTGGTTGGAAAACCTAACTCCTTTTTAAAACATAAAATACAACAAAAATAAAACCAACCCTTAGGTGGTGAAAGGACAAAACTTTCTCGGATTATGGTACATCTTTGGCTACTCAAAAACTGACACCTTCAACTGCAAATATTTATGATAGCTCCCTGATTTCAATGAGACATGGTGACCGCCATTTTGGGCTAACCTACACCATTCTTGAATGATAGCTTATCAATCTTGTATTCCTTGGATCAGGTGTCAGGTGTGTTAGATGTCCTTTTCAATCTTCATAAAAAATATCCAAATCAACTGTGGTAGATCTAGCCTTTTTGGGCTTTGTCTTTTCATCCCATGTAGTTACTTGTTCCTCTGATGACCAATTAAAACCTTGGACAACTTGTAGTTGGACTTTTTGTCTCTCCCATCTGGCATCTGTAATTGCCTTAACATCTGACACAAACTTGGTGAGGTCCATCTCTTCTTTGATGGCTTCATCTAAAGCCTTATTGAAGCTCCCTAAATCAACATCATTATTCTCACCTAAAAATGCCTCTTTCCTAGGTAGTAGAAGATCAACATTCGATCTCCAATTATCAAGGCTCTTTATTGTCCCATTTGTACTCAAAATTTATGAATTTGTTGGTAGAGGAGTTGAGCATGGCTATCTTAGCCTCAATCAAATTTGCCTTACCCTTGAAAAGTGGTAGAATGGCTTTAATTCTCTCAATCTCCTCACCAACTCCTACAACTGTCTCCAGTATGTCACTCCCCAAAGATTGAGCAAATATCAATCTTTCAAAAAGTGGTGCTGTGACAAACCACACTCTATGAAACTCACTCAAAATTTGCACATAACTATTGACCTCCTTTTGCAATTTTGGCAATTTTCCATAAGCATTATAAACTAGGTCAAATTTATCCTTGATTGTGTTCAATCTGTGCTGCAAAACACTCAATAGGGCTTGCAATACTGCCTCATTCTTTTCATCATTGATCTTTTTCAGTTCAATTGCCACCTCCTCATCTGTCATCCCTTGTGCTTCTATTGCCACTGGCTGCTCAGGAGGTGGAGGGGCTACTATAGGGGTATTTATAATTTGCAACTGCAGTTCATCTGCTTACTTCTCTAATGCTATGACTTTTATTATTTGCAAGTCCCTATCCTTTACCAGGGCACTGTAATCCTCCAAGAGGTTGCCATATCTCTCTAACAACTATTTAGTTTTATCCTCATTTAATTTTGCAAATTGAGTCAAAACCTGAGAAATTTCTAGGTCCCCTATATTGTGGATTGACCACACTATTTTATCTCCCTCCATTTGTTCTTTTACATTCAAAATTTGTGGTTTCTTGTCTTTTGGATATAGACTCCACATGGCCAAGGCCTAACTTTTTGGGCTATACCCAAATCCTCTTATTATGTCCCCTACTTGGGTCTCAGAAGATAGAGTGACATCTTCTTGTCTCTTTATTTGATCTATGATGAAGTCAGTATAAAAACTCCATCCCGACACAAGCAACATATTGTGTGTGTGAAAATTATACCTGATCTGTAAACACAACACTCAGTAAAACATTAGAGGTTAGCTATAATCAAAATCGTGCAAAATTGAAAGCTATCTAACCAAGCGATTTACTGCCTTCTAATAGGTGCGAGATTAATGTTCTCAGATTGTAATCGAGATCAGTGACCTAGACGACACCGAAATGAAGGATTTGAATGCAAAAGATGGATATGAAATTGAATGCAATTAATCTATATTTTTGATATTTTCTATGCAATAAGAATGAAAACTTGATATGAATCTATGCTAATATGAAAAACTTGATATGAAATGAATGCTAAATGATCTAACAATGAAGATTTTAACAATGATATGAAAACTATGAATGCAAAAATAAGATTGATCTCACAAAGATGTCGATTCACAAGAGCTTTGATTCTTCAATTCCAATTCTCCAGCGTGATTGTGCAAAATATGAGATGATTTGTGAAGAGCTAAAGCCTTAATTTATAGAAATCCAGGGCTTTGGAGGTGCATGAATAAAAGCCATAAATCACTCAAATTAACTCATCTTGATTTTTGAGTTATCTGATCATAAAAGATAGTTAATTCTCAAAATCATGCAAAAACATGCAAAAATAGCTTTTTAACTCAAATTAGAGTTTAGATCAGCTTTTTGAACTCCAAAAGGATGTTGAGTTCCAAAAAGTCAATAACTTGCATTGATTTTCTGATTTGGAGTTTAACTGTTTCTTTTGAATATGCATAATAATTAAGAATTAAATAAATAAATAAAGTGATTTATCCTCAACTCAACTGATTTTTGAAAATAAATAATTAATTTATGGGTTAATTAACTATTTTACCAAACTTTTATTAAAAATTATATTATTAAATAATGACAACATGCTTTAATTAATTAAATAAGAATTTAATCAATTAAAGATAGGAATTTTGATTTATTGTCAAAATTAAATAATACAATTAATAATAGATAGAATTAAATTTAATTACACAATTAAGTGGCAAATATTAAATCTAATTAATTAAATATGAAAATATTCAATTAATTAAATTTTTAGGATAAATGTGATTTATCGCCAAATAATCATTAAATTAAAGATAATTAAGATAATTAGGAATATTACTAGGAATATTCCCCGATGCAAAATTTAAGATAATCAATTATGATTCGATGATGTTTAGATGTGCCTTAGGTTAGGACTTTGATGTCGATTTTGTTCGAATTGAAGATGTAGGAGATTAATGAACTTATAGCCCATTTTTGGGGTATTACATTTTGCCCCTCTTTGAATTACTGTGCGAAGCGCAGTGGTTCAAAGATAGTCTGTGTTTGATAAAGATATGAAACTGATTCAAAAGATAAACCGATCTCAAGATAGAAACCGATTGAAAGATATTGAGATAGGAGTTGATTGATATTGAATTAAGATGGAGATAATAAGTCTTGAATGACCAAAGATAATGTTCACTGTAGCAGCAAATGAACCTATGATTGCGAAAAAGTGTCAAAATGCCTGATTCTGAACCTTAGGATTGATAAGAAGTGAGTGACCCATTCTAGACTCGATTGTCTTAGCAGAACTAGCAGGTATCACATCCGAATCCTTCAGTTGCCGAAGAACCAAGGAAAGAACACTATGATCTGATGGTTGCAAAAATTGATACAGTTTACAAGATTAAGAAAATATCAGATTGATATGGATCTTGATGAATCTGATATGCCCCAAGTGATGATAGATTTGCCCCGAGCGATGAGGACTTTTGATGAATCAGTAACTAGACGTGATTGTTTGTCTTGATCACTGATGAAAGATATTGATAGACTTGATCGATAGAATTTGATTTACAGACTTTGAATGATGTGCAATAGCATGCCCCCTTCGGGATTAAAATTGAAATCTGACAAGAAAAGTCAGTGTTGATAGTTTAGAAGCATGTTAATTGATCTGAGAAGTGGTTATTTACATCCGAGAACGCATTCTGCATCATTGGAAGGTCCCAAAAGACCAAGTTTGACTAGGTTTGACCATGAGTTGACCATGGTTGACCAAGTTGAAATTTTGATAGTTTGATGTAAGATAATCAGTTAAGTTGACTACTAGATTTCTGTGATGATTGAAGGTCGAATATGCAAGTAGTTAATAATATGAATGATCTCAGATTTGAATTTTGATCCCGAAAAAGGATTCTACTTGCTATTTCATTGGAGGAACCTTCGTGTGAGATTCAGCTCTTGTTAGACTTGAAGATGCGATTTGAAGAATCATTTAAGCATTGAAGTTCGTTTAATCATTGTGAGATCATGTAAACATGCAAAATGCAATGAGACATGCAAAATGAAATGCAACCTAAGACCTAGGACCTAGTCACTGATCATGTGTCGATTTGTTATCATCATTGAACTTTTAGGTAACCGGATAAATCAATACAATGCCCACTAGCCATGAAACCATAGACATATGAATATTGATTTGTATGTGCAAGAATCAATACAACACCCACTGGTTATACAACCATGGACATATGAATATTGATTTGTTTTCGGAATGTTGGATTAGATATAAGCACCAAGGCACAAACGCCAGGATGACCTGAATATCATGTCCATTTTGATATAGCAATTTGTACAAGTATCAAAACATAAACGTTGTGATGACCTGAATACGCCTTGCATTGCAAACACATCAAACAGTCAAGAGATCATTCTAAATCCAATGTGAATTACCCGTAGTGACCCTTTATCGTTCACATCCTTAGGCAAGATTGCATTCCACAGTAGGAGGAAGAACTCACTCAAAAAGACAATAGTTAGATCAAACTTCCTTGAATTTTTTTTGGGTATCAATGGTCGAGGTACGCATGGCCATCCAATTCGAGATAGAGGCTCTTACAGTCGGACACCATTTCAATCCAAAATTTCCAAAGTTGTTAGATTTTCACATACAAGAAGAAGACAAAGAAAAGATTATGCCCCCAGTCATCACTCTCTAAATCCTGTAAAGGACATCATTGAAGAGCTCGAAGGGACACAATATGCAAAAATCTCAATGCGAATCAGTAAGCATACAAGGAGATAACAGCATGAAAAGCACAGATTGTTTTCAGTTGAGTTTTGATGTTTGATTGTTGTTGATGCAAAATCCTTTCTGGAGACGAGACTGACTGACTGACTCAACTTGAAGCTTCAAAGGACTCTGAGTGGATATGACACGTCTAAGATACATGGGAGACCATAGGATATGACATTGATTGCCCCCAAGTGTGAACATTGATAGGATGCAAACGCTTGAGCTGGTTGGTGTACAGGCCGACTTATTGAAAACTGGAAATGCAGGAACAAACCGGGAGATATGTACAAACTAAAGCAAGACTGAAAGCTGGGAAAGACCAAGATTGTGGTGATAGATGGAGCATTTTGGAACAAGTGGTGCCTGTTTGCCGAGTTTTCACCATCTTGGTAGAGATTCTATTTTTGCTACCGAGGTGCCTGTTTCCAGGTTTTCACCAAGGCACTTTTTTTTTTTTTTTTTTTTTGTATTTTTCATTTTTTCAATTTTTTTGTACTTTTGATATTTTTTGATTTTTTTTTGTGAATCATCAAGGTGCCTATTGCTAGGTTTTCACCAAGATGTTCATTTTTTCAGGACTTTTTCTGATTTTTAAGATTTTTTTCAGGACATTTACCAAGCACTGAATGCCTTAGGCGTAGAATTTCTTCAGATGGAGAATGTTGATTGGTTCTCGGAGCTGTTCTCCTTCAGTCGTTGAGAGTTGATAGGCACCATAGCCAAAAGTAGCAGTGATTACAAAGGGACCCAACCAGTTGGGTTCGAACTTCCCCTTGCGTTCTCGATGTGATTGATTTTTAGGATTTTCTCTCAACACTAGATCGCCAACCTGAAATTCTCTATGTCTGACTTTCTTGTTGTAGCCTCTAGACATTCTTTTCTGATACACTCTGAGATGATCATACGCTGCTTGTCTGCGCTCATCTAGTAGTTCAAGTTCTTGTAACCTCGACACTCTGTAGTCTTCATCAGTGACAAGTCCATTCATTTTGATTCTGAGTGATGGGATTTCAACCTCAATAGGCAATACCGCTTTAGACCCATAAACTAAAGCGAAAGGTGTAGCCCCTGTAGGTGTTCTGATACTAGTTTTGTATGCCCAGAGAGCTGGATTGATCATCAGATGCCAGTCTCTTCCTATTTTATTCACTGTTCTGTGCAAGATCTTCAGGAGATTTTTGTTTGAAGCCTCAGCTTGTCCGTTCCCTTGAGGATAGTAGATAGATGACCAATGTTGAGTAATTTTGAACTTGGCACATAAGTCATCTAGGTCCTTGTTTTTGAATTGTCCCCCGTTATCTATGATTATAGAGTGAGGGATCCCATATCTTCAAATGATGTAATTCAGGATGAACATAGAGATCTGTTTCCCCGTTGCTTGTGTTAGAGGAACTGCTTCTACCCATTTTGTAAAATAATCTGTAGCTGTGATTATATGGGTATGTCCATTAGAAGAGTGCGGATGGATAGCACCTATGAGATCAAATGCCCATTGTTGAAAAGGCCATTGTGTAGTAAAAGGAATCAGATCTCTCCCTGGAGCATGAATCATGTTGCCATGTACTTGACACTGTTGACAGTTTTTAGCAAATTTAATAGCTTCTTTTTCCATTTCAGGCCAATAATACCCAGCCCTAATAAGTTTTCGAGCTAACGTTAACCCGTTCGAGTGTGACCCACATATACCCTCATGGACTTCCTCTAATGCACGTTGAGACTCTTCTCGTTCTAAACATCTAAGCAGTGTACTATCTAGACCTCGTTTGTACAGATCATTACCAATGATGACATATCGGGATGCAGATCGGATAAGGTTTCATTTCTCAAAATGATTAAAGGACTCAGGGATGATTTGGTCGTGGAGATAGGAGAACAAATTTTTGTAGCGAGATGAGTCATAACTTACAACACTGCAGATCATGTGGGTTTCAGGGGAGTCATATGCAGGATAGGATAGGGCTTCCACCAGGAACTCGTAGTGTAGTTCATGTTCAAGCTGTTGTAAAAGAGTAGATAATGTTGCCATTGCATCAGCAGCCTTATTCTCCATTCTGGGTATTTGCTCAAATGTGATAGAGATGAAGTATTTCTTTAGATCATCGACCATTCTCTTGTAAGGAATGAGCTTTTCATCTTTGGTTTGGTACACATCATTGACCTGGTGGATGACTAGTTGTGAGTCTCCATGAATGTGCATCTCTGTAACTCTCCACTGTATTGCCATTTTCATACCATTGAGAAGTGCCTCATATTCAGCAATATTGTTTGTGCAAGGAAACTTTAATCTGAATGCTTTGGGTATCGAGTATCCTTGAGGAGTAATGAACAATATGCCTGCGCCGGATCCATTTTGTGTGTAGGAGCCATCAAAGAATAATCGCCATGCTCTAGAAGAGAGGTGCATGATAGAGGAATCGGGAAATTCCATTTGCATGGGTGGATCATCAAACAGTGGTGCTTCAGCTAACTGATCAGCAATGACCTGTCCTTTGATAGCTTTTCTTTCAACATATTCAATGTCAAATTCACTCAAGAGCATGACCCATTTAGCTAGTCTACCTGTGAGGACAGCTTTGCTTAGGAGATATTTCAGTGGATCAATTTTAGCTACCAAATGAGTAGTATGAGCTAACATATAGTGTCTCAATTTCTGTGATGCAAAGATCACAGCGAGACAGGCCTTCTCTATCATTGAGTAGTTCTTCTCATAGGCCACTAAAGTTTGGCTGATATAGTAGATGGCTCTTTCTTTCTTGTTCTCATCATGCTGTGCTAGCAATGCCCCCAGTGATGTATCTGTTGCGGAGACATATAATATTAATGGCTTCCCATGAATAGGAGGCATCAATATAGGTGGATTTGATAGATACTTCTTGATATGTTTAAAGTTGTTCTCGCATTCTTCATTCCATGCAAAGGTCACACCTTTATGTAATGTTTTTGTAAAAGGCTGTGAGATGTCCGCTAGCTGTGATATGAATCTTCTGATAGATTGAACTCTACCTTGCAACGTCCTCATTTGACTGATATTTGTGGGAGGTTGCATCTCTATTATAGCCTTGACCTTAGCTGGATCAACTTCAATGCCTTTCTTGGAGACGATGTATCCTAGGAGCTTTCCAGAAGTGACTCCAAAAGCACACTTTTTAGGATTTAGTCGAAGACTAAATTTTTCCATTCTGTCGAGGATCATGCTCAAGTCTGTTAGATGTTCAGTTCTAATCATGGATTTTTCCAAGGTATCATCTACGTAATCCTCCATTGTTCTATGCATCATATCATGAAAAATAGATGTCATTGCTCTTTGATATGTAGCTCCAGCATTTATGAGTCTGAATGGCATAACATTCCAACAGAAAGTTCCCCACGCACATGTGAAAGCTGTTTTCTCTTGATCTTCTGGAGCAATTTTGATTTGGTTGTATCCAGAAAAACCATCCATAAGGGAATACATTTCATAGCCCGCAGTCATGCCCACTATCATATCAATGTTAGGCAGTGGAAAATCATCCTTAGGGCATGCTCTGTTCACGTCTCTAAAGTCCGTGCATACTCTGATTGAACCATCTGGTTTGGAAATAGGTACAATGTTGGAAATCCACTCAGCATAGTCTATGACACGGATGAATCCAGCTTTTAGGAGTTTTTCTAGTTCTTCTTTGACTAAGAGTGCAACATGAGGATGCATCTTTCTCAATTTTTGTTTGATTGGTTTTACTCCAGGAGCAATGGATAGATGGTGCATAATGAGATTGGGATCCAATCCTGGCATATCTGAATATTTCCATGCAAAGTTGATCTTTTTCTCTGATAAGAAGGTAGTGAAGTTTTGTTTCTCTTCGTCTGATAGAGATTGTGCTACATGTACCAATTGTGGTTCCTCTGTTGTACCCAAATTGATGGATTGAGTTGGCTCAATCAGAACTGGAGATCTATCCTGTAAATGACTTGGAAGGACATCAAATATCTCATCCTTAGGTGCCTCAAAGAGGTTTTCACCTTCAGATACGTCTTTTCTTTTTACTTTTGTCGGTTCTGAGACTGCCACAAAGTGGTTTTCACCCTCAGAACTCTTTTTCTTTTTCCTTTTACTCTTGTTTTTCTGACTAAGATATTTGATGTCCGACTCGGTCATGCTGACACTCGGTTCACTGATGGAAGTACTCATAGGCTCAACTGCATTGAGGTAGCAGGCAAGGGCATAGTCATTTGGGAAGGTATACATACCATGGTTTGGGTTGGTGGAAGTTTGGTCGATAAGATCAGGGCGTTGGATAGTCAAAGTGGGAAAGGCTTGGGATATGGTGTTCACGGATGTGGATATGTCATCATTGGTCCTAACCTGATGCTCAAGTTCAAAGGTGATATTACAGCTCAGAATGTTCAATTCGTGAATAGGCTCAACATCATCATAGGAGTCCTCTTCAGCCATAGGTGGATCAGACACGTTAAGTTCATTGTTTCGCTCTAGACCTACATTGGGTTGAGAGACATATTGGTGAATAACATCAATAAATTTCTCTGTTATAAGCTCATCTTCTTCTGGAATGGCACCCCATTCATAATCATTTGACTCATCTTCTGATTCAGAATCTCTAGGAAATCTTAGAAAGTGCGTGAAATCAGGATGAATACCCCAAGAAGGATTACCCTCAGTCTCTGACTTGAATTCATATTCATGGGAATCAGTGTCAGAATAACTACCCCCTGCTTCTCGATCAGTTTGATTGCCTTCGAGATTGGTTGGTTCTTGTGGTACAACCATCTCTTGCACTACAGTAGGTTCTTGTGTTTCTACTACATTAATTCTTCTGATAGGATCATCTGTATCATCAAGAAGATCTTTGATCTCTTTAGGCAATTTTTCATAGGGGATAAGCTCAGAGCTATCTGAATCATCATCAGAGGGTTCTATTTCTTCTTTCTTAAGAAGGGGTTCTCCTGGTGCAATTTGTTCTATGACATGAGAACAACCACCTTTGAGATGATAGGGTTTCTTCTTAAACCCTATGCCACCAGTATCTTTTTTGGCTCGACCAATATGTGAAATGGGGGTCACAAGACCCTTTTCCCTAATTCCTAGAGGTCCTTGACCAGAATATCCCATCTTGGTTATCAATTTGTTTCCTGGACCATATGAATTAGAAGGGACTATAGGTGCTATAGATTCACTAGGTTGAACAATTTTAGATTCAAAATCCTCTTTATATAGCCATGCCAGCATAGCTTCATCCTCTTCAAATTCTTGTTTAGATACTTGCTCCACCACAAAATGTCTTTTGTATGCTTCCATAGGTTCCTTAGGTTCTGATTTAGACTGCTTCAAGGATTGGCCATATGACTTAGGTGAGATTGGGAGAGATGTCAGAGACAAGACTGGCTCTATAGTGTATTCTCCCATCCCATTTTCTTTGATATTGATCTTTTTAGCAATGTCATCCATCTTAGATGTGGAAGCCACATTTTGTTGCTTGATGGAAGATTCTCTGTTATTGGGAACAAGTTTATCGGCACTTTCCTTCAATGTATTGCAAGTTGTACTCAGATCAGCTGGGATAGTAACCTCCACTCCTTCATAGGGAAATTTCAAGCATTGATGGTATGTTGAAGGAATAGCCTGCATTTCATGTATCCAGGGTCTCCCTAGAAGGATATTGTAAGCCAATGGTAGATCGAGCACCTGACATGTGGTATCTTTGATGACTGGACCCACCCGGATGGGCAAGACAATGGTGCCTTTAGAAGCTCTTTCTTGTTCATCATAGGCTTTTATGGTGATCTTCTTTCGAGGATCAATAGCCATCTCTGAGAATCCCAACTGTGTGATTAAGTTGTAAGAACAAATGTTGAGGCCTGCGCCCCCATCTATCAACACACGTTTGACTTGACAGTTCTGGATCAAGACTTCTATGTGCAAGGGCTGATTATGTGGGTGACTTAGGGAGTTGTCATCCTCTTCTGAAAAGGAGATATATTGCGGAGATGTTAGATATCCAACCATAGTTTGGAACCTGTCTAGATCTAGATCATCAGGAACATTAGAGCTGAGCAAAGCTTTGTCTAGGATATCTCGGTGAGCTGGAGAGATTCGAAGTAACTCAAACATAGAGATTTTGGCATTGGTATGCTGGAGTTGTTGTACGATGCTGTAAGATGTAGGTCTGGTATCCTTTGGATTGGAAGATTTCGAGGCAACCTTCTGTTTAGAAGCAGATGTGAGATTGAAAGGTATCTTAGGGACATCAAATGAATTTGGTGTTTGTCCTTTCAGATGCATCTGAGCTTGTGATCTGGTAACTGCATTAGCTGAGGAATGATTTCTATCTCTTCGTACAATCGTGATGACATTACAGCTCTCAGAGAGGCATGGTTCCACCATATTGATGACAACATCGTTTCCAGGGTAGGCATAGTTGACTTTTGCCCCCATGTTAGGCTGAGAAGTGGAAACTCCCTTGCCATGTTGTGGAAAAGGTTCTGTAAATGCTGTGTGATCATTATTGCTGGTAGGATTATCGATTGTGATGTCCCCTTGATCTATCAAGTCTTGAATGGTATGCTTCAAATGGAAGCATCCATTAGTTCTGTGGCCTTTAGTTTGATGGAAAGCATAAAATTCATTATCTTTCCACCAACATGGTTTTGGATCCGGATCAGGTTTTCGGATTGGTGGTAAAGAGATCATGTTATCAGCTATCAGGGTCCTCAGAGCAGATTCCAAAGATTCTCCCAGGGGAGTAAACTTTCATTTATTATCCCATCGTTTGAATGGCTTCTTTGGAGATGGTTCAGCAGATTTTTGCTCTGAAGCTTCAATGGCTTTGGTGGCAAGGGTGAGATTGTAGGCCGGTGCCTTTGATGGGGTGTGGATAGTGTCAACAACACCATCAGAGACGATACCTTTGTTTCTATTCCAGGTCTTGTTTTTATCTTTTGAGCTAGATCCTGATTCAGACTTGTCCTTTTGAAGTGTGATTTCTCCTTTCTTGACAAGTACTTTCTCAATCTTGATTGCATTATCCACCATTTTATCAAAAGATACATGATCTTGCATTTGCAATGGATAGTTGAGCTCTGGAATAAGGTTATTGATAAAGATTTCAAGTTTCTCCATTTCGGGAATTGGTCTAGCATATAAAGAAAACTTCTTTCGCCACCTCTTGAGAAAAGTTAGGAATGATTCCCCTGGATATTGCTTGAGGTTACAGATATCGATCATGGTAATCGGATGTTGAATATTGTAGGAATATTGTTGATAAAACAATTTAATCAATTCCTCAAAAGTTTTGATCGTAGAAGGTAATCTTGAAAACCACTGAATGGATGCTCCTCCCAAGGATCTAGGAAAAAGACACATTAGATAAGTCGGTTCATGCATGAATTCCATGGATTGTGTACAGAACTCTCTGACATGATCTTGAGGATCAGAGTGCCCGTCATATTTGTCATACTTTGGTATCTCCACTCTTTTTGGGAATGGAGGCATATACAAGTCTTTGTCAAAAGGGAAAGGACAAAGGGCCTCCATGGAGAATTCCTTGGGTTCCTTCTCTTTCTCAATTTTATTCATTTTGACCTGCATAGCATGCAGTTGGTTCATTATGGCCGTCATCAGAGTTTCTTCCTCATGTGTGATGATATCTTCGACATTGAAGTGAGGAGGAAGTTTAGCTCCTTCTTGGGCTAATTGCAAAAAGTATGCCTCTCTATCCATTTTCAAGAAATGCCTCATCATTCTTTTGAATTCATCGTCATTCTGACACCGATGGATTTCAGAGGGTG
Organism: Chamaecyparis obtusa; assembly: GCA_027943335.1. NCBI lineage: Eukaryota > Viridiplantae > Streptophyta > Pinopsida > Cupressales > Cupressaceae > Chamaecyparis > Chamaecyparis obtusa. Next base: position 126,709 of record BSBK01002993.1, read on the forward strand.
TAGGGTCTTGGTCGGCATTATGTTGAGAGTGGTGTCCCTGGGATCCTCCTCCTAGAGAACCATGGTTTTTCCCTGCTTGAGACATGGTAGGAGTTTTTGGGCTCCCTGGAATAGATTGAGGAAGAGTTTGTTGATTACCTCTGTGAGTTGATAGAGGAGGTCTGTAACCAATTTTCAATCGAAAGTTACCGAGACCGTCGTCTTCGTAGATACCTGACTTGATGAGTTGTTCAAGAGTTGGACCCGGGGTATTGGTCAAAAGTAAGTTTTGAGATGTTTCTTCTGATTTCTTGTGTGAAGAAGCTCTGGTCTCCACCATTAACTTTGAATGAAACAGAAGAAAAGGATGAAGACAACTGAAGAACAATTTGATTTGAGAAAATTGGATGACGCAACCTTGTCAAGATTATGATAGTTTTGAAGATCTGATGAGATGTGGGTGAAGGAAACTGTGCCCTGGATGCATGGGATAGATCGCCCAAAAGATAGCGGACACGAGTTCTCAACACTTAGTTTGTTTTTGAAGATTGATTGATTGAAGATTGATAGTTATGACAAGGTTTTGACATGAGATAAAAAGGACTCAAATTGATCAAACAGAAGACTAGATCGGATTCAAAAGATCAAACTCAGAAAATGGTAGAATGCTCAATAGCTACTGCTCTGTTCTGACACAATGATATTTTTGACAGATTCTGGAACTAGGCTGGAAACATTGGATATCTTGCAATTTGACAATTTCTGACAACTTTCTCAAATTTTTCCAAACAACACTCTGCAGACTCGTACGACACTGGGTAGTCTATGAAATGACAGTTGCTAAACTCATACGACAGTTGGGTAATGCTGAAATGACACTTGACAAAACTCGTACGACTTTTGACTTCCTGAAATGACTTTTGACTCCAGAAAAGATTTTACGTCAATTTTTGCAAAATGTAAGATTTTCAGTTTTGGATTGTTTGCAAATTGTACTGTCCAGATTTTGAAGGTTATACCAGATTTGATCATTTTTAATAGCCAAGTATATAAATAAGCACACAGAACAGCAAGCAAGTGATTCCAAGCACGTCTGAAAACAATGATCAAGGGCAAAAGCAACCTTGCGCATGAACAATCAAGTGACCAAATTGTGCTAATCCCTGAGAGTACTAATTGTGTATGTTCTGAAAAGTTTTGCAATAACACACATATACCTGAGAATGAAAAATTGGCCTCTCTAAGCTTTTTAGTAATGGTTTGACTCTGCAACTTTTATGATTCAAAGGGGTGAACTCCAATCCCGGCGCACCAGGGTTTTGACACAGTCCGAGAACTTAATCTTCAAGAGCTGCTAGGGAGATCTGACAACCCAACAATGAACCATACCCATGGAGATTTCTTCCACAAGGACATTTATATAGCGGTTGTCACTACCATGGCGAAAATGGCTATTACCGCTTGAGGTTCCGTCAATGCAGTTTGCCCTGTGAAGGGATTGTCCGCTACGGTTAACCCTCTCTAAAGATGACTCACAATAGTAAACCACAAGGGGACTTGGCTCTAGATTCAAGGTTTTGACACCTCTTCACTTTTAACCCAAACAAAGCAAGCAGATTAATCCGACACGCTAAGACAAAGTTTTGTTCCACCAAGGTCTGTGATATCAACTCCACGTGATCTATCAACCTCTCCGGGGAGAGAATGTATCAATCAATAAGAGAAGACGCACTAACCAATTTTGATTCACCAAAGCTTGTGATATCAACCCCACATGATCTATCAACCTCTCCGGAGAGAGAATGTGTCGATCAATAAGAGAGGATGCACTAACCAAGTTGAATGTGAAACGCACTAAGTATCCTCCCTACCTACAAGGATTCTATCATCAAGAAGGATTTCACTGGGAATCCAATCTTTCAAGAATCACGAATAGTGTTCATAGGGCCTAATTACTATGTGAGCACAGATATATTCCCGAAAGTAAATCTACCAAAAGTACCCAAAAAGTAGAAAGAGGAACACTTAATGCTTAAAGCGAATATGAGATGAGTCCACAAGGTGGAACACTTAACACCTCACACAAGCTAAAAATGAGTCCCCAACTTAGAAAACAAGTGAGTTCCTAAAAGCACAAAAGGGTTGCCAAGTGGAACATTTAACGCTTCTGTCCTGTTGACCCCTCCCCTTTATGGCGCTGAGATTGCAACCACGGGGCGGAAATGAGGGGCCGGCGGATTAGCGAGTCCAATAACCCAAGATAGCAATCAAGATCAATCACAAGTATTCTAAGACTACTTAATGAATCCTTAAAGGTTCACAACCTAGTATCAATTATGCAAGTGTGTAGAAATAGATCAAAAGCATGAAAAGATGCACACAAGCTTGACACATAAGAGATTTATTTTAAGTCCCAAATCAAAATATTATTAGATGAAGGAGAATACCTGGGATCCTTGCAACGCGCTTAGTAGATTTTACTTGATTTTTAGCAATTTTTGTTGAGCTTTTCCATGCAAGCAAGTGACGAACTCTCCAACAAGCAAACAAGCAAACAAGATATGCAAAATATATTCAACTTATGAAAACCATAGGGTTAGCTCTAAAAATCAATTATTATCAGTAATAATAACCAGCAATCAACCCAAATGACAACTCATATCATTCATTGAACCATGTAAAAAAAATAAGTGCATACCCATCACAAAACTTTTTTTTTTTGCTGCATTTGACCTAGTCAACAAGATCTAATTTTTTTGATATGATTTTGGCCACAAAAATAGAAATTCAGAATAGAGACCCCTGCTAAAAAATAGAGAGATTTCCAAAAATGCAAAAATTTTAGAAAAACCTCTTCATTTGTGCCCTAGAGACCCATTTTATCAATACAGACCAGTTTTTGTAAATTGACTATTTGAGCTATGAGATCATGTCCAAATTTAAAACACAAAGAATGGAACCCCTGTAGAATTTAAAGAGATTTCCGAAAATATAAAAATTTTCGAAAAATATGCTGATTTGCGTCAGATATTAATTTTTTCCGGAATTTCAAGAAAAAATTATTAAAAATTCAAAAAATCTCAGAAAATTCTAAATTTTTTACTGTAGCTTCCATGAATGTCACCAACCTGTAAAAAAAATTTCAGATCAAAATTCCAAGCCGTTTGGGAGATAAAATTAAATCTTTGAAACTTTGGGGTTTTAGCTCCCAAAAAAATCAAAACCAGCATGCAAAGGTGGGTTGCCCCACGGTGGGCGCCAAAAATGTGTGTGTGAAAATTATACCTGATCTGTAAACACAACACTCAGTAAAACATTAGAGGTTAGCTATAATCAAAATCGTGCAAAATTGAAAGCTATCTAACCAAGCGATTTACTGCCTTCTAATAGGTGCGAGATTAATGTTCTCAGATTGTAATCGAGATCAGTGACCTAGACGACACCGAAATGAAGGATTTGAATGCAAAAGATGGATATGAAATTGAATGCAATTAATCTATATTTTTGATATTTTCTATGCAATAAGAATGAAAACTTGATATGAATCTATGCTAATATGAAAAACTTGATATGAAATGAATGCTAAATGATCTAACAATGAAGATTTTAACAATGATATGAAAACTATGAATGCAAAAATAAGATTGATCTCACAAAGATGTCGATTCACAAGAGCTTTGATTCTTCAATTCCAATTCTCCAGCGTGATTGTGCAAAATATGAGATGATTTGTGAAGAGCTAAAGCCTTAATTTATAGAAATCCAGGGCTTTGGAGGTGCATGAATAAAAGCCATAAATCACTCAAATTAACTCATCTTGATTTTTGAGTTATCTGATCATAAAAGATAGTTAATTCTCAAAATCATGCAAAAACATGCAAAAATAGCTTTTTAACTCAAATTAGAGTTTAGATCAGCTTTTTGAACTCCAAAAGGATGTTGAGTTCCAAAAAGTCAATAACTTGCATTGATTTTCTGATTTGGAGTTTAACTGTTTCTTTTGAATATGCATAATAATTAAGAATTAAATAAATAAATAAAGTGATTTATCCTCAACTCAACTGATTTTTGAAAATAAATAATTAATTTATGGGTTAATTAACTATTTTACCAAACTTTTATTAAAAATTATATTATTAAATAATGACAACATGCTTTAATTAATTAAATAAGAATTTAATCAATTAAAGATAGGAATTTTGATTTATTGTCAAAATTAAATAATACAATTAATAATAGATAGAATTAAATTTAATTACACAATTAAGTGGCAAATATTAAATCTAATTAATTAAATATGAAAATATTCAATTAATTAAATTTTTAGGATAAATGTGATTTATCGCCAAATAATCATTAAATTAAAGATAATTAAGATAATTAGGAATATTACTAGGAATATTCCCCGATGCAAAATTTAAGATAATCAATTATGATTCGATGATGTTTAGATGTGCCTTAGGTTAGGACTTTGATGTCGATTTTGTTCGAATTGAAGATGTAGGAGATTAATGAACTTATAGCCCATTTTTGGGGTATTACACATATTACTTTTTCTCACTAATTCCCTGGCCTCATCTGGAGTAAGATTTTCCTCCTTAGGGTCATATTCCTTTAATTTTTGCAATGCCTCACCTAGTACCTAACCTTCCTAAGTTATTTGTACACTAGAAGCTACTTGTTGTTGCTTATTCCATAGAAAAAAACTTTTGAATCCCTCAGAATTCACAAAACTATCATCCTTCATGAAGTCATCTTGCTCAATTAATCTTTCATCCTGGCCTAAAGCCAAAGGCAACTCTACATCTTCTATTTCATACTTCTGTTTCCTTTTAGCCTCTCTGACTACTTTCCTAATTTCATGGTGATGAAAGCTAGTCCCTATGTAGAGGGCACTTACTATGTATTTCTTCCTCCTCTTTGGAGGCTCACCAGTTAACAACTTTTGCTTTTTCTTTTGAGGCTCAGTAGTATCCTTAGAACTGGGCAATTCAGAAAGATCTACATTTTCTTTCTCCCCTCCAAGCCGTTCAACCATTGGTTTTTCCATAGTGGGTGGACTATATATGGGGTAGCCACCATCACTATCCTCATCACATTCTAATTTTGAATGGGCCTTTTTTCCCTGATTAGCATCACCAACTTGATCCTTCATGGATTCAACAAGTGTGTCAAATTGAGCCATCGTCTTCTCAAGTCTTTGGAGGTAAGTCAAAGTGGGAAAGAAACCCCCAAATACCAATCCTTTTCCTTTAAACTCCTTAATTCTGTGCAGTCGATCCAATTGCCTAATTCTTTTCTCCACCTCATCATCCTCAATGATGTTTATAATCACATCCTCTTCACATTATTCTTCATGTAGCTTATTGAAATGAATGGTAGGCATGTAGTATTTCCTTGCAGCAGCCATGAAACCTTCTGTATCCACATACCTATGTGGTGCTGTAAACATCCTCTATTTCTCTAACCAATCATTTACTTTACTGAATGCTCCCTTTCCAATTGTAATATAATGCACCCTGAAGTGCCAAGGAATGAGAGTCTCCTTTCCGTGGGAAGCCAAGTGTTCTCTTTCTATCAACATGAGTTCCCAGAAAAACTCTAGAAATGCAACTCTTGGTGGTACATAGAATGGAAGTAGATGAGGAGGCTGAGGGCATCCATAATCCCTGATCATTGTATAGCTTGTCTCATAGTAAATATCTCCCCAATTGTGACCCTTGGTCCAATTATGAATAAACTGTCAGGGTCTCACCAGCTGTAGGACTTTGATGGATAATCTTGTGTAATTTACACCCAAACTCCATAGAATGGGGTACACAATCCAGTTCTCAAAGGCACTAAAATCTCACCTAGGGCACGAAGGGATCCAAAATCCTAACCAAAATTGTACTAGGTTAGGCTATCCATTCCACATCATTTATGGTTTGAGATCATTCAAATTAATCAGACCATAATTATGATACACAATTAGGTGCATCAGCAGGGAGTAATGCATGAACCTGGGTTGAGAACCAGAGGTGAAATTCTTCAAGGACAAAAAACCCTCATGCATCTTGTTTATGACATAACCAATAAATTCATACCCTCTGCTCACCATACGGCTCTGTGAATCCATTAATAACATCAAAATATCAGATGTAATCCTCTCACGACTCGCATCAATTCCCAAAACTTGGCATATCCCATATGTAATGTATTTCATGTAAAACTTCAGGTCTTTGTAGGCATACGGAATCGATTCAGCCATAGGTGCAATATAGTTTTTATTCTCCTTCAGCATATGATTCTTAATCTCCCTGGAGACCAGAGCAGCCTCTTTGACATATCTATTTTCTAAAGCTTGTAAGTTGATTTTCGTGGCCATTGGAAACTGAATCCTGAAAGCATTCATGAAAGAATTTCAATCTAAGATTATCAAGGGTGAACCATCCTCTTTTCTAATGGTCTTTGAGAGAGGATCATATCTCTGAGATAGCATGAAGAGAAAGTCCACATCTAGAAAAACCTCCAGGACAATCGATTTGGCCAACCCTGAAGTCCAAGGGTTTGAAACCAGTATGACACTATCACGGTTCTTGTAGAAATATGTAAACAGGCACATGCCTATGATTTCTAGAGTTTTAGCATCCCTACAGTAAGCTAAATCATTAAAAAAAATGTCATCACTGACCTTCTTGTTTTGAGAAGAACCAGGCAAGAGACTGAGAAATTCATCTGAAAAACTTTCCTTTACCTTCTCTTTCGACCCCTGGCTGGTAGAATTTCCACTTGCTGTCGCCTGACTCATCTTGACTGTAGCTCTGGAAATTCCTCTACAATTTCTCTGATCACATTGTAAGTCTAGAAAGCTTAGAAAACCTAGCACTCTGTACTCCTTCAATAAGTTTCGTAACTCTCAAATGAGCCACCTCTAGTTGTTTTAACCTGCAGTATTGAACACGCCACCACATCTGACATCTCTAGCCATCAAAAGGTCACTTTTTCCATTACTTCGACATGTGCAGGGTTTCAGTTTACTAGCCGTAGCTTCAAAAAATTTAAATTTGAACATTCCATGGTCTGGCAACTGAAGAAAAAGACACATAGTCATTTTACAAATTTGGTGCTTTAGAAAGGTATTCTGAGATCTGTCGACTAAGAGGAAATCTTGTAGTCGTAGAATACTTATGACTTTTCAAACTTCATTCTGAGCTTAGGTGACCCGACCATTGGGAAATCTAGCGACTAAAGAAAGTGATACATTGATTTATTCTATTCTTAGAACTGGCAACTATAGTCAAGAACTATAGTCACGGCAATATATTTGTCTTTAAAAACTTTTAGCGATCACCCGACTTGGAGATCTAGCGACAAACTAGAAATCTCATAATCTCTCAAAGCTTTGACTGTTTGACTTCTTTCTTGAGATCATGTGACCACCATCAATCTCATCCCTTAATTCATCTAGCGGTCCATATTAAGTCATGAGAAGATTTCATAACTAACTGCCTGATCCTGTGACCCCGAGAGAACTGTGTCACTGAATCGCTGAAAGCTTATCATTTAACTATCATGAACCTAAGACCACATGACCACATAGTTTCTATATCATTGAATACAATCATAACCATAGGACCAAAGCCATTATATTAACCTTCACTTGACCTCAGGAAAATCTGGAGACTTGGCGACAAAGACTTCTTGCTGAATCTCACAACCTTTCACTTAACTGGGGTTTAATCCTGAGGACACATGACTAAGGCATTCTCCAAGTTGTGAGAACATTTCTTCACTCTAGGTTAAGACTAGAGATCAAGCGCCATCTACATGATCAAAAATCATCAACGGTTCTTATTTGATCAAACAAACATTTGTCACTTAACCGCTGCATTCAGAGATTTGGTGACAACTGCATCGTAGAATAACTAATCGCCAGAGAGATAGCCACCAACATCAGGAGATCACATGACCAAAAGAACTCACAATCATTGAATGAAAAGATAAATCATCACATTATTACAAGATCTAGAGACAACAACCAAGGAAGACCGTTGTTCCATCTCGAGATTCAGCGACCAAAGAGAAAACTCATGATCATTGAATGAAAGGTCACTTGAATAAATCATTGTGAGATCTCCTAACCATAGGAAAAACCAATTTGGAGATTTCACGACTATAGTCTCTTAGTGATAAATCAAATACAGTAGTCGCTAGATCTCAAGATTATCATTGCGAGATCTGGAGACTAAAGGTGAAACGCTAAGTCGTTAAACACTAAGGAATATTCCAAGAGACTCACGAGAATGGGTGACAAAGGCTTTCGGGCATTTGCTAAACAAATGGGAATATTCCTAAACCTTAAGGAGACTCAGTGACTAAGAGGAAAATAGAAGCGCACATGCAAATTTTGAGACTTAAGTCATCCGATAAAGTAATAGAGAAATAGAACGCTGATGATCAAAGCTAGGGTTTTTCCAATTTTTCAAAGGCAATTAGACCTAGCAAACCCTAAAGACTACAAAATTTTTCAAGCTCATCCATAAATTTAGGGCAAAAAACAAAAAACAAGATTTCTAACCAACAAAGTCCTTAAATGTGGATTTAACCTTTATTTATTTGAGCAGTGAACTCCCTTTTGTTCTTAACAACTCCTAATAGGGTTGAAGACCTTTAATAGGGTCAGTCCTCTAACAAGGACATATGTATTAGATGTATTCTATTGACTCCTAACAGGGTCACTTTTATACTAGGGCATTATCTTGTGGGTACCATGCCCATTGAGGTTTTCCATTGGCCAAGGTTTCCTTGAGAACAAATTATTGTGTTATGAGTTCTCTTATGGTGTATGGTTTATTATTTTTTATCACTTTTGTTATTGCATGGTATTTTTGTAAAACATTTAACTTATTTAAAAGTGTTGCAACATTAATTCACCCCCTCCCCTCTCAGTGTTTCTCAATCCTAACAATTGGTATTAGAGCCTAGTTCCTTGAAACAAGTCTTAAAAGCTTGAGAAGGATCATGATGGATTCAAGAAACCTTCAAGAAAATTTTGAGGTAGCACTTGAAGACTTGGATAAAGAAAATGCATATAATGTTAGATTGAAAAGTAAGCTCAAAAGTGCAAAAGATTACATCAAGAAGCTCAATGAATAGATTGATACCTCAAGGAAAAAGAGACATAAAATTGTTGAGAAGATTAAAGTGCATAAATTAGATGAAAATGAGTCAGATCTAGTTGATAAAATTCATATGGAAAATCAAGCACTTAGAAATAAATTTGCGATCACATTACTTTAGATGGCCAAAGAGATTGAAGATGGAAAAATGCAGAAAGAAAAGCTTGAACAAAATCTAATAAGGAAGACAAATAAATTTCATGATCTAGACACTCATCTTGGAAAAATGAAATTGCAACTTGTAGATTCAAGATCCTATTATCATAAACTTGAGAGATATACCAATATTGTCAAGGGTGAACTTGTGGAAGAAAATTTACATATTGAGAAACTCCATTCAAGTAGTGAGAAGATTGATGAGAAGGTTCAGCTATAGAATTCTAAAGGAGACATGACTAGTTTTGGATACAATAGTGGTTAGAGTTTCAAAATAGAAGAAGAAAGTATAGTACCAAATAATGATCAAGCATATAATTAGACTGAAGCATCCCATGAGTAGATCAGACCATTCAAGGGCAGATGTTTTTCTTGCAACAAGGTTGGACACATGAAGAAGGATTGCAAAGGTAATACTGATTCTAAACCATTCATTGGTTATTGTTCCAATTATTGGTTTTATGGGAACAAATCACATGAGTGAAGATCCAAATCTAATCAAATGAAAAATGTGAGATCCAATCCTAGATCTGATGCTAGAAGACCAATTGGAGGAAATCATGTTATATTTTGAAGACTTGTGCAGTGTTGTCCCCATGAATTTTCAGGTTCACATGCTCTTTATTATCTTTTTTGCAAGATGTAAACTAATGAATTGAATGCACTATTAGATCATTTTTTTAAGTATAACTTGTGACTTTAAACTTCATTCTTTTCCATTTGATCAGAAGAGATCATCTTGAGAAGAAAAGAGCTTTCAAGGAGTTTGTGAAGTTGTGAAGAGTAAAGAGTATGATGATGCAATTCAATACTATAGTAATGTGTAGAAACCTAATTTATTTGTTGTGGGAGTTCCTATCACTATAGATGTTTCCAAGGATGAAAAATACCATGACCCATTTCAAGGTAATTTTATATCAAATGATGAGATTCAGGAAATTGCATTGGAAGTAGAAGAGGAGGAAAATAAGAAGGATAAGCATTGAGACATCATAATAGTTGAAGAGATCAGAAAAAAAAATTGATGAGAGGAAGAGAGAGGAATCAAGTGATCCTAGTATTGAAAAACCTCCAAAAGAAGAGAAGGTGAGAGAGAAAATGGAAAGTCTTGATCAGACTTTCATTCCTTCTAGTGGTGAAAATTTGTTAGTAGACCCATTGTTGGCAACTAAGTTGGGTAAATAATTGGCTAGCACTCAAGAATTAGAGACATGTGATGAAGATTAGTTAATTAATCTATCATTGATGGTCTTTTCTAAGGAAAAGGAAAGGTCTGAGAATAAATCAGAGAAGAAGGAAAATATATTGGGAAAAACATTGGATACTTTGAACAAACTATTTCCCATTCCTTACATGTTCCAAGGTGACAATGTGCTAGAAAACCTTGATAATTTTCTTGATGAATTTGATACTCATTTGAAATCTATTGAGAATACAATAGAAGAGAAGGTGAGAAAGGAATATAAGATAAAAATATTCTCTGAGGTATGAAAATCTATAGCTGAGGATGCTAAGTTTCTAGATAAGAATATAAAGAATATAAATGATTTTATTTCTCAAGGGAAGTAGATATATGTTTAGTGTGTTATATTAGATAAGCATGTATCATACTTAGAAAAGACAATTAGAAAAAGTGTGGAGAGCTTGGAGAATTTAGAAAAAGACTACGAGAAATCAAGCCAAGCTATCTCAAATTTTGACAAGGAAGTGTCAAGGCTAATGGACAAGATCAATATTTTTCATTCTGAAAAGGGAAGAGTTTAGAAGAGGTTTTCTTAGCTAAGGAGTCTCATTATTCCTAATATAAAGGTTATGCAAAAATATCTTGAGGTTATGTAGTTAGCTCGAAAAGCTTATACTTTTTTTGGTACTATTAACTTGAAGGCAACAAAAATAGAAGAATATGTGCTATGCGAAGAAATCCAAGTAGCATAATCACTAAAGAATACTTGGGACACAATCCTTCAGACCCTGAAGATAAATTTTGTAGATATTCTTCACCTAGTATAGATCAGTTTGATGTTGTGCAAAATTTTTGGCACATGTATATATACAATTAGTTTCTTTTTGTACCTTGCCTTTGCCAATGATGTCAAATAGGGAGAGATAGAGTGAAAAATTTAATACAGGTTTATGTATCTAGAGTATATTCTAAGGGGGAGAATTGTAAATATCATCTATATAGAGAATTTGGTTTTTGGCACTTGCCACTTTTCACTAAGTGTTTCCATTAATGCCAAAGGGGGACATTGTTGGAAATTGTTTTCCATGTGACCGTACAGATGTTTTCATTTATGGAAATATATCTCTCTGGTATGGGTGCTATTTTTTGTGATGAGATTTGATAAGATAGATAAGTGAAAAATGTCTATGTCAAGGAAGGATTCACAGTGTACAATCGGATGGTTTTGGTCAATGATCATAGATGATTGATCAGATAGATATATAAATTTAGAAATATAATATATACAATATATATAATCTTCTAATATGGCCACAAGTGTTGGAATGTGATGTATCTTGAGTTATAGTGTTATACAATGGAACAGGTCTAGGAAAGTAGCGATACAAAGTAGTTTTGGGTAATCACAATGTTTGGATCGATGGATTAATTTTTTTTGGAAATTTAATTATTTATAATTAGAGGGATGACATCAAAGGATTAAATCTTAGATAGCATATTACTATTTTTTTTTTGATATGTTTATGGATAGGTTTGGTTAAGTCCTATTGGAGTCGACTAGGATAAAGAATTGTGATGGTATAAAGGAATGTATTTTGGGATGCAAAGTGTGTGTTGGTGATTATGGTTATATTATGATGTACAAGAATTGATGTTGAATATTAGAGTAAAGAAGACCTGATATTTTATTGGAACTAATCAAGCATATTGATGCTAAGTATAGTTCGTTGATATTTATGTAATATCTTTTATGTATTAGATAGTGAGCTCTTAAAGGTGGATTTAACCTTTCTGTATTTGAGTAGTGATCTCCCTTTTGTTCTTACCAACTCATAAAAGGTTTGAAGACCTTTAACATGGTCATTCCTCTAACAAGGAATTATGTACTAGATGTAGTGTATTGACTCCTAATAGGATCAGGTCTCCTACCAGGGACACTTTTATACTAGTGCATTATCTTGTGGGTACAATCCCCACCAAGGTTTTCCCTTGGCCAGGGTTTCCTCGAGAAAAAATGATTGTCTTATGATTTATCCTATGGTGTATCATTTATTATTCTTTATTACTTTTTTTATTTCATGTTATTGTTGTAAAAAATTTAAATTATTTTAAACAGCTACAACACTAATTCACCCCTCCTCTCAGTGTTGCTTGATCCTAACAAGAGCTTGGGCAATTGTGCAAAAAGGATCAAAGACAACAAGGAAACCCTATATGATGATTTATGAAAACAAATTAATCTCATTAGTACATAAAATATAATTTTTTCATAATTGACTACTTTTTAACTATGTCAGTTCTTATGGGAGCAAAATTGAACTAAAAAAAAATGACTTTGTATGCAAAACTTGTGAATAATACATGTTTTAAAATTAAGGATTAACTTCAAATGATTTTTATTTTTTCTTTAATCTGATATAATTACCTTATCCATATTATAGGTCTTGTAATCACCTTTCCAATGCTTGTAAAAAATCAAAATTTTGATAAGAAGTGGAAAAGTTATGCTCATTTTACTAAAATGTGTTTTTTAATTTTTCCAAAATAGATATCCAATTTGGATAAGATATTTGATATTAGAAAATATTTTATTTTTTTTGGTATTACGATACCAAATTCAAATTTTGTCCAACCCATAAAAAAAGTCAAAGTGGATTTTAACATATTTGGCAAGATAAAAAAACATTTTTTTCCATTACCACTTTTTCATGCCCCATGATCCTACACAGAACAATGTATCTACCTCTTTCTCCTTCTCTTCCCATCATTTCCTCTTTCTATATTTATCCACTTCCTATCTCTCTCACATGTAGGAGGGTGTATATTGAAAGAAGAATAGAGAGAGATATTCAATGACAATTAAGTGGAGAGAGAGAGAGAGAGAGAGAGAGAGAGAGAGAGATTTTCTCTTAGGTCATCTTGGGAAAAGGTGTACAAAGGATCAAAGACAAAAAGGAAAACTTATCTAATGATTTATAAAAAATAGTCTCATTAGTACATAAAGTATAATTTTTTAATTATTTACTATTTTTTAACTATTTCAGTTCTTATTGGAGAAAAAGATAAAACCTAAAATGGCTCTGCATCAATGAAAATTTGATTTTAGAGAACATAGTGAAGCTCTAAATCTAAGTAGACAACTATTTTTCTATGGAAAAACTAAATATTCATCTCAGGGTTTTATAGCTACTTTTCAAGAGTACTTGGCTCCCCTTCCTCAATCAGAGAAGAATGATGGATGGTGATATGTGAAATCCAAATGGAGAAAAAGGGAAGATATGGATTCTTGGAAGTCAATTCCAAAGTCTACATAATATTGAGGAAGGTTCTATAAAAATAGTTCCCGACCAGAGAAGAAGGTCTTCAGTAAATTTCTGATAGGAAAATTGTAGTAGAATGGGAAGGACAAAGTCCCATCCCAATCCCCTATGACACAAAAACCCTCTAGAAATAAAGTTATCAGAAAGATCAATTAGTCTTCCAATAAACCCTAGTGATGAAAATTTTGATTCATGGGAGAAAACCATATCTCATTAATCAAAAGGTAATGAAACACTATTTCCTTTTTTGATACTAAGGAGACTTTAACTGTGGAATGTAGGGATGGAGTGGTAGAAGGAATGCAAAGATTATGCCATAATATGGAGTCATCACAAGATGGAATTCCTTTGGCATCCCAATAGAATAAATAGTAGAATGGTTCCAGGTGACATATAAATAGGTAAATATAATGATATTATCAAAAAAAATTCTATATATTGTTTTCCCCATTGTTTAAAAGAAAAAATTGTTAAAACAAGAGTCACCTAGATTTAGAGGTAATGATTTTAATTTTATAGACTCAAAACCTAATTTCAAACCTAAAAATTTAGAGGAATTTACGATAGAAAGAGAAATCTTGCTACCTAATTTACCAATAGATTTAGTAAATAAGGAAATTTTAGGAAGACAGGGAATAGTTTACAGACTTTTGTAGGAATGGAGGAAGGAAAATTTCTAAAAAATGATGTAATTATGGTGGTTAAAATGGATATTTCTATTGCAAAATTGAGACCAATTGAGGTAAGGATAAAGGAATCCTCGTACTTCATTCATCTGGTTTTCTTTAATGGTTCATTATGGGAAGAAGAAACCCCCATAGAGGAAAAACTTGGGATAATGACTAGTGGTTCTGAAGTGGAAGTTAAATTCCTAGTAAATCAGGGAGGGTTCTTGATCAAATAGAAAAATAAGGTGGGAGATATGGAGCTGGAAGAAGGGGAGATTGCGGAAACAAAAACTATTGATTTTAAATAGGTAATTGAAAGGAAAGATAGAAACAAGGAGATTCAATTGTTAGAAAATGACAGAGTGGAGGATGGGAATCGAACGAATATTCCCAAACAAGATAAGGAGGAAATAGAAATGAGAATGGTAAGGGAAGAGAATGTAGATATTATTATTAAACAATAGAAAAATTCTTTAAGAGATATTTTAGATTAAACGGAGAGAATGAGGACCAAGGTCAATCTTGAGTTAAGTCTTATTAAGGAAATATATTTAGGAGTACAGAACGAGGAAGCAATATGGAGCTGTAGACACCTAAAAATACATTGATAAATAAAAGTATTTTTATTTTTCTAAAACTCTTGATGACATCATCATTTGTTAATTAATTAATTAATTAATCAATTAATTAATTATTATGCCATAAATTCCTCCTACCTTAATTAAAAACATTTAATTAATGAATCCCTTCTAAAAATGTTTAAATCTAATTTAAACATCATTTCCCCCAATATTTATTAACTATTTAATAAATTGACCAAATCCTTTAAATAAATGAAATATTTATTTAAACCCTCAAAACCCTAGAATCTTCTAGACTTTCCTAGAATTTCCTAATCTTTCCTAAACTTCCCTAAACCTTTCCTAAACCTATCTAGAAGGTGTTTCCTAACCTTCTTAGCCTAATCCAAGTCTCTTTGACTTTGAATCAAACCTAGCTTCATTAATGAGCCTTACAGACTCATTAATGACTCCTTACACACTCTTTAAGGCCTCTTACAGCCTCATTAAGAGACCCATGTCTCCCCTTCCACCCTTTTTCCCCTTTCACACTTCCCTAGTGTTTCTCACACATGTGTGAGCAACCTTAACCAAGGTTAATCTTACCATACCCCTAACCTTACCTCAAACTCTACCTCAAACCTTACCTCTGATCCTAACCCCTCTTCCTAACCCAAGCCCTTCCTCAAATCCTATAAATGACCTCACTTCCAAGATAAAAATCCTAGATCACATAATCATACTAAGTAGTGTTATAATGTTAGATTTTTTCTAGATCGTAAGCTTTTTAGCATAAATTGTTAATCTAGTTCATTTTAAGCTTTCTTAACGCACATGATAGCTTAGATAGCTTGGATTAATATTAGTTTCTTGCTTTTTATTTAATTTATTAGAATCATATCATATTAATTTGGATAAAAACAACTCTATTTTAAGCATTCTTGCATCAATCTTACATCTTAGCTCTATTAGGCTCTTTGAGGCTCTAGGGGCAAATCAGGTGTTCTATACCCAGTTTTGTGCCATCATGGGGTTCTCATAGTCCCTAATCTATCCAAATATGTCCTAATAATTATTAGGGATAAGATCCAACTATTTTTAGAGCACACACACATCCCTAAAGTGAGAGCAAATGAAACGGTGATAGGGTGCTCCTGTTTTAGCTCTATCTGAATGACTTAGCAAATAGTTTTCTCTATATGTTAGGAACATGATCTTAGAATAATTTTTAAATTTATAATCTTGTTCCAAACAGGTTATTTTTTCTCTAATCACATTTTGGCATGCCCGATGGGACCCCACAAGCCTTCAAAATTGACTTTTTAGGGTTTTTTGGCCAAAAAACTCATTTTTTACGCCTCCTAGATGGATTTTGTTGTAGTGTCGTATGAATATTGATAATTTTGATAAATTTTAATATTTTAGGTACCCATATTTCATACTAAAATTGACCACCATGATGCAGTTGTCGTATGGGCCAGTTTTCATGCATTTTTAGACTATTTTTTGTAGTTTTTGGCCCAAAAATCATATGGGAAGCATTCAATTTTCATATGAGCTTGTAAAGTGTCGTATAAAAATATAATTTGAATAAATTTCTGGCCCCAAAATTCTATTGGGAGTCAGGGAGCTTGTTTGAGGCCCTAAACTCATTTTTTATTAGTTTTATGGGCCTGTTTAGGGATCCTAGTGACCCTAGGCTTCAAGCTTGTAATTTTTTAACCCCATGCTCTTGAATTTAATTCATGGAGGAAAATTTATCACCAAATAACTAAGACCTTAAGTCTCATGAACTTTTTTGAATGTTTAGGAACTCAAACACTTCATTTTTAGGCTTAAAATGAATATCTAGTCATTTTTTAGTGCCCTTAAGGGACTAATCTGAAAATATTTCCTATTTTGTTCCTAATCAATCCTAAAAATTACTATTTGGTCCTAAAAGAATAAAAAAGACTTCCAATAATTTTCATTTGGCTAAAAAGATCCTCATACATGAAAATCTAGGGTTTTTAAGGTCATTTATGCAAGTTAGGAACACTTCAAACTTTGGGAGCTTAAAAAGAAACAAATTTGCATTGTCATTTCTATTTTATTCCTAAATAAATCCTAAATAATTATAATAATTCTCAAATAAATCTTGAATCATTGGTCTTCACTAAAGTGGACTTCATTTGCATTGTCTTAAGTGTCTTTCAAACCTCATGCAAACTAGGAACAAAATCTGAAAATCTTTCCTAATCTTTTCTATTTGGTTCCTAAAGAATCCTAATCTTGCCTAAAAGTTCCTAAATCATTCCTAAGGATTTAATATTGATGAAAACTAATGTCTTGTTCCAAAATCTTGAATGTTTTCCAAGTTTTCATGCATGAAATCAATCTAGGCACTTCTCTTTTGGTCTAAAATTAAATACTACACAACCAAATCTTGAGTGAACTTAAAAAAGAGATTCAAAGTGAAAAAAATCATTTCCTTCCATTATAAAAGAAAAGAAAAAATCATTCTTGAACTCCCTAAAGAGAAAAGAAAGCAAAGTTCATTTTCATTTCAAAGTTCAAATTCAAAATCTTGCAAAAACACAATCTTGAGTGAAAAGGTAAAACGAAATTGCAAATATCTTTCAAATATTTTTGTGTCTTCAAGGAAATGAACAAACCAAAATCTTAAACACACGTGTTTGGAAAAAATCTTTCATTTTCAAACTCACTTAATCAAAATTGGGTAATAAATCTTCTTCTTGTGTTTGGTAAAGAGTTTTCCATTTTGTAAATCCTTGATTAGCTAAGTAACATGAGGTAAGTTGGACTTGGATGAGTTCACCTATTTCACTTTTAGAGAAGCTTGTCCAAGGAGAAAAGTGCTTCCTCTTTGGAGATGTTGGTTCCTGGATAGGATTTTACACTCCATTAGATACCAATATACCTATGACTGATATTAAGGATGGGTTAGTTCCAAATGTGAGAAATCTATAGGTAAATGGACCAATTGTAGGTACAAGACTACCCTCTTCACTTTTGGCTTTGCAAAACCAAGGCAGATACACCTGATCCAATATATACAACTCTATTCTTTACTCATACAATATATAACAGTGAGAAAGTACTAAATAACAACCTATTATTCATTGACTCTCAATCACTGGGTAGAACTACTATATATAAGTAAAATAAATTAAAATGACTGGTATTTAAATATTTTTTATTACAATGATTTCAATCATTCCTTACAAAACAAAGATAGGTCCATACAGGCCAGTGCCTTATCCATTGGGCATACAACACCAAAAAATAAAATGAATATAAAGATGTTTCAAGAAGAAATGATCTTTGAACATAAACACAAATACCCCAACTCTTTCCTACTTATGAAAATCCTTCATACAAATCTAGTGAACACATATTCCACTTTGAGAAGTATTTAATCCAACCCTAGATCAGAACTCAAAGCAAAAATACATATACGCAAGTCTTTGAAAACTTGAGAAATTCACAGATTAAATGTAAAGGAGAGACAAAGACTTTGATATTTGTATTAAGTATAACCTGTTTTCTTTGTATACAATTGTAGACACCTAAAAATCCTTTGGAAAATAAAATATTTTTATTTTCTAAAAAATCTCTGATGACATCATCATTTGTTAATTAATTAATTTATTTATTTATTTTTGTCATTAAATCCCTTTATCTTAATTAAAAATATTTAATTAAGAAATCCCTCCCAAAAAATGTTTAAATCTTATTTAAACATCATTCCCCTATTTATTAATTATTTAATTAATAAATTGACCAAAAATCCCAAAATAAATAATTTATTTATTTTTTGCCCAAAACCTTGCCAAATTCCTAAAAACCACTAACCTCTTCCAGAATCTTCTAATCCCTCTTTAATTTTGATTAAAGGCTAATCCCATCATTTCCTAACCCTAATCCCAACTCAAGAATATTTAATTAAGATTAAATATTAAACCCTCATGTTTATTAAATTTATTTTAATAAATATCCTCAAAACCTAAAACCCTTTGAAATAAATAAACCTTTATCTATTTCCTAAATTCCTAGAAAGCCTAGACTCTTCTAGAAAGTCTTCATCCTCATCTAAATCCTAGACTCTTCTAGAAAATCTTCATCCTCATCCAAAGCCTAGACTCTTCTAAAAGAAGTCAATCCTTATCTTTGACCCAAACTCAACCCCTAACCTTACCTCTAACCTTGACTCAACCTCCTAACCCAACCCCTTCCAAAAGCCTATAAATACTCCTCATTTCTAAGAGCAAAACACCCATTCACCTTTTATTTCAAGCATTGTTATCATGCTAATTTAGCTCTAGATTTAGCATAATCATTCTAATTTAGCTTATTTTCAAGCATTTTTAGCTCATCTTAATATAGAACTAATGGATTAACTTAGTTCGATTCTTGTTCCTGCATCATATCACATCTATTTTGGGCTTAAAAATCTACTTAATCATTATTAGTTGCATAAATCTTGAGTTCTTGAAGCCTTAGGGGCAATTTTGGGTGTTCTACCCAATATTGTGCCATATATGGGGTTTTCATGAAACTTAATCCTCCAAATCTGCATTAGGAACATGCTCCAGGTGCTTTGAGAGCATACCCACATTCCTTTTATATGAGCAAATCAAACAGTGCTTGGGTGCACCTGTTTAGGCTCAATCTGAGGTGGCTTAGCTTAGATGTTCTTGTTTTGAATTGATATGATGCTAGATTAGAACTTAACGTTTGACTAATTTGAGCCTTTCAAACTAGATATAGATAGCCTTGCTCACATTTTGGCACGCCCGGTGGGATCCACTTCACGGGTTCTTTGCAAACATTCTGATGGGTTTTGGAGTGTTTTCAAAATTTTCAAGCTTATAGGTGGACGGGCGCTTCAAATTCTTCTTCCTCTTCTTGTCTTTATTCTTCTTTAATTCCATCTACTTCTTCTTCTTGTGGGATCTTGGCCAATTTTTCTCAGAAAAGAAAAACAATCCATAAGGAAGCAAAATCATACACACCTTGTTTTAGTGCTTAAAATGAACCCCCAAATCATTCTTGAATTCATTAAGGACTAAAAATTTGCAAAATTTGTTCTAACAAACAAGAAAAATCAATCTAAACATTTGCATCCTTGCAACATCAAGGTTTTTGATGCATTCATGCAAAAATTAGGAATATTTCAAGTTTTGGGTACTTAAAAAAAAAAGAGAGAACCTCAAATTTGCATCTCATTTGTAAAAACATTCAAAATCAATCCTAAAAGTGCATGCAAAAGTTCCTAAAATCAATCCTAAAAAACTTTTTTTTTATTGAAAACTAACTTCATTTTGCAAAAATCTTGAATGCCTTCTTTCTCAAAATTTCACGCATCAAACTAAATCTAGGAAACTTTGTTTTGAAGTCTAAAATGGAGCCAACAAATCTTGAATGAAACTAAGGGAAAGAACTTAAGTCCAAAAGCGTCATTGTCCATTTGAAAATCAAACCCAATCTTGAATGCATTAAAAGAACAAACATCTCTATTCCCTCCTTTTCAATTCAAGCAAAGTGCAAATTCAATCTTGAATGCCTTAAGGACAAAACAAAGCACTTCAAAGTTCTAAATCAACATGATAATTCAATCTTGAATGCCCAAGTCAAAGCAACTGCAAACACTCAAAAGTCTTTTGGAAAAAGAACAAATCAAAGCCTAAACACTTGTGTCTTCAATTGTTCAAATTCAAACATCACTTAATCAATTTGGGAAAAAGAACAACTTGCTTGATGTGCATCTAGGAGCTTTACTTTTTCTGTAAATCCTTGTTAAAGTAAGCAATGCAGAACATTTGAACTTGGACAAGTTCACTTGTTTTACTTTTAGCGAGGCCTGTTTGGGGAGAAAAGTGCTTCCTATCTAGAGAATGACCTCAAACCGTTATCCTCCCCAGCCGGTATATAAATAAAGTGAAGGCAAAAAGTACTCATTTATATCGCCTAATCCACGGGCGTCCATGCCAAATACAGTGACTAGGGATGGTAAATATTCCTCCCCCAGCATTGTTGGCTAGGCTCTTAAGTGAGTCATTGGTGGTCAGCATAACCGGGTATGGAGACTCCATGGAACCATTACAAACCTAATAAAATAGAGGCTACCCTATCCACATCCGAAGGTATCAAAATCCTTGTGCAAGGACTGATCCAAGGGGTTTACCAGATCACCTCAAGATTACTCACCATTTGTATCCCCTTTTAGGGGGTACCAAGCTATGGGCAAGGATTTTGATACTCGCCTTCCTTAGGTAGATCTATTTGAATTGCTTGACAGTTAAAACTCTGTGAAAACACTTGTTGGAACATACACTTTCCAAAGCTTTTTTAGAATCAAAGTCAGTTATCTTGCTTGTATCCCACAAGGTTGCTTTGTCCCTTATGGAGATTTCTTTTTCAAAAATCTTTGTTGAAATCTATCCTTTACCATTGGAAAACATCAAACTAATCTATAAACTGGTTCAAGATACTTAGAAAAGCCATGTCAGTCCAAATCCTCCAAAAATCCAAAAAATGTCCAAAACTTTCAGAATCTCAAATCATGGTCTTCCTGTCATATTCAATCCAGTCTTATCATCCTTTCCTCCTATCCTAGGTTAGCAAAGTCATCTCGATCATCCTCCATCCCCTTGTTTGTCTTCCTCTAAAGTCAGTTTTCTTCCAAACTTGAGCCAAATCCAAACCTAAGTCTGATTCTGTCAGTCACCCAATCTAAGTCTTAGTCTTCCAATCCATCTTCATCCTTCATCCTTATCCAACTCATCCACAAGTCAACATGTCTCAAAACTATTATGATGAGTTTGGTTATTATGTCTCTCCCCTCAATCCATCCTATCCCAAAGATGATAAAAGCCTTGTAGATCATGATAAATACTTTGAAAATCTTAGCAAGCTTTCCCCAAACATCTTTCAGCATCCAATCATTCCTCCAAAATATCATATCATGCCTTCACGCTTATCCACTAGCACTCCCTTTCATGTCCTCGGCAAGGCAAATCCATTATCTTATCCATCCACAACTTACCCCTATCTTAAACCTACACATCCTCCATATGCATCCTTCATACCTCCATCTCCTGCTATGGTCATATCCCAATCACCATCATCCCATAAAAACACTTCATGCTACTTCCCTTATCTAAAAAATCCATCCACTCATCCTCCAAATCATTCTCAAATCCAAAATCCTAGTCTTCCCATTCTTTATCCAAACCCTCCATCTACTTATCCTTCAAAACCCTTTCAAAACCAAAAACCAAGTCTTCCAATCCTTTTTCCCAATCCACCATCCTATCTCAACCCACCATCCTCCATTCAAACCCATGTTTCTATAAATCCCCTCCCACAAAAAGAATGCACCCTTCAATCTACTTCATATCCCGTACCTCAATCCATCATTCCTACCTCACCAAATAGTCCATGAAGTTCACAAGCTTCCTCTAAACCTACCTATGTGAACTATCCAAACCCACCATCCTCCAGCTCCTCATTTGCACCATCATTCCCTCAAGTAGGTTCCGCTTCATCCATCCCATCTTCATATGAGGACTATCCTAGCTCTCCATCTCCTCCACATTCCAATCCTTCTTCACCATGAAAGTCTCCAAGGAGTTTCACAAGGAAGCCAATAACAAATCCCACTCCTAAAAATGAGGAGCCAAGCCATTTCAATCCTTCATGTGAAGCCATCATTGATGAGGCCCATCCATCACTCCCATCTATTATCTATCTTCCATACATCCCACTCATTGATCTTCCATCTCCTAGCATCATTGAGTCCCTTCCATCTGAAGTCTCCATCCAATCCCCACCAAAATCACCTCCTCCTAGAATTATCCAAAGCATATCTAATGAGCCTCATGAGTTCACCCTTCTTCCTGCCATCATAGCTACAGAATCTTCAATCCTTTCATCTATACCATCTGAAGAGTTCTTCCTTCTTCCAAACATCACACCTATAGAATCTCCTATCCTTCCATCCACCCCCTCTGAAGATTCCATCCATACATCCCCCAACACTCTATCCACACAAATCCTATCATGTAAAGATCTTGTCCAAAAGCATGTTGAAATACTCGCAGAAGAAAATCAAGATCCAATCCCTTCACTTCCCCCATCACATGTGCTATTACTTCCATTACCCCCAATCCAAAATCCTACAATCCCAATTCTTCCAATCCAAGATCCTACAATCCCTATTCCTCCATCTCAAGATCTGTTAGTATCTCTGAATCCTAGTCAAGATCCCATCATCCCATCCTCTCCTCTTGAGGATCCTTCGATCCAAACTATCCAGCTACTAGCACTCTATCCTCTTGGTCCACTTACGTTTGTCAGAGGTAGCCCACTTGAAGTAGAAGTAATAAGTTCTATATCTTCCATCAAGGAACCAAAAATTGGATGTTTATTATATTCCCCAAGTTAGAAATATCCTTGTTTGGATAAAATGCTCAAGAAATGGAATTATCAAGGGAAAGGCCTAGGTTCTCATGAACAAGGAAATCTGGAGCCCATTCAAGACAAGAAACATCCAAAATCATGTGGAATTGGTCACACATCTGACGAAGACACTTCCTCTAGAAATGTTGGTACAACTAAAGCTAAATTCAAGCATCCTTCCAAACCCACCATCACATCTTCCAAAGCATACAACACCATTCCTCCTCCTCCATCATTACAACCAAAGACAACCTATCACATTCCTCCTTCATCCTCCAAATCCATTTTGGGTCCCTATGTCCAAAAATCTTCCAGCATATATCCTCTACATACCCAATCCATTTTGGGACCCTAAATCCCAAAATATCATCCCCCATCTTATCCTACTTAGTCTTTCATAAAAAATCCAAGCATCCCTAGTTGGGATCAACAAAGGCACATGCCCACATATCCTATCTACCAATCTCCTTCCATCTCTCCATCTATATTTCCTCCACCCTGCACATCTCCTCATATTCACTCCGGTGCTCCCCACAATTTGGATGCCATATCCAATATGAATAAAGGGAAATATCCACAAAAATCCAAAGATTGCCATGTCCAGTCTAAATGACATGCTCAAGCAAAGCAAAATCCAATCAAGCGATCTAACACATTCCTATGGCCACAAAGGCCCAGAAAGGCCCAGTAAAGAAAAAGAAAAATCTGATGCATACCAATGGCCACAAAGGCCCACCAACGCTAAAGCAAAAATGATGCAGATCCCAAAGCAAAAATATGTAATGCATCTAAAAGAAACATCCAGAGTGTCATCCAAAGTTGCTAATCCCCTAGCTACTCAGTCTTCTCCTCCATCTCCTCAATCTATTTTGGATCCCAAAGATCCAAAATCTCCTAGCATAAATCCTCCATCCTATCTACCTCTATCTTTTGAAACCCATCCACTTCATCCATCTTCCTCGCAACATGTGCCAATGTTGGTCCTGACAACATCCCCCTATCATGATCACTTTCCATCCTTCCATCCAAACACTTTTTACCCCCATATCTCCCATCTACCCCATCTCATCCATGCGTTTGCATAATTCCTCCATCCTAGTGAAGTTGTACCAAGATCCAAGAATATCAGAAAGCTCAGTGAAGAACATCAGTGATAAATAAAAAAATATAAGCAACATAACATCACCAAATCAGAAAGGCAGCAACAAATCAGAAAGTCAGCAACATGACAACACCAAATCAAAAAGTTAGCAACACATCAGAATATTAGAAGGTCAGCATCTAGTCGACAGAAAATCAGAAAAATCCATAAAAATTGGAAAAAAATCAAGAGAAAAGTATCAAAAAAAAGAAAAGAGAAAAACATTCATCCTATGGTGAAAACTTGGCAATTCAAGTGCCTTGGACAAGTACCATGATGAAAACCTAGCAAACAGGAATCATGCGTAGGCCTCCCCCTGATTCCTTTCTATAGTTGGGGGCCATTCCCTTCTATCACCTCTTATCCAACATCTCCTCCATCCCATTTGTCTCTCACCTCCTTCATCCTCCTTTGGATTTTGATGACAAAACAAAGACTACCAAGTATACATGCTTTTGGTCACCTTCTTGGCATCCATCACACTTTTTCAGCTACATATCCTCTATCCAATCCATTCATCCTAGCTTCCAACTACCTTCCTCATCCTCTTGTCGGCATATTTTCTATCCAATCATACCCCATCCTACTGCCTCTAAATGAATGAACTATCCTAAGCAGGGGGCATCTTATTCCTTGGTAACATATTCCTTGGAGACTATCTTTCATCCAAAATCTTCCATCTCCCAAATCCTTAAGAAAATCCACCATCCAATCCTTGAGCATTCCTCTATCCAGATCCCTCAGTGGTTCCTCCAGCATTCCATCTCCCAAACCCTTAAGAAAATCCACCATCTAATCCTTGAGCATTCCTCTATCCAGATCCCTCAGAGATTCCTCCAACATTCCATCTTCCAATCCTCAAGAAAATCCACCATCCAATCTCCCCAAACATTCCTCTATCCAGATCCCTCAGCAGTTCCTCCAGCATCCATCTTCCAATTCTCTCCACATCCTCTAGCTATCCAACATCCAAGATCAAGCCAACCGATCAAATCACATCCTTAGTCTTGTAGCAGGCCTTGATCTCAATCCAATCATCATTGTTGGAATATGTCCTTCTCAAATCTATGTCATTTCAAGACACATCTATTGTCAGTCCATCTTGGCTTTTTTAGCCCAACTAGGGAATTGTCTTGCATATCTTTGGAGTTTCAACTTCACCCCCAGGTTCTTTGTACATCCTAATCCTGAGCTTCTGTACATACTCATTGTAAATATCCTTGTGTCTTGTTGTACATATCCTTGTCAATCCCGCATCAGTAGTATTTGATCATAAAATCTTGTCCTATCTAGCCTTGTCCTTCAGCAACATCAATTGTCGACTATTCTTGATCACACTGATTATTCTTTGACTTCATCATTTTCCAGCAAACAACAACACTCATTCTCTCATCAATCAGCAGGTCCTTGAGGATGTATCCTTCCTCTTGTCAGACCTAATCTTCCACCTATCACACTAGGTCCGTGTCGATGCATCCTTTCACACGATCAGACCAATCTTCCCACCATCAATCAAATCCATCACATAAAATCTCTCTCCTAGGAAAAGGATGTCCTTTTGGAGTTCTCATTTTGGTCTTGGCTTTTGTCCTTTGGATCTTGTTAATCTTTTATGGCTTCTCATTGTTCTCTACTCAAAGTTTCCATGATCCTTTATATCATGGTGCACTGTGAATGAGGACAATCTAGGGCAAGGTCTTTTGATCTTTTGCTTCTGCCTGTGAGTTAGTCATGTGTTTGTGGTTTCTTTAGCATTGTTTCCACCATGCCTCCTCTAGGTTTCATGTGTGATGTTGGGGCAACCCTGTGTGTCTTTTTAGTGTCAGTCTTATGTAACACTGGTGACAAGGCCTCGTGATCCCAGTATCCTTGGTAGGTCTCCATTGTTGCTATATTAAACTAGGTTGTGCTCTCAAAAATATCCAAAGCATGGAGCTCCCTAAATCCCCCATCTTGCATCATATAGATTAATCTTGCATCTTGCATCTTTTCATGTAGCTGCATCCTGCATTTTGCATTCCATCTCATCTCACACTCATGCATCTTTGCTCTTGGAAGTCTAGTTATTTATCCTCCCTTCTTCCTTTAGTCCTTCCTTCTCTGTTTCCTTTTGAGAAAATTCCATAACGTTTACTCCTTGTGTTATTTTCTCGAGGGGGCACAACCCATCATTCCTCTAAATTATAGCCTTGGGCATCTTATTTTCTTGTCTTTGATGCCATGCCACTTGCGACATCACATCAAAGAGGGGAAAAATGTAGACACCTAAAAATATTTTAGAAAATAAAATATTTTTATTTTCTGAAAAATCCCTAATGACATCATCATTTGTTAATTAATTAATTTATTTTTATGTCATTAAATCCCTTTATCTTAATTAAAAATATTTAATTAAGAAATCCCTCCCAAAAATGTTTAAATCTTATTTAAACATCATTCCCCTATTTATTAATTATTTAATTAATAAATTGACCAAAAATCCCAAAATAAATAATTTATTTATTTTTTGCCCAAAACCTTGCCAAATTCCTAAAAACCACTAACCTCTTCCAGAATCTTCTAATTCCTCTTTAATTTCTATTAAAGGCTAATCCCATCATTTCCTAACCCTAATCCCAAATCAAGAATATTTAATTAAGATTAAATATTAAACCCTCATGTTTATTAAATTTATTTTAATAAATATCCTCAAAACCTAAAACCCTTTGAAATAAATAAACTTTTATCTATTTCCTAAATTCCTAGAAAGCCTAGACTCTTCTAGAAAGTCTTCATCCTCATCTAAAGCCTAGACTCTTCTAGAAGAAGTCAATCCTTATCTTTGACCCAAACTCAACCCCTAACCTTACCTCTAACCTTGACTCAACCTCCTAACCCAACCCCTTCCAAAAGCCTATAAATACTCCTCATTTCTAAGAGCAAAACACCCATTCACCTTTTATTTCAAGCATTGTTATCATGCTAATTTAGCTCTAGATTTAGCATAATCATTCTAATTTAGCTTATTTTCAAGTATTTTTAGCTCATCTTAATATAGAACTAATGGATTAACTTAGTTTGATTCTTGTTCATGCATCATATCACATCTATTTTGGGCTTAAAAATCTACTTAATCATTATTAGTTGCATAAATCTTGAGTTCTTGAAGCCTTAGTGGCAATTTTGGGTGTTCTACCCAATATTGTGCCATATATGCAGTTTTCATAAAACTTAATCCTCCAAATCTACATTAGGAACCTGCTCTAGGTGCTTTGAGTGCATACCCACATTCCTTTTATATGAGCAAATCAAACAGTGCTTGGGTGCACCTATTTAGGCTCAATCTGAGGTGGCTTAGCTTAAATGTTCTTGTTTTGAATTGATATGATGCTAGATTAGAACTTAATGTTTGACTGATTTGAGCCTTTCAAAATAGATACAGATAGCCTTTCTCACAACAATATGTCCTGAATGGCAAGCTTGCAAGACAACAATAGCAACCTAGACTTCTTCTCTATTGCTTTCATAAGAAAATGATGTAAAATATTACAATCCTCGACTGAGGGCTAGGGTTTCAAATTTTTTGTATTTTCAATGCCTAAAACTCTCAATGCCTAGAATGATCATGGAAAATCATTTATATACAAGGAAATGCAACAACCTACCCATGATTCTAGGGTTTACAAAATTTTTAACCTAAAAATTATGCAACAACCCTACTGGGTTTACAATAAATGCATCGATCAAAATTGGAGAGATATTCTGCAAATAGCCACCTTGCTTTATGTCTTCAATTCTCTTCTTGGTTTACTCAAGAAAATCTACCCACCATCTCTTCATTGTCATTCCTGCAATAAATACCTCTTTATATCTCAACAACCCTTTTAGGACTCAAAAAGTTAAAATCTTCATTTGTCTCAAGAAGTAGGTGGAGTGTCTACTTTCTCTACATGTAGAATATACTGATACCTCCACCTTTTATACACCTCTTCACTTGGGAAATCAAAACTTGCAAACTCTGCACTTTTGCCAAATAACTATTCCTGCTTGTCCTCTAGCTAACTAATTTCTCACTGAATGAAATCAAATTTGGATTTGGCAAAAATCAATGTCTGAATAGTATGTATAAAAAATAACTTATTCTCTAAAGTCAAAATGCTAGTCATTCTACCATAAAAGTCATCATCTATTTGTGCTCCTCACTTGATCAACTCCTTAAGCTCACCACTCTTCTTGAGAACTCCTGAGATCAAATCATAGCAAGGGACTGCCAATTCTTTCTTCAGCAAATTTGATTTTCTTTCAAAATCACCCAAAAGTATATCATGCTCTACAAGCCTTTTCACATTCTGATGCAATGGTTTGATCAATGGGTCAGGATCATTTTGAGACTTGGACAACCATCTGAATAATCTCACATTTGGAGATCTCTCAATCCATTTATTGAAGATTGGTCCTAACTTGTTCTTATGCTTGTCTAATGATGTAAGCAATACCCTTAATCTCCTAGCATGGTCAAATAGAATTGTGGGATTCCGATTTATAGCAAATTGCATCACAACCTCTATTACCTTTTCTTAATACTTCTACTCTAACAAGCTTTTATCTTTCAAATGTTCTTCCCTTAGCTTGTCCAACTCTGCCCTTTTTCTTTTGAAATGATTTGTTTCTTCAAGCAACTGGTTCTTTTCCCAACTGACCCTTGCATCTAGGTTTGTCTTTGGATATGGTGAAGGTGGAAATTCAATGATAGGGCTTGATGAAGAAACCACTACAGGCCTATCAACTATCATCAATTGGGGTGACCTGTTCCCCATTTCTCTTCAATTATATATGGGCCTAACCAGATGGGATCAAACTTCCCATGCTTTCCTTTATCTTGAAATCTTGCATTCCACATCAGGACCAAGTCACCACTTACAAAACTTCTCTGAGTAGTCCTTTTGTCATACAAGACTTTGTACTGGGCCTCTATCTTCTCATTTCTAGCATGTGCATCATTTCTCACCTCATTCAACTAGATCAGATCATTAATTCTGATAGTCATTTCATCATCCATATCATCATCATAGGTTTGTATGAACTGATACATCTATAACCAATTTTTCTAGGGAAATATTGCATTAATCCCATAGACTAAGTGAAAAGGGGCACACCCTATTGCTTTCTTTATTGTAACCCCGTCAGCCCATAAGGCTTGCAGCAACTTGGAATCCTAGGCCCTTTTATTCTTATATAATACTCTTTTCAAAATTTTGATCAGACTCTTGTTAGTGGATTCAGCTTGGCCATTGCCTTATGGATGATAGGGAGATGAGTATGAGATTTTAATACCATTGTCCTGACAAATGTCAAAAAATTATTCTGACCTAAAGCACATTGCATTATCAACCACCATGGTTTTTGGGCAACCAAATCTTGTAAGGATATTCAGCATCATAAAATCTATTACCACCTTACTAGTTTCTTTCTTTAAGGGGATTGCTTCAACCCACTTGGTGAAGTAATCAGTGGCTACCAAGATATAAGAATTTCCACCACTATACTTGTTTGGGATTTTGCCAATGAAATCCATACCCCACTTTTGGAAAGGAGCTTGAACGGTAACAGGTTTGAGAGGCAAATTTCCACTAAATTTTAATTTTCCTACAAATCTTTGACATGGGTCACATTTCTTTACATACTGATGGGTGTCTTTGAAAAGTGTTGGCCACCAAAAACCTAACCTGATGATCTTGTGAGTTGTAGTCTTTTCCATATAGTGTCCTCCATAAGTCCCATTGTGCATTTCATCCATCAAGAGCTTGGCTTTATCCTAGTCTACACATCTAAGCAAGACACCTTCATTACTCCTCCACCATAACTCACCACTTATAATTGGATATCTTATGGAATGAAGCTTAATAGTTCTTTTCTTGTTATCATCCAATTCAGGGGGTAAAATCATCTTTTGTAAGTATTTAACAATATCCTTATACCACTCACAACAATCCATATTGCAAACAAAAGGTCTTTGATCCTCCTCCAACATGTTTATTTGATTTGCAGAAAAGTTTCTTTGAGCCATCAACTTTGCTAGGCCCAACCCTCTTACCAACTTTGTAATATGAATGTCAATGTTAAACTCCTGAATTCTATTGATCCATCTACATCTTCTTCCTGAAACTTCTTGCTGGACCAAGATATCCTTGACTGCAGCACTTGGAACATAGGCAACCATTATGGCTCCAACTAGATAACACCTGAATGTTTTGATAGCCTTTACCAAGGCATAAAATTGCTTCTCAATAATGTCATAGTTTAATTCTATTGCTTGTAAGGTCTTACTAAAAAAAGAAATAGGTTGTTCAAAATCATCAGCATTTTTCTGTAACAGTACTGCTGCAACAGTATGGGCAGATGCAAAGGAGAAGATCTGCATAGATTTTCTATAATATGGTGTTTTCAAAATTGGGGCATGCTTGATAACCCTTTTAATGTCATTAAAAGCTTGCACTAGTTCAGCATTCCATTCAACTTTGGCTCCCTTTTTCAACATTCTTGATATAGGAATGCTAATTTCTACAAAATTTGTAATAAATCTCCTCAAGAAATTCACCTATCCTAAAAAGGACTGAATTCCTTTGATATTCTTTGGTAGAGACAATCTATCAATAGCTTCTACCCATTCAGGGTTTATTCTTACTCCATCCTTTGAGACAATATGCCCTAGAAGTTTTCCCTCTACCACACCAAAAGCACATTTCTTTGGATTCAAAGAAACCCCATACTCTAATGCTCTGATGAAGATCTTTTCTAGATGTTGGAAATGTTGTTCCTCCCTAGCTGAGAATGCTGTTAGATCATCTTGATATACCACCATGAACCTATCAATAAAATTTTCAAAGGCTATATCCATGGCCCTTTGGAAAGTGGCACCAGCATTAGTCAACCCAAAAGGCATTCTCACATAAACATAAGTCCCCCATGGGGTTGTGAATGCAGTTTTGAATTGCTCTATGTCTTTAACCATAACCTGATTATAACTAGAAAAGTCATCCATTATGGACATTAATTCTGACCCAGTGACCTTCTGCAATATATTTTCCATATTAGGTAATCCATAATTATCTTTTAGAGAATTTATATTGAGGTTCCTAAAATCAACACAAAGCCTGATGTCACCATTCTTTTTTCTGACAGGAACCAAATTTGAAACCCAAGTGGAATGTCTAATAGGCTTGATTATTCTGGCATCCATCATCTTCGTAAGTTCTCCTTGCATTTTAGGTGCCAAGGTAGGGTTAATAGGTCTTAATTTTTGTCTGAAAGGTTTTGTACCTTCTTTTAGTGGAATCTCATGTTGAAAGAGGTCCTCTCTATGAGCTTTAAGATCTTCATAGGACCAAGCAAAAACATGTCTAAACTTTCAAAGAAGATCAATCAAATTCTTTCTGGTTCTAGGGGAAAAACATTTACCTATGTAAACCTTCTTGGGTACTATTTTTGTGCCCAAATTTATTTCTTCAAGATCATTTGTTTTGTCAATATTGGTAGAGAAAGCTTTGTCTTTATTATCAAATGCTATTTCAAGAGAAACCAATCATTTGGGAACTCTATTTGATTTCAACTGCAAAACTTCCTTCCCAAAAATTACATCTTTACCATTTATTGTATCAACATAAGTACTAAAATCCATTTCTCTATCACCGAAATGAGACTCACATTGGAGAAATCTCAATATGTCCTGTTCATCAGAGAAAACCTACCAATTTTCTATATTATCAGGGATGGAAGGCATGGCCTAAACTTCTATATTTGATATATCTATGAATGTAACATGCTCTAGTCTAAGAGCTACATTAGCTAAAAAGTCTTCCATTTTGTTTTGACTTCTTTCCATCCAACAAATGTTAAAAGCATTGAAGCTTTCAATTTCATCCCATATTGTATTTTTGTACTACTTTAATTTCTAATTTTTTGAAGCATACTTTGATCTAACTTGGGAGACAACTAACTCATAATCACCCACTACTTTTAAACACTTTATACCATGCATTGATGCCAACCTTAGACCTATCAATAGAGCTTCATATTTTGGAACATTATTTGTGCATGAGAATAACAAAGTAAAGGAGAATTTGAAATTTTTACCATTTGGAGATATGAGCAATATTCCAGCTCCAGACCCTTCATTGTTGTTGGCACCATAAAAATAAATGGTGCACAAACTATCAAGGTCAATCCATCCCTCTTGGCTTTCTGACTTATGTGTATTTTCAACATCCTCCTCCACCTCTTTATCTTGGACTTTGAAAGCATTGATGTCAGTGTCAAGAAAACAATTCATGCTGTCTTCTTCTTCAATCATATGTGGAGTTCTAAGTTCCTTGGAAATCTTAATATTATATCCTTCAAAGTTAAAAGTAGCAAATGATAAGTCACACTATATGCTACCTCCCATAGAAGCACTCCACTTTCTTGATAGTAACATCCCATATTGGGGAGGAATATCCACTACCAAGACACTCATGGTCAATTGTTTGGTAGGGTATGCTGCCAGTCTGTAAGGTAGAGCCTTAATAGTACCCACAACTGGTACTTCCCTTGAATCCATTGCTTGACATCTTCCATGAGGTGTGTCCATCTTTAACCCTAATGATTTCATAACCTCAGTAGGCATAACAGTGTTTGATGCTCCTGAATCAATCATACAATTTTTTAGCAACTTTCCATTTATCATTAAAGTCAAAAAGAAAGGATCAACTATTCCTATTGTAGTACTAACAACATTTGTATCTAAATAGATTTGGGGAATTTTAGAAACAATCTCCTCATTAAAATTTTCATTTTCATCATTCACAATTGCTACTTGTTTCTCAACTCTTTCTATTTTTTGGGAGTCTATGGATACCACACCATTTACCCAATTCAGGGCCTTTTCCTTATGCTCTTCTATTCTCATCATTTCCAACAATGGGACTTTGATAGTAATCTATGATAACAATTTTCTCATATCAATTGGAACATATTTTGAATCAAAGACATCTAGCCTTATACTTGCAGCTTCTTTATCAACATTCTAAGTGGATATATTTACAGGTTCTTCAATATGGACTCTATCTTCCTTCTGCAAAGCTGGAACAACCTCAACTATGGGTTTAGATTTTACTTTATAGACAATGTTAGGCTTAAAATTTTTCTTTTTTTTGACCTTATCAGTAGCATTAGCATCCTTTAACTTATTCTGGGATGTCTTTACATATTTCTCTATCTTCTTGATGAAAATACCAGTAGGCTTCTGATTTGGATTACCAACTACTCTATTTCTCAAGTTATAACTTGTTTTAGCTTGAGTAACCATATCAGCTATTATCAAGGAAATCTCCTCATCTGATGGCCTTCTCAAAACAACTGTCTCTTTACCCTTCAAAATATTACACTAAATATTATCAGGCTCACTATCCTCGTCTGATAAGACTTGTTGATGGTATGATTTAGTTTTAGTCTGAGAATTGAAGATATCCTAATTTTCATCTTCTTCAGAAGATTCAACTTCATCCCAAACATGGGTGGAAATCATTCCACATCCCTGTTCATCATAAGGTTGTTCCTCATTACACTCTTTCTCCTCTTGTGAAGAGACACTTTGGGATATGACATAGTAATTAGGATCATGTGGTGATTGACAAACAATACACCATGGGACATCTTCCACCACATTCATTGAGTTCCTTTTCAATGGATTTGGGGTCCTATCATTTTGTTTATCCTTTCTTTCTGGAGGAATAGGCTTCCCATCCTTCCATTAAGTATTATAAGGATAGTTCTGCATTCTTGGCAATTTGTTGAAATTATTAAAGGCAGGCTTATCACCTCCTCCAACTTTATTATTTCTATTCTTACCAAGCTTTTAAGTCCTTTATTGCCTTCAATATTTTCTTTAAGCTATCATCATCCTTTAGTTCTACACTCATAGGATTTCCTGGATCTTTTCTGTTCAACAATTGTGATTTGTTATCTTCTCTTCTTCCCAATTTTCTTGAAATCCTGTGGTTACTCTCTATGTTTACAGCTAGCTTATAAGCTTCAACAAGACTCCTTGGGTTCTTATCTCTCAAAAGGTAGCCCATATTAGACTCAAAGTTATTTAAATAGGTGACAAGACATACTCTATCATCCAATCGGATGACTTGCAAGATTTTATGCATGGCCTTCTAGAATCTAACATTAAATTCAACAACATCCTCATTGAAATTTTTCTTGATGTTATTAAATTCATTTAACATAAAACCCTCATGTGTTTTATGCCCATACTGTTCCTTGAAACAATGTCTAAGATGATCCCATGAGCCTATGTTACCATGTGGCAAAGCCCTAAACCAATCTCTTGAATCTTCAGTTAGGGATTGTAAAAATAATTTCATGATAACATCATCAGGCATGATGTTATAATCATCAATCACATCAATAAAATTTTTCAGGTGCTCCTCACAAGTGACAACATTACTTCCAGTGAATTTGGGAAGTTTCTTCCTAATTTCTTCAAGGATGGGGTTAGGATATCTAGGGATGCCTGTAAAAACCAACTGTTTACATCTTTCATGAATAAGCCCTGTATTGAAAATACCATCAGCCTGGGATGTAGATGCATTAATGTTTGTCATGGTAGAAATCCTAAGCCCTCCTAGTGGGGGAACACCCATTGTCTGATTAGCTATATTTGCAACATTTCCTCCCTGTGTCACAGTAGAATTAGCAAAATTAATGAGCCCTGCAGACCATCTAAGAAAGTCTATATTCTTTCTCATTTCTATTGCTGAAGCTTCCAATTCTACCTTTTACAATTCTTTGGCTAGCAATTCGTGTTCCCTCTTAGCATTCTCAAGGTCTGCTCCTAGCTTTAAAGCTAGATCTATGGTAAATTAGGGCCTACAGGCTCATTAATTGAAATGCCCACTACTTTCTGCTTTCCTTTATCCCTAGGATTCCTTGTTTCAAACACCTGTTGGACAATGGGCTATTTTTTTGTCTTTTTAGGAATGGGAACATAATTTATGGCTTCTAAATTTAGTAGTTGTATTCTCAACTAGTCAGCCCTTATCATGGCATTCCTAATTTTCTCTTCTCTTTCCTTTTCTCTCTTCTACCTAATAGCTTCTTTTTCATGAATTCTTCTTTCTAATTCATATACTTCTTTAAAGATCTTCCTCAGAATTAGGTAAAGTTGTTTCAGAATCAACTTGTTGTGTTTGAGGCTTCTCCTGTTGATCCTAAGATTCATGAAGGCCCTGGGGTAATGATGAACCAAGGGTGAAAGGAGGGACAAAATCTTGTCTACTTCTACTCTTACTTCTAGATCTCCTCTCCCTTCCATTTCATTTGTTAGAGATTATTTTCCTATTATGGGGTAACTTTTCACCCTCTCTTTTTGTAGGGGAATAATAATCCTCATACCGATTTAGACCTAGATCAACAACCTCTTCATATTCTGAGGCATTTCACTCCTGACTAGGAGGAGCAAGGCTTTCTTGTCTAGAGTTTCCCTTTTTCTTCCAAGTGAAGGACATATCATTAGTACTTTTTTCTCTCCTAATCGGATCTTGTCTAGATGTAGCTGGGAGCTCACCCTACAAATTTTCTTCTGGGTGTTCCTTCCTCAAGGACCTTGTATTTTTGAAACTCATTATGACACAGTAACACCTTATTTAGCACTAGTTACAAAGATATTTTAGAGTCACCACCCAAGCCAAATGAGGTTTTCTATGATTTTAAACAAATTAGAAGGGTAGGAAAATTTTTGAAAAGGAAACAACTCTGTGTGTTCAAAGGTAACCAACTGGCTTAAAAATAAGCAGGCCAGGAGTCTAGCTCAACTTGTACATATGTTATTTTACACAAATCTTACAACTTCCCTAGTAGAGTCACCATCTTGTTGGTTCTTGGATAGGATTTTACACCCCATGAGATACCAATATACCTATGACTAATATTAAGGATGGGTTAGTTCCAAATGTGAGAAATCTATAGGTAACTAGACCAACTATAGGGACAAGACTGCCCTCTTCACTTCTGGCTCTACAAAACCAAGGTGGGTACACCTGATCCAATAGATACAACTCTATTCTTTACTCAATACTGGATCTTACAATAGATAATAGTGAGAAAATACTAAATAACAACCTATTATTCATTGACTCTCCATCACTGGGTAGAACTACTATATATAAGTAAAAGAAAGTAAAACGACTGGTATTTAAATTTTTTTTATTACAATGATTTCAATCATTCCTTACAAAACAAAGATAGGTCCATACAGGCTAGTGCCTTATCCATTGGGCATACAACACTAGAAAATAAAATGAATACAAAGATGTTTCAAGAAGAAATGATCTCTGAACATAAACACAAATACCCCAACTCTTTCCTACATATGACAATCCTTCATACAAATCTAGTGAACACATATTCCACTTTGAGCAATATTTAATCCATCCCTAGATTAGAAATCAAAGAAAAAATACATATATGCAAGTCTTTAAAAACTTGAGAAATTCACAGATTAAATGCAAAGGAGAGACAAAGACTTTGATATTTGTATTAAGTATAACCTATTTTCTTTGTATACAATATGTCTTGAATGGAAAGCTTGCAAGACAGTAACAACAACCTGTACTTCTTCTCTATTGCTTTCATAAGAAAATGATGTAAAATATTAGAATCCTCGACTGAGGGCTAGAGTTTCAAAGTTTCTATATTTTCAACGCCTAAAACTCTCAATGCCTAGAATGATCGTGGAAAACCATTTATATACAAGGAAATACAACAAGCTACTAATCATTCTAGGGTTTTACAAAAATTTTAACCTAAAAACTTTACAACTCTACTGGGTTTACAATAAATGCATCGATCAAAATTGGAGAGATATTCTGTCGATAGCTGCCTTGCTTTATGTCTTCAATTATCTTCTTGGTTTACTCAAGCAAATCTGACCGCCATCTCTTCATTGTCATTCCTACAATAAATACCGCTTTATATCTCAATAACCCTTTTAGGACTCAAAAAGTTAAAATCTTCATTTGTCTCAAGAAGTAGGTGGAGTGTCTACTTTCTCTGCATGTGGAATATACTGATACCTCCACCTATTATACACCTCTTCACTTGGGAAATCAAAACTTGCAAACTCTACACTTTTGCCGGATAATTATTCCCACTTGTCCTCTAGCTAAGTGATTTCTCGCTGAATGAAATCAAATTTTGATTTCACAGAAATCAATGTCTCAATAGTATGTATAAAAAATAAAGTATTCTCTAAAATCAAAATGCTAGTCATTCTACCAAAAAAGTCATCATCTATTTGTGCTCTCCACTTGATCAACTCCTTAAGTTCACCACTCTTCTTGAGAACTCCGAGGATCAAATCACAACAGAGGAGTGTCAATTCTTTCTTTAGCAAATTTGATTTTCTTTCAAAATCACCCAAAAGTATATCATGCTCTACAAGACTTTTCACATTCTGATGCAATGGTTTAATCAATGGGTCAGGATCATTTTGAGACTTGGACAACCATCTGAATAATCTCACATTTGGAGATCTCTCAATCCATTTATTAAAGATTGGTCCTAACTCATTCTTATGCTTATCTAATGATGTAAGCAATACCCTTAATCTCCTAGCATGGTCAAACAGAATTGTGGGATTCAGATTTGTAGCAAATTGCATCACAGCCTCTATTACATTTTCTTCATACCTCTCCTCTAATGAGCTTTTATCTTTCAAATGTTCTTCCCTTAGCTTGTCCAACTCTTCCATTTTTCTTTTGAAATGATTTATTTCTTCAAGAAACTATTTCTTTTCCCAACTGACCCTTGCATCTAGGTTTGTCTTTGGGTATGGTGAAGGTGGAAATTCAATGATAGGGCTTGATGAAGAAACCACTATAGGCCTATCAACTATCATCAATTGGGGTGACCTGTGGTCTTGTTGTCCTAACAATTCTACAATCAACTTGTCTTTTTGGATCAATTCTACCTTGAGCTCATTATAGGAGTTAAGGACAGTTTCAAATTTAAGCCTCATCTCTTCCTTCTCTTATGCATCCTTTTCTGCCACCTTAACATTAAACTTAGCCATTTCCAAAATGAGGTTTGAAGCTTCAACACCAAAATTTTCACCTACTTGTTGCACTAACAGATTTCCAGCATATCTTGAAGAGAGAGCCTCTCTCTTTCCTTTATTTTCTTCCCTCTTTAGGGACCACATTACTAGGGCTGCATGATCATCAGAGAAAGCAATACCTCTAGCAGCCTATTTTCCCTATTCTGCAGTAGCAAGGGTCTTTACCTTGCTCTTCCTAACTTGATAAAAAATTATTGCATCTACAATATCGCACTCTAGGAGAATCAAAACTCCTACAGTGTGGACCATAGCCCTTCCCTCCTCAGGGGTGACCTTTTCAAACTGCTTCATCATCTCCCCGTTGGTTTCATTTCAATCTCTGTTATATCCCTATCAGTGAACTCCTCTTTATTCTTTTCACAAATCTCTCTGAATTGGCCTATTTTCATTCTCCATAAGAATTGAATGAATGCCCTGGTCTTTACAAATTCATCATCAAAAATAAAAGAATCACTAGCCTACTTTAGAATAGGGTCGATTTGCTTAGCCCCAAATTCAGCAATAGTGAGATCCATCTCTATTTCTTTGGGTGCCTCTAACATTCCCTCCTACAACTCATCATTGGAAATGAAAATGTTTCCCTCATTCCTCATTTGTACTAACTGTTCAACTACCCCATGTTCATCTAAGTGTAAGGGGGATTGAGAAGGAGAATAAACATATTGTTCTAGCCTTGATTCCTCTTGTCTCTACCTCTTAGGAGATGGTCCCTACATTGTTTGATCATCCATAGGTCTCTTTCCTCTTGAAGTAGAAGGAACACCCTCACATCTCTGTTATGTTGGTAGAAGAATAGTATAACCCCTTCTCTTTTGTACAGTGTAAACTCCCCTTGGGGTCAACTTTGTATATCCTGGCTGGCTTAAAATATGCCTAGCTATCTCAGGGTCTGTCTTTCTTACCATAGCTCTTTTTTCATTCACTGCATGTGTGATCCCTTTGAAATTATCATATCTTCATACTCTATCTTCCTAGATAATCCCCTCTTAGGCAGCATTTTTAACTAGGGTTATCAAATAGTGCACAAATACCAAAGAGAACCTCAAATATCACTGGACAACTATAACCAAGAAAAAAATCACTTCACACTTCCTTCTTCTTAAAAATTTAGGCAATACTTAAGTTAGGATTTTTGGCCTACCAGACACTGTCATGCCCCCTTTTCAAATAATTAAAAATAATAACTTTTGCTAAGACTGACAGGCTCAAAAAGTAAAGTTTCAGGGAGGGGGGTTAATATTGGGAAGCCAATGGAATAATAAATGTTAAATATTATTAAAATAAGTTTAATTCACCCCTCTTGGTCATGAGTTAGGGTTATGCTCTCTTTAAAAGTGGTTTGGAGGCGTTTCAGGCTCATTCTAGAACTTGATTTTGGCTCATTGCTTTGTTGTTCTTCAGAGGCTGCCAAACCTGTGGAGAAGGAGACCCAAAGATGGGAGTTTTCAGGTTTCCAAGAAGGCTAAGGATGGTTTTTTGAGGCCATTCCATGTGCAAGCTCATGCAGAGTTTTCCCTTGTGCTAAACAGTGCAAATTTGTGAGTTTTCGGGTGTGTTTCTTGTAAGAGTTTGGTGTTTCCGGTTGAATATTTCATATCAGTTTGGTTTGCTGCTGTATTGCAGAAATTTTGGTGTTAAAATAAAGCTAAATATATGTATTGGGTCATTTTCATACTTCTTTGATAGATTATTAGTGTTTTGTGGTGTTTCCGGGCTATTTTATGTTGTTTTCAAGAGCCCAATGAGCATTGTTTTTGTCCTCCTTTTCAGAGATTTTGTCTAAACTATTTGTAGATCTAGAAATTTCATTTTGTAGGCTATTATGCTGGCAAAATTTCTATAAAAATTTCTACTTTCATATTTATCAATAATATGTGAAGCTGTGAAGTTTCTGGCACTATTTCAGGCATACCCGATTTGGGTTTTATTGAGAAATTGGTTGATCTTTTGCAATATTGGTTGTTGGATTTTAAAATCTGATTGGAGGCTTTAAATATCATATAAAATCAGAAAGGAGACATTACAATGGTATCAGATCTATGATCTTGCCAGCCTGAGGGTTTGTAGAAGTTTATATGCAACTAAGTGAAAGAGAAAAGAGATATTTGCAGCGAGAAAAGAATAAAGAAATTTTGATCAAACCTAGAGTTGAAAATAAAAGTACAAAATCCTAGGAAGGAACAAGCATGGCTGACCCAGATGAGATGGCAAAAACATTCTTCCAGGACATCTAGAATACTTAGAAGCAAACAGTGGATAGTTTGGCAGAAACTAGAGAGGCTTTGTGGTTATTGACAGAAAAACTCCAAGGAGTTTTATCTACTAATGAGAAAGGGAGCACTTCAAAGGAGCCAAGAAATATAAAAACCATGCTCTCTAAATCAACAAAAACTATTTTTTTGCTTATAGATGAGCCACCAGTACCAAATCCAGCCCTTAGTCCTATGATAGAGGTTATAGGTAACTTGATTGCATTAAGAGCTACTTACAATGGCTTAGATGATGACTTTCACAATTTGGTTCCTTTTGGAGAATATGTAGATATGATGAACACTTTGATGCCCAAGCAAGAGTATAGGAGGGAGCAGGACATAAGTGGAAGAGAGCTCAAAAATAAAATAAGCAAGTTTATAGAACCTACTTTTGATGGAACAAATAAAATTTCAGCTAGAGCATGGCTACAAAAATTACAGACCTTCTTCACACTTAACCCCATGAAGGAGAGTGATGTCATTCAATTCGCAAGTCTACACTTGGAAGATACAGCCTATGATTGGTGGTATCATGGAATGACTACTCAAGGTCATGATCAGGTAACTACATTTGATGATTTTAGTCAAAGAGTGATAGATAGATTTGATCTCAAAGATGATGAAGAGTATTTTAAAGAATTATCAAAGTTAAGGCAAACCAAATCAGTTAATGAGTATGTAGAAGAGTTTCAAAAAGTGGTTGTTATGGTACCTGATATGAGTGAAAAGAGGATTGTTTATCTTTTTCTTGATGGTTTGGAAGATTCTGTTAAGGGTTTGGTTAAGGCTTTCTCACCCTCAACCTTACAGGAAGCTATCAAAAGAAGCTTGCAACTTGAGACTTGTGTGCCTATGAAACTAGTCACTAATCAAAAACCCCCAAATCTTTGGCAACATAAGGGGAATTTTTAGAAAAAGACTTTTCCAGCACCACCACCAAAGAATGTGACAAATGTAGCAAAAAAGAACGAAGATGAAGAGACTAGGAGTGAATTGC
The DNA here is from genome assembly GCA_027943335.1 of Chamaecyparis obtusa. Taxonomy (NCBI): domain Eukaryota; kingdom Viridiplantae; phylum Streptophyta; class Pinopsida; order Cupressales; family Cupressaceae; genus Chamaecyparis; species Chamaecyparis obtusa. The sequence continues at coordinate 168,726 of BSBK01002993.1, forward strand.
GAAGGAAAAAGCTTTGTTTCACTTGTAGAGAGCCATGGGTTCTAGGACACAGATGTTTGGGGAAGGGTCGAGTGCACTATATTGAAGTTTCTTTAGAATCTAATTCAAATGAGCATGAGGAATTTCATGACACTAAGGAGGAGGAAGAAGAAGAGAAAGAAAAAGAAATCAGAAAGGATGGCACTTTAGCAGCATTATCAGGAGTCCCAAGATACCATCCCTTTAGAATTTGAGGGGTACTAGCAGGGAAAAGTTTGACAATTCTTCTTGATAGTGGGGCAACTCACAATTTTATTGATGAGGGATTTGTCATGAAAAGAGGGCTTAAAGTAGAAGATTTTGAGGGATTCAATGTTACTGTAGCTGATGGATTCACTATGCCTTGCACACGGGTGGTGGAACAACTCAGGATGACCTTAGGAGATTATGAGTTATGTGATGACTTCTATGTTGTTGGCATTGGGGAGATAGATCTTGTATTGGGTGTTCAATGGTTGCACTCTATTGGAGGCTATTACATGAACCATCAAACTATGGAGTTTAAATTTCATTCCAATGGGAAAGAAATTTTATTGAGAGGCCTATCGAATGGAGCACCTAAGGTGGTCACTGCAAAGAGGATGGAGAGGACTTTTTGAAGAGTAAAAGTAGCATGGGTAGTAGGAGTCATAACCCATCCAACAAGCTCTCCAAAGAATCAAGGTAATTTCCATTTTGAAATTCAAAATATTCTTGATAAGCATAGTATAGTTTTCAATGATTTGCCTTTGGGATTACCACCAGATAGAGGTTTTGAGCATGTTATAGAGTTAGAACAAGGTGCCAAACTAGTTATAACAACTCTATATTGTCATCCAAGAGGTTACAAGGAAGAAATAGAAAAAACTATTAAGAAACTCCTGGACATGGGATTCATAAGGCCTAGCTCTAGTCCATTTGCATCATTTGTGGTACTTGTCAAGAAAAGGATGGTACAATGAGAATGTGTATAGACTATAGGGATTTAAACAAGAAGACCATAAAAAATAGGTATCCCATACCATGCATAGATGAACTCATTGATGAGTTGCATGGTGATGTATACTTCTCAAAAATTGACTTAAGATCAAGGTACCATCAAATCCGCATGAGGAGGGAAGATGTGGAAAAGACTACTTTCAGATGTCATTATGGGCACTTTGAATTTCTTGTTATGCCATTTGGTCTCACTAATGCACCAGCAATGTTCTAATCTTGTATGAATAAGGTATTCAACAAGCATCTTCAGAAATTCATTTTGGTGTTCTTTGATGATATCTTGATTTACAGTACAACATGGAAGGAGCATCTAGAGCACATAGACACTGTTTTGGAAATCTTGGAGCAGCAATCCTTCTATGCTAAGCTATCTAAATGTGAGTTTGGTTTAACTAAGATCCTATATTTGGGACATATTATAAGTTCTAAGGGAGTACAGGTTGATCAACAAAAAATTCAGGCAATTTTGGATTGGCCTCCACCTACTAATCTTACATAGTTGAGAGGTTTCTTTGGGTTGTGTAGCCACTATAGGAGGTTTTTCAAGGGATTTTCTCATCTTTCTGCCCCCTTGACTGATTTGACAAAGAAAGGAGCTTTTATTTGGACAGAAGAGGCACAAAAAATATTTGATAAGCTTAAGGAGGTAATGAGTTCATGCCATGTGCTTGCAATTCCAAATTTCTCTTTACCTTTTGTTGTTGAATGTGGTGCTTCTAGAGAAGGTATAGGGGATGTCCTAACTCAAAGGGGACATCCAATAGCATTTGTGTTAGAATTTGTAATCTTTCCTTGGTGTATTTATAAACCAAGGTTAGACATTTTTCTTTTCTTGTTCTAATATATTAGGATATAAGCCAAGGTATCCTAATATATTTCTTTTTGTCTTCTTTCTCCTACATTCTATTTTGTCCTCTAGTAGAATATGTGAGGACAAATATTTAATTTGTAATTTAGTTTATTCCTCCTTATGAGGAATCTCACACTTGGCCTCACACACTTATGAATGTGGCATCCATAGGAGAAGGGAGTTACATGCAAACTCCTCCACTCATCTCTACTTAAGAGATGTCTCTCACACACTTGCTTGTATAATCTTCTCCTCTCTCTCTCTCAATCTCTCATTGCTCTCATTATTGTATTGAGCTCATTGCTCTCATCCTTTAAGATTTTTGCCATATTCTTATTCACAAAGGGGTTTTTCTTTGCTTTTCCCCTTACCAAAATCTCTTGGCTCATTGTTGGATTCTTGAAGTACTTTGTGGTTGATCTTGCAATCTTCTCTCCTTTGGTTTATGGTAAAATCTTCCAACATTTCATTTTCTTGGACTAATACTTGTTTAATTTTTCATTCTTTTCATTCTTCTTACATGGTATCAGAGCTATCTAATCCTTGTTTAAGTGTTTTGTAGGAAGGTGTCATTCAAAGGAGCAATCTCTCTTTGTTTATCTAATATTTGTTTTGTAGATTTTTTTTGCAAATCTAACTTTTTTTCATTCTAACCCCTTAGTTTTGGATGGCTTGCCGCCAAATCTAAGCTCTTTCAATCTCTTTTTCAGTTTTTTAAGTTAACTTCTCTATTATATACAGATTTATATCTCAATCGTTAAAAATTTCTAACACAAATTTTACTTTACTAACATCTCTATTGCAAGCTTTAAATCTTTGTTTTTCACTTAAATCTAACATTATATTCAGATCTGTATATTTCATTTTATATATATATATATATATATATATATATATATATATATATATATATATATATATATATATATATATATATATATATATATATTTAGCTTCTCTTAAATCTGTTATATCTATCGCTCTGCTAACTATTTGATGTGCAGGTTTATTTATACTAGTTTTCAGCATTTGGTTTACTTTCATTTTCAACATCTTTGATATTTCATCTTGACTCTAGATCTTTGATATTAGATCTCTAGATATATTATCTCTTACATTTGATCTTTATCTCTATTTTTAATTAATATTGACTAATATTTATGATATGTTTTCTTCCATGCAAATCATTTAAACAATACTGTGACTGTCATTTTGAAGATAGTTTTATAGACCCGTACTTAGTGGCTAATAACTTTTGTTTCAGATATTATTTTGTCAATCGCTTCAGTGGAGTTGTAGATAATTAGGTTTTACAAAACATATTTCAAAATCAGCTAGATCCAACAGTTCATTTGGGAGATATGACTCCCGCACTAAGACTGTATTTCTGAAACAGTCAAATCTCTGCATTTTAATAATTTTGTTGCAGTTTAATCATTATTTCAAGTTATTATTACATCTATTTTTATAACATATTTCTCAGTTTTTGCAGGTATCTTGCAGCACTAATGATTATCTATTATATTCTTTTCTTTATTCAGCTCTATCATTAGTTATTTCACTTATCCTAGAAGATTCTTTGGTTTGTTTAATTTAGGATTCTTTCTTTCTTTAGTTTTTTTTTAATATTCCGACTTACGTAAGGAATTTCCATTACTAGTTCTATAAATCGTTGCATTTAAAAATTGTTTCTCCATTTACATTAAATTTTTTAAATCTATTTAATATCTTTATTTAACTCTTATATTAAGAAGTTAACTTCAAGTAATCTTCCTTTTTTTAATCTTGCACTTTATATATTCACTGTTATTTACTTTGTGTAAGTTAATTTGATTAATTTATCATGTCTACTTTAATCCCGGAAATCAAGCTCAATAGCTCTAACTATCATCAATGGAAAACTCATGTGTCATTTTTATTTCATTTTAAACATTTACTTGAAGTTGCTATAGATGCAGCTATTGAACCCGCTACCTCTGCTTCACAAGCAGAAAAAGATGCATGGAAGACCAAAAATGAGGAAGCCCTTGGTTTGATTGGTCTCTCCATCATCCCTGATCTTTATGTCCTAATTGGACATTGCACTAAAGCTCATGAAGCGTGGACCATTCTACAACAGACATATGACAGCTCTTCAGAATCTCGTAAGATTCAACTCCAAGACAACTTGGAGGACTTAAGGTATAATGACTTTAAAAATATGGATGAATTTTTACTTAAATTTGATGCAGTTAAAACTCAACTAAGTGGTGTTAATGTTAGTTTAAGTGATATTAGATTGATTACAATTATTCTTAAGAAATGTCTTCCTAAAGAATTTCAGCAATTTATTACTAACATTCACTCTCAGCTTGCTATTCCTACTTTAGCTCCTCATTTAACTTATGCTATCTTTCAAAATTTGTTACGTCAAGAGGAGGCTAAATTATTACAATTTGGTACTATTAAGTCTTTTGAACATGCTTTTGTATCTAAAGCTCAAAATCCAACTAATAATTCTCAAACTCATAATACCTCTTATAATTATTCTCATAATAACAATCATAATCATCATAAGATAAATCAAAGACCTCATTGCACCTATTGTGGGAAAGATGGTCATGTTACTAATAACTGCTTTAAAACGAAAAAGGATAATAGACTCATGAATCAAAATCACCAACCTTCTAAGGAAGATAATGGTAATTCATCTCGTCATGCATTTACAATTCATCATAATGTTACTAGCCCTTTTTAGTGATATTGTGCATCTTCAGGGGGTATTCCTTTCTTTAGTATTATAAATTGCTCTCTTATGTCCTTCATGTTGATAAGCTTTTAATTTGTTCAAGTAATCATACTACATTTCCTTCCTATGGTTCATTTCATTATTTAACATTAATTGCTTTCATATTTTATATGATCTATTGTTGTATCTGTTTTGAGCTCCTTTTGATCAACTTGTTCCATCTGTAAGATGCAATGGATGAACTTACTCAGTTGATGTTGATCAACTTGTTCCATCTGTAAGATGCAATGGCTGCACTTACTCAATTGATATTGATCAACTTGTTCCATCTGTAAGATGCAATGGATGCACTTACTCAGTTGATGTTTATCAACTTGTTCCATTGATTTTTTTCTGGTGAAGGTGTTGTTCTTGAAATCCTTCTTGAAATTTGTTTGATTTCTCATATGATTGGAAGGTATATGGTACATGGTTCTCTCTCTCTTAATCCTTAGTTCAATTTATGTAAATCTTAATGTTGGTTTAAATTATCATCTCCTTAATGGTTCATTGCTTATGGTTCATAAGTGTAGTCATTATTGGCTATTAAATTCAAATACTTATTGGTGCTTGAGATATTTGTTCTACTCGGATTTGGTTTCTTCTCCCTCACTCTTCTTTTCAACCTTAATAATGTGATGAGTTTGCATTATTCATTGCTTAGATCATGGGTCCTGTAGGTGATGGAGTCATGACCCATTCACTTGCAGTAACTCATTAATGGACTATCTATATCCATGTGATTGATGCAATGTTGATTCATGCCTCATTTCTACATTAGCATATTATTTTGAGATGAAAGGATGATTGTTCTTTTTGGGTCCTTGACCATTTGTTGTATCTTGATTTCATGTTTAGCTCCTTTATTTGATGAAATCTCATACATTCTTTCAAAGATATTTTCTGATGTAATAGTTTCAAAGTTACACTAACTTGGATATTAGATGATATTCTTCTTGTGGATAGGTTCCTTGGTTTGTGTTTCTATGTTTTTTTGTTTCAGGTGAATCTTCAAGGCCCACTTATGGAATCACTTCCTCTTCACATGCCCTATTACTTAAAGAAGTTTACATCAAGACTTGGATCAAGACAATCAAATCTCCTCCTTATATTGAAGACCAAGTTGTGGATTTTGTAAAGAGACATTTCCCTCTCATTGTAAAAATTTGGGTTTAATTCCCTTGATGTAAATCCCCCAAGTAAAGATTAAAGGGGAGTGTTAGAATTTGAAATCTTTCCTTGGTGTATTTATAAACCAAGGTTAGACATTTTTCTTTTCTTGTTCTAATATATTAGGATATAAGCCAAGGTATCCTAATATATTTCTTTTTGTCTTCTTTCTCCTACATTCTATTTTTTCCTCTAGTAGAATATGTGAGGACAAATATTTAATTTGTAATTTAGTTTATTCTTCCTTATGAGGAATCTCACACTTGGCCTCACACACTTATGAATGTGGCATCCATAGGAGAAGGGAGTTACATGCAAACTCCTCCACTCATCTCTACTTAAGAGATGTCTCTCACACACTTGCTTGTATAATCTTCTCCTCTCACTCTCTCAATCTCTCATTGCTCTCATTATTGTATTGAGCTCATTGCTCTCATCCTTTAAGATTTTTGCCATATTCTTATTCACAAAGGGGTTTTTCTTTGTTTTTCCCCTTACCAAAATCTCTTGGCTCATTGTTGGATTCTTAAAGTACTTTGTGGTTGATCTTGCAATCTTCTCTCCTTTGGTTTATGGTAAAATCTTCCAACATTTCATTTTCTTGGATTAATACTTGTTTAAGTTTTCATTCTTTTCATTCTTCTTACAATTTGAGAGTATAAAATTAAATCAATCAGAGAAAGGTTACTCCATCTATGATAAGGAAATGTTGGTAATCATGCATGCACTTCATAAGTTTAGACAATATTTGGTATGTGGGAGATTCATTGTAAAGACGGATCACAATAGCCTCAAGTTCTTCTTGAACCAAAAGGATTTGAATGATCATCAACAAAAATGGGTAAGTAAATTGCAAGATTATGATTTTGATATTGAATATGTGAAAGGAAAGAATAATGTGGTTGTTGTTGCTCTCTCAAGAAAGCCCACTTTGTGTTCCTTAACATCTATCTCTGCTGATTAGAAAGTCTCCATAATTTTAGAGTATGCTAAAGATTCCTTTGCCACCAAGATTTTTGATAAGTTAGTGGATGATAATAGGTACCAGGTTGTTGATGAATTGATTTATTACAAGAATAAGATATTCTTAGTGCCAGGATCAAAAACTAAGGAAAGGATATTGAGGGCCTTTCATGACACACCTTTGGCTGGTCATCAAGGATACTTCAAGACATATAGGCAACTTTGAGAGCGGTTTGCATGGAAGGGTATGAAGGAGGATGTCCTTAAACACATTAAGGAATGCATGGTATGCCAACAAAACAAGAGTGAGCAAATTTTTCCTACAGGATTATTGCAACCTATTCTTGAACAAAAATGAGAAAGTATTTCCATGGACTTCATCACTGGGTTGCCCAAGGTTCAAGGTAAGGATTTCATATATGTGGTGGTAGATAGACTAACTAAGTATGCACATTTCTTTCCCATCACATCTGATTTCAAGGCATCACAAGTGGTAGAATTGTTCTTCAAGGAAATTTTTAGGTTACATGGCTTGCCTAGAAACATTGTCAATGACTAGGACAGTAGATTCCTCAGCTCTTTTTGGAAGGAGCTCTTTCATTTGGCAGGAACTGAACTCACTCCCAGTACTAGCTATCACCCTCAAACAGATGGAAAAATAGAGATAGTTATGTTGGAAATTTTGCTGAAGTGAGAACATAGATGTTGTCATTATGGTAACATATGATCCACATTAAGAGCACACAGGTCAGAGAGAAAGTATGGCAGATCGCAATGCAAATTTGTCTTAGTGTGAGATAGTGTTTTCACAGTGTACTAGGATATAGTTTTGGTTTACAACGTTGACTGGAGAAAGTTCAGTGCTTGTGCACTTGAACATAGATTCTATGATGGCTATTGATGACCCATCTTAGAGTGAAAGTCATTATGGCATGTACGGAACTAGTTATGATAGTTTTACCGAAGACAGTGTGAAGTCGACAGGATAGAATATGAAGGCAAAATTGGTAAAGAGTTAAGGGATTATTTTGTTTATCAAAATAATGACTTAACAATATAAAGGGAAAACATCCTAGATGTTAACCCTTAGATAAAGATATATGGAATCCAACCATGTAAAGTTATTAGCCTTAATAAGTTGTATATATGCAATTGTAATTGTAAAGAAAAGCAGTGATGAAAAAGTGATGTAATGAATGTAATTGTAAAGTGAATGTAATAGTGATGATGTGAAGATAAGAGTAGAAAAGGAATATTGATACAAGAAGAATAAGGTTATGTACCTTGACCTACATTGTATATTACTTGTTTTGGCAGTGGGTTCATCTTGTAATCAGATTTTTGTATCTACAACTCCTAACAGGGTTGAGGCTTCTAACAAGGCCTATAGTCCCTTAACTAGGACTGATACACTATACATATGTAATAGAATCCTAACAGGGTCAAAATCCTTAACAAGATACTTTTGATTAGTGGATCTTTGTGGGTACCATCCCCACCGAGGTTTTCCCTTGGCCAGGGTTTCCTCGAGAACATATCATGTGTTATGAGTTCTTTATTGTTATGCATATTGTTTAGTTTCTTATGTTATGCATGTATAAAGATAATATGTTATATCCATAACTGGGCAAAAGATAAAGTTTGTAGAATACTGATTCACCCCCCCTCTTAGTATTCCCTACTTCTAACAATTGGTATCAGAGCATAGTTACTTGGAGAAGAATCATTCAAGGAAAGCCTAGCAGCTTGAGTAAGATCTCTATGGATATGGATCAACTACAGAAGAATCTTGATGAAGCTCTTGAGCTGGTTGATATACTTACTGATGAAAGAAACACTCTGAAAAGGAAATATGATGATTCAAATAACCTTATTGAGAAATTGAAAAACAAGTTAGAAGATCTGAGATCTGAAAAGGAATCCAAAATTCTTATTGAAGATTGTGATAACAACTTGGAAAAAGAAAATGAGATCCTTAAGCATGAATTGAAGATAGTGAATTTGAAGCTTAGTTTGAAAGATGGAAATACCAAAAATGAAGTAAATCTAAAATCTGAGAATGAAAGTCTAAAGACTGAAAATGAAGAACTGAAATCTAAACTTGAAAAAGTGACATCCGAATTTGAGAAAGTAAATGTGCAGTATACAGAACTTGAGAAGTATAATAAGATTGTGAAAGGTGAACTGACTCAATCCAAACAACAACTTGAAAGGCTATATTCAAATAGTGAGAAGATCGATGAACAAGTTTCTTTTGGGAAACCATCTTATGATAAGACTGGACTTGGATTTAATATATTCAGAATAAATGATGAAACCAAGAAACCAGATCTGAAGACATCTAAAAGCATAGATGAGAAGAAGCCTGATGAGATCAACAAATCTAAAGATGCACCTAAAGAAGAAGAATCACCCAAAGGTATGCAAAGAGAATTCAAAGGTAGATATTTTTCTTGTAATACTATTGGTCATATGAAAAGAGATTGCACAGGTAAACAGTTTAAACCTCTAAATGGTTATTGTTATAATTGTCATGGTTTTGGACATAGAGCTATTGAATGTAGAAGACCTAAAGTTATTGAGAATAATTATGGTAATAGAATGTTTAGGAATACTCACAATGCAAATAAGAGACCTACTGAAGACATGAACAAAAGAAATGAAGTAGTGTGTTATAGATGCAACAAAGTTGGACACATTGCTAGAAATTGTAGGTCATAGATTAATCGACAAGGATAGATATATGGGAACAATGGAATTGTTTGTTAGATATGCAATAGGATTGGACATACAACAAGGTTTTATAGAATGAAAAATGGAACTTATCATCCGAACCCTAATCCTAGAAACAATGCAAGGAGTGAAGATACAAGTAACAGATAGAAAGATTGTTGTAGCAATACAGATGAAGTGAATTTTGTTAAAGGCATAGATCAAGAAGACATAATCAACATGGAAGGTAATCAAACAAGTGAAGTATTAAGTGGTAAGAATGAATCCTTACTTGATCTATCTTTAAGCACTTAAATTATGTAAATTACAGTAGTTTAGGAACTTAGAATTAGTATAGAAGTAGATTTATGATGCATTAAGTCTTGTGTAGTTAATGTAAGGTAGTTTATGATGTAATAATGCTATGGTTAAGAGCACAAAAGAAAATGTTATGTTTTGTGAGATCGCAAGAAGTTTTAAGTTTTGCAGGATAGCAGAAATAACTTTTTGGAAAGAAGCGGCAAAAGAATTGAATGCGATGTCAGAATTAAGTAAGATTCAAGTGATAAAAGGGTATGATCGATGTTATTTGTCTATCAAAGTGAATTGAAGTGTTTGGAAGAGTAGAAAGTAGAGATTGGAAGTGTTTTGCAGAGATTTTGTGAAGGATTGAAGCGTTGAATCTTCGCAAACCCTAGAATCATGAATTTGAGGTTGTTATCTTGACAAATCTTTGAATTGGTATAAAGAATTGGAAGGGAACATGGATACATCTTTGATTCACAACATTAGAGACAAGAAAATACCTAAATTGAAGAAAGAACTAGTAGAAGCTTTAGAAGTAGACCCTGAGTTTGCTTTATCATCTGTACCAGACAAAGTTTTGCATTTGTGAAATGTAAAGAGTTATCTTGGATGTAAACTAGAAATAGTAAATGACAGTGATTTTTCAAGTGAGTATCAGTATATATATAACTAGGATATGTCATTGAAGCAAGGTTATGAACATTTGAAAAACAATGAAATCGTCACATATGGTTTACAGTATGAATTCGATAATGAAGAGTGCACAAAGATCATTTTAAGTAGAATTCACAATGGGAAATTTTGGTTAGAAGATAGAGTGATTGACATCATAGTTAACCTAATTCATGAAGTCACCGGTTTATCCAAACTTGGTGCTATCCCTTTAAATGAGAAAAACATGAGGAAGATTGTCATTGACAACACTGGATCATCCTATAATGGTAGAGGTATTGTTATCAGCAAGATTAGACAACATGATGTAAGATATCTATGTAAGATTTTGACTACAAAGTTTTGTGCTAATTCCAGAGAAGATGACATGGTAGCTGGCATGGTTCACATTGCCTATTTGATGTGTGTAGACAAAGTTTCTATTGATATGTGTGAGATTTGAGCATTCAATTGTTTGAGAATTTGGAGAAGATTAAGAAGTCTAAATATGCACAATTTAGATTCTCATCTTTGATTACATATATGTTTTTCCACCTTTTGAGAAGATTTCCTTACACAATTGGAAATAATTGGAATGATTGATAGTCTACGATGGAAAAAATAATTTTTTTTTATAGAAGTCATGTTATTGATTAGGTTAATGAGAGTGTTGTGTTAGTTTTGAAGACATTTCAGAGATTGGTATCTAGCAGATCAAGGATTCCACAGTCACTTGTGGAGAAATATAAGAATGATATTTGTTTCATGGTTGACACTGACTTTACTTACATTGAAGCAGTAGAACCCAGAGTTGAATTCATAGACCCTCTTGGATATGAGATTTCTAAGATTGAAACATAAGAGTATGTTGGAAGATTGCTGAGAAGTAAATTGGACACCCAATGCAGCAGGTTTGGAACTTATGAAGACAACTTTAATTTTTTTAAAGCTAAAATTGAAGAGAAACAGTCTAAGAAAAGAGTTGATAGTACCATAAAGAGAATATTGAAAGACATAGGGATGATAGAAAGAGAATTTTTTTATAGCTAAATAGACAGCAGCAGCATTGAGAAATGTTGGATAGGGAGAAGTCTTGAGTGTACCACCTTTATCCAGTGTAGTACAGAAAGATCCTACACTAGTTAAAGTGAAAGTAGAAGAACCAGAAAAGGAACAAGTAACACCGAGCAAGAGAAAGAAAGAAATTGCTACTGGACCAGGAAAGAGACAGAAGACTATAGTTCAACTAGTACCAAGAAAGGTTGCAGAAGTTAAAGATGATGACTCTACTGTGAAGAAGAAAGCATGGAAACCCAGAGTTGAGAGAGTGAATGAAGAAATCATACAAGATGGAGACTTTACTAAGATGAATAAGTACTATGACCTTTATAACTATTCTGAAAGATTGAATCTTGAAAATTCTATTATTAAGTACATGATTCTGGCTAACAAGAAGTTTGATACAATTCAAGGTTAGATACTTGATGATTTGTACAATAAACTTATTAATAGAAAATAGACAGCATCTGAGGAAGACAAAACTATAAGAGAGAATCTTGTGAGAAAGCTTTGTGAAGTGAAAGATGATGATCATTTGAAGCAGATTTTGAAGCCCCTTGACACTCTTTTGAGGACTAAGAGGAGAACCATTCAGATCATGGTAGGACAGTATGAGCAAGTGAGAATAGAAACAAAGCAAGCAATAATTAAAGTAATGGCAGAAATTGTTGGAGAAACTTCAGTTGCAGCAGGACATGCAGTTGATGCTGAACTAGAGGATATTCCCTCTCCTTCAACTATTAACATTGAAGATGATAAAATGGACATTGAAGGCACTAAGGTGACCTTGGACATGGAAGATAATGTATTTAAGAATTTAGATAACATTGTTGACAATTCAGCTCTTGATGAATTGGATAGGACTAAAGAAGTAGTGCAAACTAAATTGGTGAGTGATGAACCTAAAGAGATAGAAATTCATGCACCCACTCCTGAGGAAAAGAAGAAAGAAATTGGAACTTTTTTTGAAGACTTAGGTAAAGAAGTTGATGATGATGATCAGCTAGAGCTGATTAGTTCTTTGAATAAGATTATTGGTAAGAATAAGAAAGTAAAGAATCTAGAAGGAAGTCTAAAGGAACTGATAGAGAAGTTGAAAAGTATTGTAACTACACATATTTTAGAAGTAGATCCTTTAGAGAGAGCCAAAAAGGTACTAATTACTTTTGATGATGAGTTTACCAACTTATCAAACATTGCTAAAGTAAGAGCTCAAACAGCTTATGAAGCTAAAATGCTTTTAAGCATAAGTCAGAATATCAAAAATGATATTATTAGTCTTGATGTTTGTATCAAGAACTTGAGGAAACATTTGGAGACTGGAAAAGCTTTGTACATACAGTGTACAAAACCTAAGATTTTGACAGCAGCAGAGGAGTAGAAAATCAAGGTGAAGGAAGCTGAGATTCAAAATGAATCTAATCTTCTTTCTAGACCCAATGTAAAAGTAAGTGATGTTGAGAAGAAAGTCAAGAAATGTTATGATGAAATAAGATCATTGCAAGATGAAAAGAATAGGAAATTGAGAAGACTTGAACTTCTGAGAGAGCATACATCTATAAAGTTGAGCATTATTGAGGAACAATTAGAAGAATGTCTTACTGCTAAGACATCATTTCAGAAATTTAATTTTGAGAACCTTCAAGCTTGTCAGATAGAAACTTATGGATTAAGCACACTTCTGAATGTGGTAGATTCTATCAGAAAGTCATGGGAGAAAGAGTTTGAAGCCATGATAGTAAATTTTGCAGATTGTGTTGCAAGCCTACCAGCCTTGCAATAAGTAAATGGAGGTATAATCTTTTTTGGGTTACAATTTTGCAATCCTCCCTACTTTATTTTGTCATTGTTGTCAAAGGGGGAGTGATTGTAGTAATGTAGAAAATTGTTATGTATATGAGGATTGATACTCTTAGGGGGAGTATTGTATGAAGTTTTGTATCAGAAACTATATTTTGAGGAGTTATAAGGATAGTATACATATTCTATACTATGGCCAGAATTTTGTTATAAATTTTGAGATTTTGACTTGTACACTTAGCCAGTTTTCTCATATGTTGCCACCAATGACAAAGGGGGAGATTGTTGGAAATTTGACTGAAGTGAGTACATAGATTTTTTCATTATGGCAACATATGATTCACATTAAGAGCACATAGGTCAGAGAGCAAGTATGGCAGATCGCAATGCAAATTTGTCTAAGTGTGAGACAGTGTTTTCACAGTGTACCAGGATACAGTTTTGGTTTGTGATGTTGACTACAGAAAGTTTAGTGCTTGCACACTTGAACATAGATTCTATGATGGCTACTGATGACCCATCTTAGAGCACAAGTTAGTACGACATGTACAGAATTAGTTATGATAGTTTTACCAAAGACAGTGTAAAGCCGATAGGACAGAATATGAAGGTAGAATTGGTAAAGAGTTAAGGGATTATTTTGTTTATCAAAATAATGACTTAACAATATAAAGGGATGACATCCTAGATTTTAAACCTTAGATAAAGATATATGGAAGCCGACCATGTAAAGTTATGAGCCTTAATAACTTGTATATATGCAATTGTAATTGTAAAGAAAAGCAGCGATGAAAAAGTGATGTAATGTATGTAATTGTAAAGTGAATTTAATAGTGATGATGCAAACATAAGAGTAGAAAAGGAATATTGATACAAGTAGAATAAGGTTATGTACCTTGACCTACATTGTATATTACTTGTTTGGGCAGTGGGCTCATCTTGTAATCAAATTTTTGTATCTATAACTCCTAACAAGGTTGAGGCTTCTAACAAGGCCTATAGTCCCTTAACCAGGACTGATACACTATACATATGTAATAGCCTCCTAATAGGGTCAACATCCTTAACATGATACTTTTGATTAGTGGATCTTTGTGGGTACCATCCCCACTAGGGTTTTCCCTTGGCCAGGGTTTCCTCGAGAACATATCATGTGTTATGAGTTCTTTATTGTTATGCATATTGTTTAGTTTCTTATGTTATGCATGTATAAAGATAATTTGTTATATCCATAATTGGGAAAAAGATAAAGTTTGTAGAATACTGATTCACCCCCCCCCCTCTCAGTATTCCCTATTTCTAACAAGTTAATAAATCGATAGAGGGATATTTGAGGAACTATGTTTCAAATCAACAACATGCTTGGGTGAAATGGTTGCACCTAGGGGAGTATTTCTACAATACATCTCATCACATGTCTATTGGTATGCCTCCTTTTCATGCTCTCTATGGTTATGATGCCCTTTCCTTTGTTGATCTAGTACTTTCAGATAGCAGAATACCTATAGCAAGTGATTTCATTAAGCAAAGCCAAGACATAATAAGGTCCCTCAAGGATAATCTACAACATGCATAGAACCAACAGAAATAGGAAAAGGATTGAAAGATCTTTTGAGATGGGAGATTTGGTATTTTTAAGGTTGCAGCCATATAAGAAAAGCACCTTGAAGAGGAGTGGGGCAGAGAAGCTCAAGCCAAGGTTCTATGGGCCTTATAAGATCATCAGGAAGGTAGGAGAGGTAGCTTATGAATTGGAGCTCCCACCAAATAGCAAAATACATAATGTTTTCCATGTCTCTTGCCTAAAGAAGGTTCTAGGCCAGAAAACCATAGTATCTATTGTAATATCCCAAAAATGGGCTATAAGTTCATTAATCTCCTACATCTTCAATTCGAATGAAATCGACATCAAAGTCCTAATCTAAGGCACATCTAAACATCATCGAATCATAATTGATTATCTTAAATTCTACATCGGGAAATATTCCTAGTAATATTCCTAATCATCATAATTATCTTTAATTTTATAATTATTTGGCAATAAATCACATTTATCCTAAAGTTTGATTAATTGAATATTTTCATATTTAATTAATTAGATTTAATATTTGCCACTTAATTGTGTAATTAAATTTAATTCTATCTATTATTAATTGTATTATTTAATTTTGACAATAAATCTAATATCATATGAATAATTGATTAAATTCTTATTTAATTAATTAAAGCAAGTTGTCATTATTTAATAATATAGTTTTTAATAAAAGTTTGATTAAATAATTGATTAACCCATAAATCAATTGTTTTATTTTTAAAAGCAGTTAAGTTGGAAATAAATCACTTTATTATTAAATTAATTCATAAATAAAACATGCACAATCATAAAAGCAAACAACTATCAATTATCAATTAAAGCTAAACTCTATTTTGAGTTAAAGCTTAGCTTTTGCATGTTTTTGTGACTTAATTATCTGTTATTATCAGATAACTCAAAAATCAAGCTAAGTTAATTCGAGTGATTTATGGCTTTCTTTCATGCACCTCCAAAGCCCTGGGTTTCTATAAAAACCAAGCCTCATCTCTTCATAATTCATCTCTCAATCATCTCTCAAATTTGCATCCATAGGATCTCATAATTTTGCAAGCTTACTTTGCCAAAGTCATCTACGAATTGCACAACTATCTTGAAGAATTGGAATTTGGAGAATCAAAGCTTATTGCGAATCAAGGCTATTGTGAGATCAATTTGTTTTTTTTTTACATTCATTTAGATTCTTTTTCATATCATTGTTAGATCATTTTAACATATCAATTTCCATATTAGCATAGATTCATATCAAGTTTTTATCATGATTATTGCATAGAAAATACCAAAAATATAGATTAATTGCATTCAATTTCATATCCATCTTTTGCATTCAAATCCTTCATTTAGGTGTCATCTAGGTCACTGATCTCGATAACAATCTGAGAACATTAATCTTGCACCTACTAGAAGGCAGTAAATCGCTTGGTTAGATAGTTTTCAATTTTGCATGATTTTGATTTTTGCTAACCTCTAATGTTTTACTAAAGTGTTGTGTCTACAAATCAGGTACAATTTTCACACACACATTTCTGGTGCCCACCATGGGGCCCTAAAATGGGTTTCCCTTCATTTCTATCAATTTTCTATCTTTTGAGGATAAGGGTTTCAAGGGTCTTGGTACACTATGATTTTTATCATTCTATCCGTACTTCCATACATCTCTGTATGAATTATTGTGCAAGATTTCATGCTGTGTCATGTGAGATTTCTTTCTATGTCGCATGAAATTTCACTGGTATCATTATTTTTTTGCTCAAAAAATCAATTTCTCGTGCGAGACTGTACTTCCTCACGCGGGACTGCATCCTGACTCGCGCGAGATTTCATCCTTTGTCGCACAAAATAGTGTTTCCTTGTGCGGGACCGCATCCTAACTCACGTGAGATTTCATCCTTTGTCGCGCAAAATAGTGTTTCCTCGTGTGGGACTACATCCTGCCTCACACGAGATTTTTCTATAGATGCACAAAATTTGCATATTTGTACTTTTAGATTATTGATTTCTAAATGCTTACAATTTGCTGTTGATTTGTCTTGATTTTGTACTTTTGGACGTGTGCTAAATTATGGATTGCAGAGCGTTGGACCTAAGGTATTCTCCTTCATCTATTAACATTTCAATTTGGTTTTAAAATAAATTTCTTGTGTCTGGCTTGTGTGCGTCCTTTCATGCTTTTATCTATTTCTACACACTTGCATAATTGATACTAGGTTGTGACCCCTTAAGGATTCATTAAGTAGTCTTAGAATACTTGTGATTGATCTTGATTGCTATCTTGGGTTATTGGACTCGCTAATCTGTCGGCCCCTCATTTCTACCCCGTGGTTGCAATCTCGGTGCCATAAAAGGGAGAGGTCAACAAGACAGAAGTGTTAAGTGTTCCACTTGGCAACCCTTTTGTGCTTTTAGGAACTCACTTGTTTTCTAAATTGGGGACTCATTTTCAGCTTGTGTGAGGTGTTAAGTGTTCCACCTTGTGGACTTATCTCATATTCGCTTTAAGAGTTAAGTGTTCCTCTTTCTACTTTTTAGGTACTTTTGGTAGATTTGCTTTTGGGAATATATCTGTGCTCACATAGTAATTAGGCCCTATGAACACTATTCATGATTCTTGAGAGATTGGATTCCTTGAGAAATCTTTCTTGATGATAGAATCCTTGTAGGTAGGGAGGATACTTAGTGCATTTTACATTCAACTTGGTTAGTGTGTCTTCTCTTATTGATCGATACATTCTCTCCTAGGAGAGGTTGATAGATCACGTGGGGTTGACATCACCAGCTTTGGTGAATCAAAATTGGTTAGTGCACCTTCTCTTATTGATTGATACATTCTCTCCCCAGAGAGGTTGATAAATCACATGGAGTTGGCATCATAGACCTTGGTGAAGCAAAACTTTGTCTTAGCGTGTCAGATTAATCTGCTTGCTTTGTTGGGGTTAAAAGTGAAAAGGTGTCAAAAACCTTGGATTTGGAGCCAAGTCCCCATGTGGTATACTATTGTGAGTCATCTTTAGAGAGGGTTAACCATAGCAGATAATCCCTTCATAGGGAAAACTGTGTTGATGGAACCTCAAGCGGTCATAGCCATTTTCGCCATGGTAGTGACATCTGTTATATAAATGTCCTTGTGGAAGAAATCTCCATGGGTATGGTTCATTGTTGGGTTGTCAAATCTCCCTAGTAGCTCCTAAAGATTAAGTTCTCAGACTGTGTCAAAACCCTGGTGCGCCAGGATTGGAGTTCACCCCTTTGGATCATAAAAGTTGCAGAGTCAAACCATTACTAAAAACCCTAGCGAGGCCAAATTTTCATTTTATAGGGTATATGTGCATTATTGCAAAACATTTTTGGAACATACACAATTAGCACTTTTGAGGATTAGAATGAATAAGTCACTTGATTGTTCATGTGCAAGGTTGCTTTTGCCCTTGTTCATTATTTTTAGACATGCTTGAAATCACTTGCTTGTTATTTTGCATGCTTGTTTATCTATCTGGTTATTGAAAATGGACAAACCTGTTACAATCCTCAAATTTGGACATTGAAATTTACAAACCATTCAAAACTGAAAACTCAAAATTTGCAAAATCTGAAGTAAAATCCTTTTCTAGAGTCAAAAGTCATCTCAAGAAGTCAGAAATTCATACAAGCTTCTACCAAGTGTCATTTTATTACTGCCCATCTATCGTATGATTGAGTACCCAGTGTCATATGAGTTTCCATGCCAGCAAATTCTCAAAGTCAAAATCTTGCAACTGTCGTATGAGATTTTCAACTGTAGTTTCATTGCTACCCAATTGTCGTATGAATTTTTCAACTGTTGTTTCATTGCTACCCAACTATCGTACGAGTCTATAGAGTGTCGTTTGGGCAATTTTTGAAAGTTGTCAAAAAATTGTCAGAATTGCTAGATACTTAGCTTTTTCAGCCTAATTTCAGAATTTGTCGAACAAATCACTGTGTCAAGAACAAAGTAGTAGCCATTGAGAATTAGTACACATGTTTCAAAGAATTAGTAGACATGAGGAAGAAGCTCTAATCACCACTATGATGAAGCAGCTGCAAGCTATGCAAGTTGAAATTAACAAACTTGAGAAAGAAAAGGAACCCAAAGAGTTCTCCATGGAATCTCTATGCTCTCTTCCATTTAATAAAGACTTCTACATGTCACCATGCCCTTGGATATAATTTGAGCAATGTGATAACCCTTATGATACCTCTTCCATAGAGAATGACACATCCAGCTTTGGAGACTATGATGACTATGATGACAGACAATGTAATGATACCTATGACACCTCTGTTCCTAAGAGTCCTCCTTGTCGTGTGTTCCTACTTACTACAAATGGGTTGTCACATTGGATAGATCATGATGGTGATCCATATGATTCTAATTTTGAAAGAGACTTTGATGGCTTTTGTGGACAATACCTTGATTATGATCCATCTACTACTACTGAGGACTATAAAATGCATTGTGCTAGCTTGAAGCATCAATATTATAAGAATCCTTCTCCTAAAGAATCTCCTACTGAAAATAAATATTATCTTCTCAAGCAAGGTCATGTTAATGTTGAACCTTTGTCTAGTGATGGTTCCCTTCCATCCCCTACTTCCTCCAATACCCATACATTTCCTAAAGCTTTTAAGTCTTTCAAATCTTTCACAGAACCTTCATCCGATGCAAGCCCTGATACTTTTCATGTCATTCCCTATAGTTATCCTCTAGGGCTACCTCTTAAAGAAACTCAAGCTAACCTTCACTTGGCTGCAAATACTTTCAATAATGATAAACCTAAAGAGCCTAAGCCTTTATGTGCTATAATGCCTACTTCAGCTGGTCCTTCACCATCTCTGCAACAGTCTTCCATACAATCCCAACATGCTTCCTTGTCCTTAGAAGTGGCTCCATGTCAAGAGGACTCTGAAAATGATGAAGAAAAGAACATAAAGAAAGATCAAGATCAAGAACCCTCCATGTCATCCAGTCCTTTCCGTGATGTCTCTTATCCACTTCATGGTTCTTTTGATCCTGCACACCCTTTTTCATGCATTCCACCATGTCTTAAGTCTTCTCCTAAGCAAGATCAAGCTACTACTTACACTGTTGAGATTATTGACAATCAAAATGACCTTACTACACTTGTGCTTTCCAAAGATGATACTTCCATTAAGGTTGGTAAAAATAGTGTTGTTACTTCCAATGTTAAGCCTATTGAAAATCAAGAAAAAAATTATGCACTTATGCTATCCAAAGATCCTTGTCAAGATCAAAGTCTTCCATCTTCTTGTTCTACCACTCCATATTCATTTCTACTTTCTACTCTTCCTAAGTCTTTGCAAGCTTTGAACAATCCTATCAAAGAAGGTGCTCCTATTCAAGATGTCCATGATTCTATTGAAAATCCTAATGCTCACTCTAAAGATGCTGATATCCTTAGTTATCATATAGATGTTGATGACCCTGTTGATTATCCTTTTGCATCTTCCACTGCCATCCTTGGACCTCTTCCACCACTACTAAAGCCTTCATGTCTACCTTCCATCTTGGGTCCTTATGTCCCTTCACTTTCCCCTCCTAACATTCATAATTTTCCATCCATCTTGGGTCCTTACATCCCTCCATCTCCCATCTTTCCTCAAGATCAACATAGATGCATACCCTTGAATCCTTTTCATCCACCCACCCATCTAAACTAGTCATATCCTCCTCCTTCTTCCACAAGTCCCAAGTCCTTTGAAAGTAACTTGAATGTTCAATATAAGAAAAAGAAGCAATACAAGAATCCATCAAAAAAAGAAGATCACCATGTCTCCTCTAATAGACATGGAAACATAAAGTCAAAAGAGATATCTAAGAAAAAAACTACAAGACAAGTATGGGTTCCAAAATCCATCATTGAAGATATTCTCTCTAGATCATCAAAAGGAAATAAAAAGCCTATGACTATATGAATTTCAAAGTCTCTCTTGAAAGAGTCTAATGTTGAGAAAAAAGTGAAGTTGACATTCAAGCTTCCAAAGACTTCCACTTCATCTTCTTCCAAAAACATTCTTCCATTCCATGCACCTAAACCACAACCTCTACTATCCATTCACCATATTCCTTCATGTATTCCTTCATTCATGATTCCTCCATCCTCTCACCACCCTTCAAGGTATGTGTTGACATTGATCTTTCCTTCCTTTCCATCTACCCTTTCACAATCCTTCCATTCATTATCCTTCTACCTTCTATCCTTTTTCCTCATTTGCCTATTCCTCCTATCTTCCAACCTCACTCGCTTTACATAAAACCCTATCCTCCATTTTTCTCTTCCATATTCATTTCCCTATCAACATCTTTGAGCATATCATTTTGAATCCTTGGAATATCATGGTTTATCCTTTCAAGAATCATTATCTAAAAAGCTTGCCTTCTTCCAAAATAATAAAAAAATAAAAAAAAATTGAAAATGTGCCTTGGTGAAAACCTAGAAACAAGCGCCTTAGTAGAAAAAGTAAAGAGAAATAAATTCATCCTATGGTGAAAACCACTCCCTTGTGGCACCTTGGATAAGTACCATGATGAAAACCTGGCAATCAGGCATCATGCGTAGTTCTTCTACATCTTTCATCCATTCCATCTTCTCTCTTTGATCTTGACAATGTTGATCTATACACGAACATTTGGCTATTTTGTGAGTTATCTGATGATGATCTTGCTTTCATTCTCTTCCTATTTAGCCTTCATATTTATTTTCCTCCATTCATTCTAGTCTTTCGCTATCATTTTCCCTTTGGTCTTGATCTAATAAAAAAAAGAAAGAAAGAGTAAAACATAGTGCTATGAAACCTCTTGACATGTCTACTCTTTTGGACTACATCCTTTTCTTCTTTGGCATTATGCTACTGTGACTTATCCTATGATGGCCTTTCATTTCTTGTCCAAATGAGCTTTACATGACAATTTTTCCCTAGCATGGGTATTCTTGAGGAGTTTTCCCTTGAGGATTTCTTCTCTTCATTCTCCTTCATTCTCTTGTCTTCCATCTCTTCCACCAGCTTGCCAATCCCTCTTGTCCTCCACCTTGCTAGACATTGGGACTGCATGATATGATCTTGCTTGGGAGTTTGCAATGGAAAAAGATGCTATCAAGTATACCAAGTATCAGAACAAGTATCAGAATGAGTATCAGAACCAGTATCAACACAAGTATCAGAACAAGCATCTCATGATCAATCCAGATCTTTGGGCCTACTAAACAAGTATCAGAACACCTACAGGGGCTACACCTTTCACTTTAGTTTATGGGTCTGAAGTGGTACTACCTATTGAGGTTGAAATCCCATCACTAAGAATTAGAATGCATGGACTTGTCACCAACGATGACTACAGAGTGTCTAGGTTGCAAGAACATGAACTACTAGATGAGCGCAAACAAGCAGTGTATGATCATCTCAGAGTATATCAGAAGAGAATGTCTAGAGGCTACAACAAGAAAGTCAGACACAGATAATTTCAAGTTGGTGATCTAGTCTTGAGAGAAAATCCAAAAAATCAATCCCATCGAGAACGCAAGGGGAAGTTTGAACCCAACTGGCTGGGTCCCTTTGTCATCAGTGCTACTTTTGGCTCTAGTGCCTATCAACTCTCAATGACTAAAGGAGAATAGCTCTGAGAACCAATCAATGTTCTCCATCTAAAGAAATTCTTCACCTAAGGCATTCAGTCTATGGTTAAATATCCTGAAAAAATCTTAAAAATTAGAAAAAGTCTTGAAAAAATGAACATCTTGGGGAAAACCTAGCAATAGGCGCCTTGATGATTCACAAAAAAAATTCAAAAAAATATCAAAAATTCAAAAAAATTGAATAAATAAAAAATGCAAAAAAAATAAAAGAAGAAAAAGTGCCTTGGTGAAAACCTGGAAATAGGCACCTTGGTAGCAAAAATAGAATCTCTGCCAAGATGGTGAAAACTTGGCAAACGGGTGCCACTTGTTCCAAATGCTCCATCTATCAGTGCAATCTTGGTCTTTCCCAGCTTTCAGTCTTGCTTTAGTTTGTACATATCTCCAGGTTTGTTTTAACATTTCCAATTTTCAATAAGTCAGTCTGTACACCAATCAGCTCAAGCGTCTATATCCTATCAATGTTTAACACTTGGGGGCAATCAATGTCATATCCTATGGTCTCCGGTGTATCTGAGATGTGTCATATCCAGTCAGAGTCCTTTGAAGCTTCATGTGAGTCAGTCAGTCAGTCTTGTCTCCAGAAAGGATTTTGCATCTACAACAATGCAATCAAACATCAAAACTCAATTGAAAACAATCTATGCTTTTTACATGCTCTTATCTTCTTGTATGCTTACTGATCCGCATTGAGATTTTTGCATATTGTTGTTGGAAATATTCAGGAATTAACTGAGTTACTAAGAGGGGAGGGGTGAATCAGTAACTCCAAATTTTCTTACAATTTTAACATGTAATTTAATTTTTAACCTTTGCATACAGAAAGCATGAAACTTAAAAACATTCACAATAATGACACATAGATTTGGTTACCCAGAAACCTTCCAAAAGAAAGTAAAACTGGGGTGGGGATGAAACCCACAAAGCTTTAATACTGCAGAATAAAGTTGGCCGGTTAAGGCTTACAATTGATCACTTTTGATGATCTGCCCTATTAGGAGCAATAAGGATTGCTAAATCCACCCTGTTAAAGGATTTACAAACATACAATGAAGTATGCACTCGGTAAAGAGATTTTACAAAAGACTGTTAAGTCTACCCGGTTAAAGGATTTAGTACTGATTCACCTGTTAGAATGAAACAGTAGATCTCTTGCTTTGCAACTGGATTGCTGATTGAGATTCGCTGATGTACTGATCACCTTCTGTGATGAATTTGTCTTTGCTGTACCTTATACTTCTGAAGCCTTCTGTAATTTGCTTATCTCTACCTTTCTTTCTTTTTCATATATGTTTTTCATTCATATATTTCATTACATCTTTATATTTTTACAACATTGTTTATATACAAGTCTTAAACAATTAACTACAATTACAATTACACAGTCAGCTAGACAAATAAACATAAGTGCTACTAAGTCGGCCCAAGTATGGTTACACGGTTCCTTCAAACTGACTCGGTGACTTTCTGATACTCGGCGTCCACTACATTACTCGGCATCGTCATGCACTTGGTAGAAGTGAAGGCACGGTTCATACTGATCACTCGGTAGGTTTTGAACTCGATAAATACCGGTGACTCGGTAGACATGATGTTACTCGGTTTACATTGTCCTGTTCGGTTTGTACTAACTTCCTCGGTTTGCACTGTCTGCTCGGTTTGCACTATCTGCTCGGTTTGCACTGTTTGCTCGGTTTGCACTGTCTGCTCAGTTTGCACTGTCTGCTCGGTTTGCACTGTCTGCTCGGTTTGCACTGTCTGCTCGGTTTGCACCCAGAATGCAAATAAGTGTTGTCACTAGTGGCAATTCTGCTTAATGCCAACAATCTCCCCCTTTGGCATTAGTGACAAAAACACTTATTGGCCAAAATTTATATACACGAATCATGCTGAGTTTTATTTTGATTTTTCAAAATTTGTCTTTGATATAGGGCTTTATACATTGTCTCCCCCTTTCAATGTGCTAACTGTTTCTTATACAAATCTATACAGTATACATATCTCTCCTTCTATACATATCTCCCCCTTTTTGATGATAATGCCAAAGGTGCATATACAAGTTATTTATAGAGAGAATCCAAAATTTGATAGGAAATCAGAATGTACCTTCATTATTAGTGCCAGGGTTCTGTCCCAACTTTCTTGCAGGATCTTACATGTTTGTATAGCAATTTGGACTTCTGCAGAGAGTTCAATCATGTGATCTGCTATAGAGAACTGATTGTCATGAATCAATGTTTTGGAATGTTCAATGTGCTTATACATTGTATTCATGATGGGAAGGATCATGTGTTGGATGTCTAGCAGTGTGGACCGGATCCTTGAGTCTTCTTTCAGTAGATCAGACTGCATATTAGATAGGTGTGAAATTTTCATGTGATGAGCAGAGCTTGAACTTGGTTCAAGTTGCAGCTTCTGTATGCTAATCTTCATATCCTCATCCATTTTATTCATTTTATCTTTAACATCCTTTGTGAACTCGGCAATATTGCACAGTCTGGCCAAAAGAGAGGTAGCATTCAAATAGATAGATTCTATGTTAGACAAAACTGAAGACAATTCTACTTGGTTAATAGCTATGTGCTGAGCAATGTGCTCAAGCACTTTATTATTGAATCTCTTCTTGGCTCTTTCAACTAACTTTTCTGTCCCGGATGAGTCCTCATTGTATTTCTCAACTGCTTCTGCTAATTGTAACAAAACATGCTGGGAGGAGTCTACTTTAATGCCTAATGCATCAGACAAAATGTCCTTAGCATCCTTGATGATTTGATACTCCTTGTCTCTCTCCTCTTTAAGCTTCTTTTGTTTTGCTTTCCTTTGGAGGATCTCACCTATATTCTGCATTTGGTCCACTGAGAGATTTGCAAAATCTAATGTAGGAATTTCTATCTCTTCATCTAGGTCTATATCCTCTACTATATTTTTACCCAAAAATTTTATACTCGGTAGAGCCTTAGGCTTATCTGTACTTAATGCTTTGGTAGTAGTGACAGTAGATAAAGTAGGGCTGGCTATAGATACTAGCATACTTTCTACTGGAGAACTTAAAATATTTACACTTGAAGATTCAAAAGCTGGAAAACTTACTGCTAGAAAACTTGATGGTGCAGGAGACTACAACTCGGTAGAAGAAATGGTAGCTGCTTCTGATGTTGCTAGGGATGATTGGACAAATGTGGAAGTTGTCACAACCATGCTTGAAGGTGTCTCCGGGCTGGATGTAGAGACTTTCACTGGAGAGGTAGGAAGGGATGCAATGACTTCTGCTGCTATCCTTACAGTATCATCTACCTCAGTGTCTTCTTCTTGTTCATCACTGTCATCTTCAATATCTTTTATTATTACAGTTTCAATGCTCGGTTGGTGAAGGTGGTATATGTTCTTCCATGTGGCATTTGCAGCCTTCACAACCGATTCAATATTGTTGATCAAAATCAAACAAGTATTGAATTTCAATGTCATCTTATTTTTATTTTCTTTTAATGCCTTCTTTACTTCATCATTATTCAAGCTCGGCATCAACTGTCTCAGGTTTTGATCAAATATGTCTATCATAGTTTGCCTTGCATTGCTCCATCTCATTTTTATTGGATTCAATAGAACTGCTGGAACCTGTGGGGCAATTTCTTCAGGAGAGTATTTCCACTGTCCCATCTTCTCAACAATAGCATCTTCTATTTCCTTCTGTTCTGCTTCTGATCTGGTTTCATATCTCAAGGATTTTATGTTACTTACTCCAGATCCTGATCCATCTCTAAAGAGTTTGAGCTTTTCTTGAAGGCTTAAAGGAGGCCTTTTGAATACTATGTCTTTATCTGTCTTTTCTGCCTTGTCTGCCTTGCCTCTTGTATTTCTCCTTGTAAACACAGTAGTGGGAGGCACAGGTGCCTTAGTGATGAAAACTTTTCCTTTCTTCTTTGCAGGTTCTGGTTCCTTTGTTTTCTCTTCCTTTTCCTCTTCTTTTTCATCTATTTTTTCTTTGTCCTCGGTTATCATTTGCATTTTGGCTATCCTCTTCTTTCCTTTGTTTACCACCTGTGGAAGCTTTATGCTTAGTTCAATTCTCACCTTAGCTTCATCATATGTTCCAAAATATGAAGCTTTGGGATTGACAGGCTGATTAAGAAGAGCTTCAATGATATTCTTGGTTTCATCAATATTTACCTCATAAGGAAGAGGTTTTACATATACAGTCCTCGGTTTAACTGCTTGAATATACACATTATCACAATCTACCATAAAACAGATGTCATCTTTGTAATCTTCCACCAACTTCTGTGGAATCCGGAATCTGTCATTCATTTTCTCTTTGAAAGACTCAAAATAATTATCCATGATGCTTTCAAAGTTTTCACCCATTTCTGAGATGTATTCATTTATTTCATAGAGGACTGGCACATCTTTTCTCCATACAACTTTTCCTTTAGAAGGGAAGAATTTCTGAACATAGAAGAATAAACAGACCAACAAGGATCCAAACTTACATGGATTGTTTTTGGAAGTTTTAATGCTTTCCATGTTTTTGTTAAACTGTTTCAACAATAAGTCTGCTAGGTCAAATGTCAAGTTATTCTTGACCACTTTGTATGCTAGGTCAATAGCTTCACAGGAGACACTGTTCTGTCAACTAGAACTGTAAATCTTATGGGCAATGATGTGTGTACCAAACTTCAGTTCAGTGTCGGTAATGCTGCTAACTTTCATGCCTCTACCGTCCCACTCGGCTAGGGTTTTCTTCTCTAGTTCCGTCCGACCTAGGGTTTTGGTAGTTTTAGCTTTGTTCAACATGGGAAGACCGGTGACTTGTTGAATCATTTTCTTTGTGATCTCAATAGGTTGCTCAAGCCAAATCTTGCCATCATGTACACGGCTGAGAATATATCTAACCCATTTATCTCAAAAGTTTCAAGGTAGATGTGCAATGTGAACTAAGCCTTTATCTTCCAGATGTTTGTGCTCGGGTTTCAGAATACCATCCACACATAGTTCCTCACACACAATATCTAGTTCTAGGTTTACCATTTCATGAATTGAATAGTTAAAATGATTGCGGATATCTTTAATAAGCAGTACCTTAGGAGGAATCTGAGATTGAGCTCCGTTCGGATCTAGGGCTGCTGCAATTGCGGGCACGATCTTAAAATCTGGTGCTCTCCACTCCCCTTGGACTAACATATCAGATCCTTTCTTTGCTGAAGTGCTGGATGATGCCATGGTAGCTCACAGAAAATTCCTTTCGCAAAAGTATTAAATTGCCGGGTTGCTCTTGAAATTTTCTGCTCCCAAAGTGCTAAAGATTCGCGGTGAAGAATGAGTTCGATTACTTGCTTTTTGTTTACAACTCTGTCATTAATGCTCATTTCAAATTAGGGTATGAGTTCTGACAGACTGTCACCCACTAAGAATTAATTGCTCGGAAAAGACTTCGCAACTCGGTGAACTCGAGAATTCATAATGCTCCGACCTTGCTCGGTAAAGACAGGTACCGACCTTGCTCAGTGAAGACTGATACCGACCTCCCTGTGATCTCACTGCATCTTGCATGTTGATTTAGATCTTTCTTTTAATTTTGGTTCTGGAACTGCTTGAGATTGATCTATGAGAATACAGTTCCAGTGCTTCCTTGGAAATTTAGTTTGAGTCGGTAGAGCCATCCATTCCATTACTTGGACTGGATTGCTCGGTAGCTTTAGGAATCCATTTTTGTCTCACCTGTTTCCTGACCTTAGTTGCTTCATTCTTCTTTCCTCCTTCAATTTCACTAGCATTCATGCAGTTTCTGGCTATGTGACCGAGTTTAGTGCATTTGAAACATCTTACGGTAGTATCTCTTTTCCTTAGATGATGTTTTATGCAATTCATGCCAATGTGTCCATATTCTCCACAGTAATGACATCTACACCAGGTGTTGTAGTCCCATCCAAACATTGCTTTCACAATTTGTTCTGCTGGATTAAATGTCTTGGATCTGCACTCGGATGCCTTGTGACCTTGTTTGTTGCACTTGTGACAATTACCTCTGAATCTAGGTTTTTCCCTGCATTCATTTGCTTTGTGACCAGGTTGATTGCAGCTATAACATTTTCCATTGAATTCTATTTTTTCATTGTTCCAACATTTATTTGAAGTATGTCCTATTTTACCACAATGATTACAAGTAGGTTTTTGATTTCTTTGAGTACCTTGCTTAGAGGATTCGCCTTCTTCTTTGTATCCAAGTCCTGCTTTTCCTTTTTGCCTATGAAGATTTCATTCATACAGCTGATTCAAGTCTTCTTGACTTTTCAGCATTCCTTCATTGATTTTTTTTTTAGCGTTTAGGTCATCCACCAATCTTAGATTGATTTCCTTTTCAGATCTTAGTTCTTCTCTTGTGTTTTCTATTTCTGATCTTAGATTTAGAATTTCTTCATTTGTATGAGAGATCTGATCAATTAGGTTTTCTAGCTGAAGGGTTTTGTTTTGGACTTCAATGTTTCTTCCATCTAATTCATCTCTCAACTTGTTTCTTTGTTCCAAGATCTCACAGAATCTTGTAGAGTGTAGCTCTTGTTCTCTTTTCAATTTTCTCACTTCTTCCTGCAGAGACCCATTCTTTTCTAGGAGTTCTTTGACAGCATTGTTTGCTTCATCTGAGTTATTTGAGGGAAGAAGAGCTTCAATCTTTTCTTCAATGTAATTCTGATCATTCATCTGATTTGCAAGTTCCTTCCTTCTTCTTAGGCATTGGGAAAGATGTTCTTTTGCTTCTTTGAGTTTAGCTATGGCCATTTCCAGATCTAGCTTTTCATTTTCAATCACCTTGTTCAGTTTGAATACCTCCATTGTCCTGGATCTTTGCTCAAGCTAGTTAAGCTTTGTCTTGAGAACCAATGCCGCTCTGATACCAATTGTTGGAAATATTTAGGAATTAACCGAGTTACTGAGAGGGGAGGGGTGAATCAGTAACTCCAAATTTTCTTACAATTTTAACATGTAATTTAATTTTTAACCTTTGCATACAGAAAGCATGAAACTTAAAAACATTCACAATAATGACATAGATTTGGTTACCCAGAAACCTTCCAAAAGAAAGTAAAACTGGGGTGGGGATGAAACCCACAAAGCTTTAATACTGCAGAATAAAGTTGGCCGATTAAGGCTTACAATTGATCACTTCTGATGATCTGCCCTGTTAGGAGCAATAAGGATTGCTAAATCCACCTTGTTAAAGGATTTACAAACATACAATGAAGTATGCACTCGGTAAAGAGATTTTACAAAAGATTGTTAAGTCTACCCGGTTAAAGGATTTAGTACTGATTCACCTGTTAGAATGAAACAGTAGATCTCTTGCTTTGCAACTAGATTGCTGATTGAGATTTGCTGATGTACTGATCACCTTTTGTGATGAATTTGTCTTTGCTGTACCTTATACTTCTGAAGCCTTCTGTAATTCACTTATCTCTACCTTTCTTTCTTTTTCATATATGTTTTTCATTCATATATTTCATTACATCTTTATATTTTTACAACATTGTTTATATACAAGTCTTAAACAATTAACTACAATTACAATTACACAGTCGGCTAGACAAATAAACATAAGTGCTACTAAGTTTGCCCAAGTATGGTTACACAGTTCCTTCAAACTGACTCGGTGACTTTCTGATACTCGGCGTCCACTGCATTACTCGGCATCGTCATGCACTCGGTAGAAGTGAAGGCACGGTTCATACTGATCACTCGGTAGGTTTTGAACTCGGTAAATACTGGTGACTCGGTAGACATGATGTTACTCGGTTTACATTGTCCTATTCGGTTTGTACTAACTTCCTCAGTTTGCACTGTCTGCTCGGTTTGCACTATCTGCTCGGTTTGCACTATTTGCTCGGTTTGCACTGTCTGCTCGGTTTGCACTGTCTGCTCGGTTTGCACTGTCTGCTCGGTTTGCACTGTCTGCTCGGTTTGCACCCAGAATGCAAATAAGTGTTGTCACTAGTGGCAATTCTGCTTAATGCCAACAATTGTGTCCCTTCGAGCTCTTCGATGATGTCCTTTATAGGATTTAGAGAGTGATGACTGGGGGCATAATCTTTTCTTTGTCTTCTACTTGTATGTGAAAATCTAACAACTTTGGAAATTCCGGATTGAAATGGGGTCTGACTATAAGAGCCTCTATCTCGAATTGGATGGCCATGCGTACCTCAACCATTGATACCCAGAAAATTCAAGGAAGTTTGATCTAAATATTGTCTTTTTGAGTAAGTTATTTCTCCTACTGTGAAATGTGATATTGCGTAAGGAGGTGAACGATAAAGGGTCACTACAGGTAATTCACACTAGATTTAGAATGATCTCTTGACTATTTGATGTGTTTGAATGCAAGGCGTATTCAGGTCATCACGACGTTCATGTTCTAATGCTTATAAAAATTGCTATATCAAAATGGACATGATATTCAGGTCATCCTGGTGTTTATGCCTTGGTACTTATATCTAATCCAACATTCCAAAAATAAAATCAATATTCATATATCCATGGTTGTTGACTTGTGGGTGTTGTATTGATTCTTGTGCATACAAATCGATATTCATATGTCTATGGTTTTTTTTAGCTAGTGGGCATTGTATTGATTTATCTAATTACCTAAAAGTTCAATGATGATAACAAATCGACATATGATCAGTAAGTAGGTCCTAGGTCTTAGGTTGCATTTCATTTTGCATGTCTCTTTGCATTTTTCATCTTTGCATGATCTCACAATGATTAAATGAACTTCAATGCTTAAATGATTCTTCAAATTGCATCTTAGAGTCTAACAAGAGCTAAATCTCACACGAAGGTTCCTCCAACGAAACAGCAAGTAGAATCCTTTTTCGGGATCAAAATTGAAATCTGAGATCATTTATCTTATTCACTGCTTGCATAATCAACCTTCCATCATCACAGAAATCTAAAATTCAACTTAACTGATTATCTTCCATCGAACTATCAAAAATTCAACTTGGTCAACCATGGTCAACTCATGGTCAAACCTAGTCAACCTTGCTCTCCAGGACCTCTAAACGATGCAAAATGCACTCTTGAACGTGTATAACCACTTTTCCCATGAATCAACATGCTTCTGAGCTCTCAACGCTGACTTTTCTTGTCAGATTTCAATTTTAATCCTGAAGGGGCAATGGTCTTGCACATCAATTCAAAGTTTGTAAATCAAAATTCTATCGATCAAGTCTATCAATATCTTTCATCAGTGATCAAGACAAACAATCACGTCTAGTTACTGATTCATCAAAAGACCTCAGCACTCGGGGCAAATCTATCATCACTTGGGGCATATCAGATTCATCAAGATCCATATCAATCTGGTATCCTCCTAATCTTGTAAACTGTATCAATTTTTGCAACCATCGGATCATAGTGTTCTTTCCTTGGTTCTTCGGCAACTGAAGAATTCGGATGTGATACCTGCTAGTTCTGCTAAGACAATCGAGTCTAGAACCAGTCACTCACTTCTCAGCAATCCTAAGGTTTGGAATCAGGCGTTTTGACACTTTTTCGCAATCATCGGTTCATTGCTGCTATAGTAAACATTATCTTTGGTCATTCAGGACCTATTATCTCCATATCAAATCAATATCAATCAGCTTCTCTCTCAATTTCAAACATCAGTTTCATATCTCTATCAAAAATAGACTATCTTTGAACCACTACGCTTCACACAGTAATTTAAATATGGGCAAAATGTAATACCCCAAAAATGGGCTATAAGTTCATTAATCTCCTACATCTTCAATTCAAACGAAATCGACATCAAAGTCCTAATCTAAGGCACATCTAAACATCATCGAATCATAATTGATTATCTTAAATTCTACATCAGGGAATATTCCTAGTAATATTCTTAATCATCATAATTATCTTTAATTTTATAATTATTTGGCAATAAATCACATTTATCCTAAAGTTTGATTAATTGAATATTTTCATATTTAATTAATTAGATTTAATATTTGCCACTTAATTGTGTAATTAAATTTAATTCTATCTATTATTAATTATATTATTTAATTTTGACAATAAATCTAATATCATATGAATAATTGATTAAATTCTTATTTAATTAATTAAAGCAAGTTGTCATTATTTAATAATATAGTTTTTAATAAAATTTTGATTAAATAATTGATTAACCCATAAATCAATTGTTTTATTTTTAAAAGCAGTTAAGTTGGAAATAAATCACTTTATTATTAAATTAATTCATAAATAAAACATGCACAATCATAAAAGCAGACAACTATCAATTATCAATTAAAGCTAAACTCTATTTTGACTAAAAGCTTAGCTTTTGCATGTTTTTGTGACTTAATTATCTGTTATTATCAGATAACTCAAAAATCAAGCTGAGTTAATCTGAGTGATTTATGGCTTTCTTTCATGCACCTCCAAAGCCCTAGGTTTCTATAAAAACCAAGCCTCATCTCTTCATAATTCATCTCTCAAATTTGCATCCACAGGATCTCATAATTTTGCAAGCTTACTTTGCCAAAGTCATCTACGAATTGCACAACTATCTTGAAGAATTGGAATTTGGAGAATCAAAGCTTATTGCGAATCAAGGCTATTGTGAGATCAATTTGTTTTTTTTTTACATTCATTTAGATTCTTTTTCATATCATTGTTAGATCATTTTAACATATCAATTTCCATATTAGCATAGATTCATATCAAGTTTTTATCATGATTATTGCATAGAAAATACCAAAAATATAGATTAATTGCATTCAATTTCATATCCATCTTTTGCATTCAAATCCTTCATTTAGGTGTCGTCTAGGTCACTGATCTCAATAACAATCTGAGAACATTAATCTCGCACCTACTAGAAGGCAGTAAATCGCTTGGTTAGATAGTTTTCAATTTTGCATGATTTTGATTTTTGCTAACCTCTAACATTTTACTGAAGTGTTGTGTCTACAGATCAGGTACAATTTTCACACACATATTTATGGTGCCCACCGTGGGGCCCTGAAATGGGTTTCCCTTCATTTCTATCAATTTTCTATCTTTTGAGGATAAGGGTTTCAAGGGTCCTGGTACACTATGATTTTTATCATTTTGTCCATACTTCCGTACATCTCTGTATGAATTATCACACGAGATTTCACAATGTGTCATGCGAGATTTCTTTTTGTGTCGCATGAAATTTCACTGGTATCATTATTTTTTTGCGTTAAAAATCAATTTCTCACGCGAGACTATACTTCCTCGCGCGGGACCACATCTTGACTCACGCGAGATTTCATCCTTTGTCACGCGAAATAGTATTTCCTCACGCGGGACCGCATCCTAACTCACGTGAGATTTCATCCTTTGTCACATGAAATAGTGTTTCCTCATACGGGACTGCATCCTGCCTCGCATGAGATTTTTCTACAGAGGCATAGAATTCACATATTTGTACTTTCAGATTATTGATTTCTAAACGCTTACAGTTTGCTGTTGATTTGTCTTGATTTTGTACTTTCAAACGTGTGCTAAATTCTAGATTGCAGAGTGTTGGACCTAAGTTATTCTCCTTCATCTATTAACATTTCAATTTGGACTTAAAATAAATTTCTTATGTGTCTGGCTTGTGTGCGTCCTTTGATGCTTTTATCTATTTCTACACACTTGCATAATTGATACTAGGTTGTGACCCCTTAAGGATTCATTAAGTAGTCTTAGAATACTTGTGATTGATCTTGATTGCTATCTTGGGTTATTAGACTCACTAATCTGTCGGCCCCTCATTTTTGCCCTGTGGTTGCAATCTCAGCACCATAAAGGGGAGGGGTCAATAGGATAGAAGCGTTAAGTGTTCCACTTGGCAACCCTTTTGTGCTTTTAGGAACTCACTTGTTTTCTAAGTTGGGGACTCATTTTCAGCTTGTGTGAGGTGTTAAGTGTTTCACCTTGTGGACTCATCTCATATTCTCTTTAAGCGTTAAGTGTTCCTCTTTTTGCTTTTTGGGTACTTTTGGTAGATTTGCTTTCGGGAATATATCTGTGCTCACATAGTAATTAGGCCCTATGAACACTATTCGTGATTCTTGAGAGATTGGATTCCTAGAGAAATCTTTCTTGATGATAGATCAGGTATAATTTTCACACACACATCTATAGAATTACTGCCTCTTGATGATGAAGGAAAATTAGTCCTAATACCAGAAGAGGTTTTGGATACAAGAGAGAAAAGATTGAGAAATAGGAGCATCACAAAGCATTTGGTCAAATGGAAAGGACTACCATTGGAGGATGCAACTTGGGAAGGAGTCCATATTCTTGAGCATCCCAACCTTCATTGCTTGAGGACAAGCAATATTTGGGAAGGAGGACTTGTCATGTCCCCTTTTCAAATAATTAAAAATAATAACTTTTGCTAAGGCTGGCAAGCTCAAAAAGTAAAGTTTCAGGGAAGGGGGTTAATATTGGGAAACAAATGGAATAATAAATGTTAAATACTATTAAAATAAGTTTAATTCACCCCTCTTGGTCATGAGTTAGGGTTATGCCCTCTTTAAAAGTGGTTTGGAGGCGTTTCGGGCTCATTCTAGAACTTGATTTTGGCTCATTGCTTTGTTGTTCTTTAGAGACTGCCAAACCTGTGGAGAAGGAGACCCAAAGATAGGAGTTTTTAGGTTTCTAGGAAGGCTAAGGATGGGATTTTGAGGCCATTCCATGTGCAAGCTCATGCAGAGTTTGCACTTGTGCTGAATAGTGCAAATTTGTGAGTTTTCAGGTGTGTTTCTTGTAAGAGTTTGGTGTTTCCGGTTGAGTATTTCATATCATTTTGGTTTTCTGCTTTATTGCAGACATTTTGATGTTAAAATAGAGCTAAATATATGTATTGGTTCATGGTCATACTTCTGTGATAGATTATTAGTGTTTTGTGGTGTTTTCGGGCTATTTTGTGTTGTTTTCGGGAGCCCAATGAGCATTGTTTTTGTCCTCCTTTTTGGAGCTTTTGTGTAAAATATTTGAAAATATAGAAAGGCCATTTTTTAGGCCATTATTCTGGAAATTTTTTTGTAAAAATGTCTACTTTCAGATTTATGAATAATATGTGAAGCTGTGAAGTTTTTGGCACTATTTTGGGCATACCCGATTTGGGTTTTATTGAGAAATTGGTTGATCTTTTGCAATATTGGTTGTTGGATTTTAAAATATGATTAGAGGCTTTAAATATCATATAAAATTAGAAAGGGGACTTTACAGACACTCTAAAAATCTTCGCTTGAAAATGCTCCGGAAAGAAAAATAGTTTCGCTCACCAAAATATTCTGAAAGAGGTAAAACCTTTAGTAATCAAATCAGGGTATATAATAATTGCCAGCCATTTATGATTCATCTACATGAAGTTCATTAAGTTCACCATTACTAAGAACTGGTAGCTTCAACATTCACAAGATGTGAACAATGTCACAGAGCAAAAATTCATATTTGAACCATCAATCCCTTCTATTTTTTGGCACATCAGACGGCTAACAAGTTCAGTAGCATAACACTATGTTACTTTTCCCTAGATCAGTTCTCAACCAATGAGAACACTCTAATTTAAACATGTGGAAAAATTTATAACTTAACTCAACTTTGATCAGAGCAGACAGGTGTCATCCTATCGCTAAGGCGCAAGCATAAGATCTGAACACTTTTCCTTAGTGGTGTAATGACCACCGTAGATCTTTTCTCAACCTATCATGCTTTTATAATTTCTCAAAATAATGACCTCACCTTAGCTTTTCAAACCTCTTATTAATTAGTACATTGCCATGTCAGATAGACTAGTAGTTGGACCCTTCTCTATTCTTTCTTTACATTAGAGAAACTGACAACTGCTAGATCACCCTAACTTCAACCAATCAAAAATTAGCATGTCAACATGACATGGCACTGGAGGACCCACTGCATAGTCCACACCTTGATTATATGATTGAACGATCATCGCTATACCGCAAGCTTTAAACATCACACATCTTACCTCAATAGTATAAAGAAATGTTAGAAATAGGAAATACTAAGAGGGGGGGCTGAATCAGTATTTCACAAACTTTTTCTTTTTCCCACTTATGGATATAACATATTACTTTAGTGCATACAAAGATTATTAAGCTGATTAACAAATATAGCAGTAAATAGAAAGAACTCATAACACATGATATGTTCTCGAGGAAACCCTGGCCAAGGGAAAACCCCAGTGGGGATGGTACCCACAAAGATCACTAATCAAAAGTACCTTGTTAGGAATATTGGACCTTGTTAGGAGTCAATTTACAATATATAGTAGATCTATCTTGGTTAAAGGACTTTAGGCCTTGTTAGAAGCTTTAACCCTTTTAGGAGTTAGATTACAAAACCTGATCACCAGCTGAGCTCACTGCCCAAATAGGTAATACAAAATGTTTCTGACTATATTATGCTACTACTTACAACTTCACATCAATAGCCTTTATTGCTATCACAATATACAACTATTGCAAGTTATCCTTTTCTTTCTTTTTACACATCACATATATTTTCATTACATTTCAAGTATACCTAATATATGAGTTATTAGAGCTAATAAATTTATATGGTCAGCTTTCAAAATCTTTATCCAAGAGTAAACATCTAGGATGTCATCCCTTCATAATGTTAATTCATTATTTTGACAAGCAAAAATAATCCCTTAACTCTTTCGCTAATACTGTCTCCAAAACTGTTTTGTCTGCAAAAACTATCTTCAGTAAACTTTGAATAACTTCGTCTGTACTACTCCAAAATTTATGTACACTAAGATGGGGTATCCTCATACTCTATAGAAGCTTTAGTTAACTGTGCAAACAAAAATATTGCTCCAGTGGACGTTGCCAACTAAATCTTCATCGGGTGCTCTGTCAGGATCACTACATCCATACTTAGACAATTTCTTCCTTCAACTTTCCATACTTGCATTCTAGATTCTATGCTCTCAATAGAGATCATATGTTTCCATAATGACAAAATCTATGCATCCACATTAGCCAAATTTCCAACAATCTCCCCCTTTGTCATTGGTGGCAACATATGGGAAAATTGGCTAAGTGTGCAAACAAAACTTCAAAGTATTTAAACAAAATTGTGGCCAAATGTTATACAACACATATACAATATTGTACTCCATAGAATAGCTCCCCCTATGAGTATCCTTCCTCAACATATTAACAATTTTTTGCTATCTCGCCCCCTTTGACAACAATGACAAAGATAGGGTGTAAAAAAATTTCAAAAAAAACTTGATACCTTTTTATCAGCTATTGCAAAGCCAGTAAGCTTGCAACACAGTCACCAAACTCTGACTTCCATGACTCAAAATCTTTCTCCCATATCTTCCTGATGGATTGAGCAACATTGAGTAGAGTACTCAATCCGTATGCTGCTATCTGACAAGCTTGCAGGGAATTAAAGCTAAACTTCTAAAAAGATGTCTTTACTGAAAGACACTACTCAATTTGGTCTTCAACAATTGAGGTCTTGATTGAGATATGCTCTCTCAAGATGTTAATCCTGATCATCTTTCTATTCTTCTCCTATGCTAACATTCTGATTTCATCATTTAACTTCCTTATGTTCTTCTCTACAAAACTTATCTTTACATTTGGGCTTGTCAAGGTGTTTGTTTCAGCTGTAATTGCATCTATCTTCTCTCTGATCTTCTTATCTTCTTCAGCTATTAGGATTTCTAATTTTTTGCATTGTATATACAAATTCTTTCTAGTCTCAAAATGTTTCCTCAAATTCTTTATGCATACATCCAAATTACCAATATCATTTTAAATATTTACACTTAAATTTTGTTGCATTTTTGCTTCAAAGTCTTCCTGAACTTCTATTCTAGCAATATCCTTTAAGTTAGAAAATTCAGAGTCAAAAGAGTTTATTACTATTTTAGCTTTCTCAAGTGGATCTGATTCAAATACCCTAGTGTTGATCACACTCTCAAGTTTCTCTATCAAAACTCTAACTTTGCCTTCAAGGTCCTTCACCTTCCTATTCTTTCCAATAATTTTATTAAGAGATGTGATGAACTCAAGCTGATCATCATCTTCAACCTCTTTTCCAAGGTCTTCAAAAATTGAACCAATTTGTCTCTTCTTACTATCAGGTGCACTAGGTGTAGTGACCTCTGTCAAAATTTGTTTACCTTTAACTATCTACTCTACTAGAACTGATTCTGATACAGCTGGTTCTTCCACTGCCTCTGTATCCTTTTCTGATTCTACAATCTTCTCTTGCTCTTCTAAAGCCAAATTGTCAACAATGTTTCCTAGATCATGAAATACTGCATCATCTGACTCTAGTGTCACTTTGGTTCCTTCAATGTCCATTGATTCTTTACCAATATTGATATGTGAAGAAGATGGGACTTCTTCAATACCAACTTCCTCTACATGCGGTTCCTCTGATTGCTTCTACTAAGGATCCGATTCAACATGCTTTCCTGCAACTATGTTTACAAGAACTTGCATTACTACTTGCTCAGTCTCTTTCTGTACTTCCTCCTTTTTGCCTCCCATTATAAGGATTGTTCTTCTCTTAGTTCTCAATAAAGTTCCAAGAGGCTTCAAGAATTTCTTCAAATGATCTTCATCCTTAACTTCACAGAACTGTCTGATTACCTATTCTCTCATCTTTATGTCCTCTTCTTGTGCTCTCTATTTTCTATTCACAAGTCTGTTATACAAATCTTCTAGGATCTTACCATGAATAGTGCTAAGTTTCTTATATGTCACAATCATATTCGTAATCATTGCATTTTCAAAATTCAATTTGTCAAATGATCCATATAGATCATAGAATTTATTTATCTTAGTGAAGTCTCCATGCTTCAATATATCTTCATTAACTCTTTCAATTCTTGGTTTCCAATTTTTCTTCTTGATTGAAACTTCATCATCATCTTTAATTTCTGCTACTTTTCTAAGTATAGATGGTACAATCACTTTCTATCTCTTGATGGGTCCTGTTGCACTCACTTTTACTCTTTTGCTAGGAATAGGAGAAAAAGATTTATCTCCTTCATCTTTTTCAGGTACTTCAACTTTTACCTTTACTGCAATAGGATCAACAAGGTCTGCACTAGATATCACAAGTGGAATTACAAGATTTTCACTTTACTTCAAGGCTTCTGCAGTCTTCTTAGCTATGTCAAACTCATGACTTGACATACCTGATTCTTTTAGTATTTTCTTCATAGTAGATTCAACTCTCCTACTAGATTGCTTATTTTCTCTCAAACTTATTGTAGAGTTGAAATTTTCTTCATAGGTTCCAAACCTATTTGCATGACCATCCAACTCACAATTTAACAGTCTATTCACATATTCTACTATTTCTGCTTCAGATACTTCATAGCCAAGAGGGTCTATGAATTCCATTCTAGGCTCAACTACTTAAATTTAGGTGAAATTAGTGTCTACCATAAAACAAATGTCATCTTTAAGCTTTTCAACTAAGGATTGAGGAATCCTTCATTTGTTCTTAACAATATTCTGAAAAGTCTTCAATACAAGCTTCACATTGTCATTGACTTTATCAATTAGGTGCTTCATGTAAATTGATTTTATTCTTTCCATTGTGTTCACATTATCACTCCAATCAACTGTGTAAGGAAATCTTCTTAAAATATGGAAAAACATATAGGTTATCAGAGATGAAAACCTAAAATGTGTGTACTTAGCCTTCTTAATCTTTTCTAAGTTCTCAACTAACTGAATTTTCAAAATTTCACATAGGTCTACTTGTTTCTTCTCAATACACATAAGATAAGCTACATGAACCATTCCTATAGCCATGTCATCTTCCCTTGAACTACCACAGAATTTAGTTGTTAGGATCTTGCAAAGGTACCTAACATCATCTTGCTTAATCTTACTTATCACAATTCCTCTACCATTATAACTAGATCCAGTGTTGTCTAAAACAATCTTTCTCATGTTCTTTTCATTCAGTGGAATCTCTCCAACTTTTGATAATCCAGTAACATCATGAATTAGGTCGGCAGTTATATCAATAACTCTATCCTCCATCCAGAATTTCCCATTGTGGATTCTACTTAAAATGATCTTGGTACATTCCTCATCATTAAATTCATACTTCGTAGAATAATTGATAATTTCATTGTTCTCTAGGTGCCCATAAGCTGGTTTAACTGACATGTCTTGATTATATAATTTCTTGTAATCATCACTAAAATTTGCATCTCCTAAAGTTTCAAACTTGCAACCTAAATATCCTTTAACATTCTCAATGTGCAATACTCCGTCTGGTACGGATGATAGTGTTAGACTGTCATCAATTTCAGCTGGTTCTACTAGATCTTTCTTAATCTTAGGTCTATTCTTATACTTAACATTATGAACCATAGAAATATCCATCTTATCAACTGATTAAAGATCAAAAAATACCTCAACTTTGCAAATCTAGGGTTTCGGTATGATCGTCACTGCAAACTACTTCCAAACTTTTCAAATCATCCTCAACTTGCTTTTTCTTCTTTCAAATCTCTTTTCAATCACTTTCTAATCATGATAAATTTGATTTCAACCTTATAACACTTCACATTAACTCGATCTAACATCGCATTCATTCATTTTGCCGCTAAAACCTCAAAAAGTTGATTCTACAAACCTGCAACCATAAAACTTTTTGCAACCTCGCAAAACATGATATTTTCTTTTGCACACTTAACCATAGCATTAGTACAACATAAAAAACCTATATCTAACTTTGCAAAACTTAACTCATTCAAACTCCTAATCTACACTAATCCTAAGTCCTAAACTATAGAAACTTACATAATTTAAGTACTTAAAGAAGGGTCGGGTAAAGATTCATCCTTACCATTAGTTACATTACCTTCCTGACTACTTTCAGTGCTGAATAGATCTCCTTGATCTATGCCTTTATCAAATTTTACTTCATCTTTATTGCTACAGCAACCTTTCTCTTTGTTTCCTGCATTTTCATTCCTTCTTGCATTGTTCCTAGGGTTAGGGTTATGATGATAACCTCCATTGTTCATTCTGCAAAATCTTGCTGAGTGTCTAAACTTGTTGCATATCTGACAAATGATTCCATTGTTTCCAAATCTCTGTCCTTGCTGGTTAATCTATGATCTGCAATTTCTAGCAATATGTCCTACTTTGTTGCATCTAAAACATACTACCGCTTTTCTTTGATTCATTTCTTCAATAGATTTCTTATCTGCATTGTTAGTATTCCCAATCATTCTATCATAATTATTCAAAATTACTTTAGGTCTTCTACATTCGTTAGCTCTATGTCCAAAACTATGACAATTATAACAATGTCCATTAAGAGGTTTAAATTGCTTACCTGTGCAATCTCTCTTCATGTGCCCAATAGTATTACAAGCAAAACATCTACCTTTGAATTCTCTTTGCATACCTTTAGATGATTCTTCTTGTTTTGATTCTTCTTTCTTTGATTCTTCTTTCTCTCTAGGTGGTTCTTCTTTAGGTGGATCTTCCAATGTGTTCTCATCTAGCTTTATTTCCTCCACACTTTTAGATGTCTTCAAATCTGGCTTCTTACTTTCATGGTTTTTTCTAAACATACTAAATCCAAATCCAGTCCTATCAAAGAATGATTCTTCAAAAGAAGTTTGTTTTCCAGTCTTATCACTATTTGAATATAGCCTTTCAAGTTGTTGTTTAGATTGAGTTAATTCACCTTTCACAATTTTATTATGCTTCTCAAGTTCCACATACTACACTTTTACTTTTTCAAATTTGGATGTATCCTTTTCAAGTCTTGATCTCAGATCTTCATTCTCAATTTTCAATTTTTCATTATCAGATCTCAAATTTTCATCTTTCATACTAAGCTTCAGATTTACTATCTTCAGTTCATGCTTAAGGATCACATTTTCTTTTTCTAATTCATCACAATCTTCAACAAGCATATCAGATTTCTTTTCAGATTTCAGATCTTCAATCTTACCTTTTAATTTGTTAATAGCATTCTTTGCATCTTCATATTTTCTTCTTAAGGAGTTTCTTTCATCAGTAAGCATGTCAATCTATTCAAGAGCTTCTTCAAGATTCTTCTGAAGTTGATCCATATGCATAGAGATCTTACTCAAGCTGCTAAGCTTTCCTTGAATGTTCCTTCTCTGAGTAACTGTGCTCTGATACCAATTCTTAGAAATAGGAAATATTGAGAGGGGGGGTGAATCAGTATTTCACAAACTTTTTCTTTTTCCCACTTATGGATATAACAGATTACTTTAGTGCATACAAAGATTATCAAGCTGATTAACAAACATAGTTGTAAATAGAAAGAACTCATAACACATGATATGTTCTCGAGGAAACCCTAGCCAAGGGAAAACCCCAGTGGGGATGGTACCCACAAAGATCACTAATCAAAAGTATCTTATTAGGGATATTGGACCCTATTAGGAGTCAATTTATAATATATAGTAGATCTGTCCTGGTTAAAGGACTTTACACCTTATTAGAAGCCTTAACCCTGTTAGGAGTTAGATTACAAAACTTGATCACCAGCTAAGCTCACTACCCAAATAGGTAATACAAAATGTTT
This sequence comes from Chamaecyparis obtusa, assembly GCA_027943335.1. Lineage (NCBI taxonomy): Eukaryota > Viridiplantae > Streptophyta > Pinopsida > Cupressales > Cupressaceae > Chamaecyparis > Chamaecyparis obtusa. Next base: position 211,895 of record BSBK01002993.1, read on the forward strand.
CTAACTATATTATGCTACTACTTACAACTTTGCATCAATAGCCTTTGCTGCTATCACAATATACAACTATCACAAGTTATCCTTTTCTTTCTTTTTACACATCACATATATTTTCATTACATTTCAAGTATGCCTAATATATGAGTTATTAGAGCTAATAAATTTATATGGTCAGCTTCCAAAATCTTTATCCAAGAGTAAACATCTAGGATGTCATCCCTTCATAATGTTAATTCATTATTTTGACAAGCAAAAATAATCCCTTAACTTTTTCGCTAATACTGTCTCCAAAATTGTACTATCTGCAAAAACTATCTTCGGTAAACTTTGAATAACTTTGTTCGCACTGCTCCAAACTTTATGCACACTAAGATGGGGTATCCTCATACTCTATAGAAGCTTTATTTAACTACACAAACAAAAATATTGCTCCAGTGGACATCGCCAACTAAATCTTCATCAGGTGCTCTGTCAGGATCACTGTATCCATACTTAGACAATTTCTTTCGTCAACTTGCCATACTTGCATTCTAGATTCTACGCTCTCAATAGAGATCATATGTTTCAATAATGACAACATCTATGCATCCACATTAGCCAAATTTCCAACAAGAAAACTGTAAGATCAACTCAAGGTTTATCTATCTGAGAAAATTGGCCCCCTTTTATACTTTACTAATTCTTCATCGAGTCAGAAACTACCACATTTACAAAAATAGGCAGGAAGGCCCTTCTCTTTTTTTTCTTAGTACCAAAAACCTTGTTGACTGCCACATCACAACTTATTTCAACCAATAGAAAATAATCATATTAGTGTGGCATGGCAATTTAGGGCCCACTTCATATTGCGCCCTTCATATAGAATCAGACGGTCATCGCTATACCGCAAAGCTTAAACACTTCACATCTTTCTTCAATAGTATAATGACAACTGTAAGATCCATCTAAGATTTACCCCTTTGAAAAAATCTAACCCCATATCTACTACATCACTTTAAGACAAGTGTCAATACAAAGAACCTCCATGGAAGAAGAGCTGTCAGAAAGCTACAATGTCAGGAAAGGTCTTGATCGGACATCTGTCACTAAAGCACGATGATTAAAGGATAATCATCTTAGCTGAATGGTATAATGAAAACTATTGATTGATGCCAATGCTTAATCGATATTAGAGGCTTGAAGATGGGCCCGCTTGGATAGATGTCATCCCGTCACCAAAGTGCATGTCAAAAAATTTGACAACAGGGAGCTCAAGGTTTAACGATAGCCACAAGTTTCAAAAATTTAGTCATATGGAGATTTTAATAGGAAAACTTAGGCTTTAAATAAAATATTAAAAAGGGGGACCCGTTCGACAACCTAATGAAATAACAAATGAAGCGATCATTTTAAGAGGGGAAAAATTACACGTGTCATTAGGAAATGTTAGTGAGCAAAAAGTAACGCTCAAACATAATAGAGTTTAGATCAAGCTAGGGTTTTAGCCATAATACTTTATAATTAGGTCTAAGGACCTCAATTTAGAAACCCTTTAAGCATGAGGATGAAAAATTTTAGAATAGTGCTAATAGGAGAATGACTTCAAACTAGTACTTCCCCGATTAGTATAGAAATAAAATGCTAAGAAAAATCTCTCTTCATCCCCTCAAGCTCAAGCGATGTGTGTTGATGGTAGCCTAAGGTAGGTGAATATCCCTACTATTTTGGCATGGCAAACTAGGCTCTTAAGTGAGTCAAGCACGTACAAACAGATTGGGAGGACTCCATGGATCAACTACATACTTGATAAATTCAAAGCTACCTGATCTAACCTCAAAGGTATCAGAATATTTGTGCAAGGACTAATCCCTATGGTTTCCCGGATCACCTTAAGATAATCACCATATGTATCCCTCTTTTGGGGTATCAAGCTATGGGAAAATATTATGATACTATCCTTCCCTTAGGTAGTTTTATTCAGTGTGTTCGTCAAAGTTACAATCTCAGTTCAAACATTTATTAGAACATATACTCTCTTCAAGAAAAACTATCATTTTCAGTGGTCAATAATTTCATGTATTGCAAAGAGTTGCCTTTTCCTTTGTCGGGGTTGCTTTTAGAGTTTCTTTTTCCAAAATTTGTCCTTTTCCATTGGAGACATCAAACTAATCCAAAAAAATTTCATGATCTTTCAAACAAAACCTTACAGAAGAGATCTTTCAAAATCAAAACATCCAAAGCCTTGTTTCAAAAATAAAATTGCCAAAAGCTTTCTAAGTTATGTCTGATTTAACCAAATACAAGAAAGAAAAGCTTCCCAAACCCCAAGTTTACCAAGAGAAGAAGATTGCAGAAAGAGATATGAAAGATCATCAACCCATCCTAAAGGCAATCCAAGCAAAAGAGAAATATCAAGAGAACCTAGACAATGTGGGCTATAATGCTAGAGTAAAGCAATTTTCAACCAAGTTCCAGGTTAATTGTCACTATATCAATCTAGAGAGAGAAGACTATCTTGGCCCATTGCATATCCTTAATTCCTTCAAAATCCCACAATCCTATCTCAGCATCCTTTTCATCCTAGATCATCCCTAGTTGCATCATTGCATCACCATTTATCCTTAGTTGCATCCCAAATCATTTATATTTGCATCATTGCATTCTTTATCATCTTCCTAGTTGCATCATAGGTCATCCTTTTTAGCTACATCTAGTTCATCCTCTTAGAGATAGCATCATTCAGTCATCCTTCATCATCCTTCCATTAGCAACCACAATTAGAATCCCAAATCATTGATCCCAAAATCCCTGCATTTATCCTTGATCCAAAATCCATCCACTTTGTGCCTTATCCTTTTGAGTTTCTTCAAAACCTTATCCCAAATTAGAAATATCTACCCTATGATAGAGCATTATCTAGGGAATCCTTACTTTTCCTTGTTAGCCTCATCATCTTGAGCAAGATATTAGTGTGCATTGATGAGAATCTAGTCTTCCAAAGATCATTAGTCTATCTTAGGTTGGCAATCCTCATTGATTCCACATCAAGAAGCAACAACTCATTTTTTGACACTTACTACAATCCTCCACCATCCTCCACCAATCTTCCATCATCTTCAATCTAAGGCAAGCACTCAACCATCATTTAGCATTTCACCATCCTCCAATTGATCTAGATCCTTGCATTTACATCTTATAAATCAACCATCCTTAAGTTCTTTAGATTTACATCCACCAATCATTTGTATTATCATCTTTAGATCTACACTCCATGCATGTTGAGACAAGATTAAGGAAGAGAAGGAATATGGATCCCAATCAAGCCACAAGTTCATCAGATCCTAACAATCCTACTAGCACGATGGTAACTTACAATCCTCAAAACCCACAAGGTGATAATGTATGGGAAGACCCAAATGGTACACCCACTTCATTTTCCATGGAGACCTTCACAAATCATCCAAGGCATGGACAAATCATGAGTGCATTTATTGATCAGAATCAACAAGCCATATTGACCAAATTTTCACAGGAGGGTACTCCCATTCCACCACATCTCCAACCCCTCATACCCATCAAAGCCATCCAAATCCTAGCACAAGTCTACACTCCCATCATCCAACAACTTTTGGATCCTAACCTAAAAATGTCTCAGGAAATTGTATCCATCCCCCACTTCTTGCAATCAAGCTTTGCAAGCCCCACAACACAAGCAGCATGACAATCTACTCCATTTTCCATCATGGGAATGCCATCATCTTCTATGGCATCCAAAGCCATCACTCAAACCCAAAGCTTCCCACAAAATCAACCTCCACCTCCAACACAAGCCTCCACACAAGAAATTACTCCACCTTCCATGGGCCAAGAAACAACATCCTTTCTCCCAGCAAGCCTCTACAACAACATCATCCTTTCTAGGGGAAACATAATTGTTCCCCTTTCCTACTCATAAATCTTCCACATCAACATCACCTTTCATATGGAGAACACAAGCATCTGATTCCACTTCCCAACCAGAGTTTTCCCAAGCATATGACCCACTTCCACCTTTCATCTCCAATACGCAAGCCCAAAAATCAACCTTCACAACTGGGATTCCCTTCATGGGATCTCAGAATCTACCATCTACATCCTAAACTCCCATCACATCTACATTTATAGCATCCTCCACATCATAATTCCCATCACGAAATGGTTCTCATTGGGGCCTTACTCAAGAAGAAATGAAAGCTTTGGGAATACCCACCTAATCTCACATATCCATGCATACAAACCAACAAGCCACCTTCCCCCAAGAAGCACAACAAAAAAAATCATAGCCTCTGCTAGCTTCATCCTTTCCTCCATATACCAACTATCTATCTACACCACCTACCACTTCTCAAATGGTTCCACCACCCCAACAAAAAAGTTATTCCCATCTCGCAAGCTACCTTATAGAACCACCTCATGCTTCTAGCTTCCCAGGATCTATTCCAACCTTAAACAATGTAGGAATGCATCTAACCTACATCAACCAAGCCCAAATTCAAGTGCATCAAGGCCAAGCCTATTAGCAAGCTACACTATTCCACCAGCCTAGCCCACAACAATAATACTTCCTAGTGCAACAATAATAGCATCCCATCATCCCCCAGTAACAACAAGCAATTCCATATCCTCCACAACAATACGCTCCCACACCTCAGCAATAGTATCCTCCCCAATAATCATCACCCCAACATCCATTCCAATCTTCTTATCTTGTTGGACAATCTCCATATCCCACTCCACAATATCCACCACAAAATCACCCTTATTCACCAGCACCACTAGATCCTTTCCAAATGGGAGTACCCACTCCAAAGCTAATTAACACCGAGTGGGAAGAGATGAAGAACACTCTTAAGGAGCTCAAAGATAGAATAGAGAGTAAGACCTTTAAATTTGAGGAGGTGTGTCTGTCATGATTTTTAAGATTGCTGCAATTGTAATAGTACTGCCTAAATTGTATACGATATGTATTTTCCAAATGCAACAATTTATCTTGTTTATATTGGGAATGAGGCTAGGAGAGACATGTCCCTTCATGGGACATGTCTATTCATTTTATAATGTTTCATTAATCAATCATATATTAGAATAATATATATTAATAATAATATATATAATATAGCATATATATATCATATATATATACAAATATAATATATTATTATTAATCAATATCTAAGTATTATATGTATTCTAAGTGATCATATGACTAAAGCTACAAACATTAACACTCCCTCTTAGCTAGGGAGGATGATCAAATAGAATGGTTGAGGTCTCCCTTGTCAACACATATGACCCTAACTATAGCCATACAAAACATCAGCACTCCCTCTTAGCTAGAGAAGATAAAATCCATCAAGGTAATAAATCATTAATTTTGAAAGAGAGGAGATATCACTCCATTGTGATATCAGGAGATATGGTATATGCAAGAATATCAAGTCACATGATGTTCACCATAGCTCATAAATATCCATGGTATGTCTAATAACAATATGTCTCATGATGTCAATCATATGGATACTAAGTAATTACATATCACATAAATCGTGATATGAAGTATCACCTAACTTGTGATATGAGGAATCACCTAACACATGATACTCAGATTTACATATCACTGAACATGTGATATGAGGAATCACCTAACACATGATACCCAATTTTCAATATCACCTAACATGTGATATGAGGAATCACCTAACATGTGATACCTAGTTTTCAATATCACCTAACATGTGATATGAGGAATCACCTAACATGAGATACCCAATTTTCAATATCACCTAACATGTGATATGAGGAATCACCTAACATGTGATACCTAGTTTTCATATCACCTTGATATGAGGAATCACCTTTGATTGTGATACCTAGTTTTCATACCACCTTGATATGAGGAATCACCTTTGATCATGATACCTAGTTTTCATACCACCTTGATATGAGGATTCAATTTTGATTGTGATACCTAGTTTTCATACCACCTTGATATGAGGAATCACCTTAGATTGTAATACCTAATTTTCATATCACCTTGATATGAGGAATCACTTTAGATTGTGATACCTGATTTTCATATCACCTCAAATCATGATACAATGATATAGTAAATAAGAACATTACATTCCATTTACATATAACCCTATTATGGTATGTGCACAGACATAAAACTATCTACCATAATGAATCTCGATTACAAGATCATCACCTTGTAACATAAAATACAAGTGTTCATTATTGAAAAGTCATCATCTTTCTCCAATGTTCATAGGAGGGCCCATAAGTCCTAGAGTCACACACGTGAAATCCACCCTAACTCATGTCAAAGGGTGGATCCATCATGGCTCATCCCAAAGGGTGGAAACAAGGGCTTTCACCTTAGACTTCTCTCTCAAGGAGAAGAATGAAATAACATAAAAGATAATAGATGAAACTCCTTTTCATCTAAGGCTTCAGTATCCAACATGCCAAGTTTATCTCGAAGGTACACAACCTTCCCTCTAGCAAGAAACTTGGTGAGAATGTCAGCCATATGTTCTATAGGGATAATGTACCTTGAATAGCATACTTATGCACTATATCTCTTATATAGTTTTCATCACTCTAGGTGAACCCCACGTTATGTAGGAGATAGCATAAAATCATTTTAGCTAGCACACACGAGACTCAATCTCATGATCATAGACTTTTGGATGCTTCCTTTAAGGTCTTGTAACAACCTCCTCACCTCCTCATCCAAGATTGGTTTAGACGAACTATTATACTCCCTTTGAATCTAATATCAACCTTCTACAAGCAAGTCATGTCTTTGTTCTTTAGTCTGCATTACGCTCTTTTCTTGAATTCCCAACCATCTATCTAGGAATATCATGATCTAGATATCTGCATAAGAGCCTTCTAGTTCACATACATGGAATTTCATCATTTGAATCACAATTCTTTTTCCTTTTATAGTTTCCTGGTCACTAGGGAAACCATCTCGATATGGTTTACTCCCTCTATATCAATATGACCAAGATGTTTGGAAATCAAATAAGGCATATCCTCTAGATGTTGTACTGACTCCCTCTAAATCTTTGAGTACTAACATCAATATTAAACCTTCTCATCCAACGTTTCCTTTAATGGTTCATCAAACTTCTAAATGTGATATCAACCTTCTGATCTTCTCATCAAAGGTTTCCTCTAATGGTTCATCAAACTTCTTCTGAATCTGGATCCTCAGAAGTTCATAGATGTAGATCCTATAGATTCTCCCTCAGAAGCTCAAGTTTGTGCATCAACCTCTTGACCTCTTTTCATCCAAGGCTACTTCTAATGGATTGTTAGACTCCCTTTGAATCTGATGTCAACTCTCAACTCAGTTCCATAGCTACAGGCATTAAGTTCTTTCTCCCTTGAATGCAATCTTTGGCACACACAACCAATGTAATATCTAAATTGTATACAACATAATGAAATATACAACCACCAAAGATGTATTCAGGTCATATTTATATAGCATCAACCAAGACTAGAATCATAAGCATTAAGTTGGCAGCATCAATCATAATCCTTCATACTGATTATTATTGGAATGATATTTTGATTGCATTCTTAATACTCATCAATTGCATAACACTTTCTATAGTTAGTTGATCTAATCATGGTAAGTCTATATTAAGTAATTGTGGTAATACATATTCATTACATGGTTGTATTCATTGCACAATGAAAAAAACATTACCACAATTGTATTGTTACTTGATTCAATTTAATTATGTGATCTTCATGCAAAGACTTGGATTATCCTTTAGTGCCTCTTATCACCCAAAAAGTCAGTTGTCGATCAAAGACATGCTGTCACTAAAATATCCTTTCCAAATCTTTGCATATCAATATACACCAGAATTATATCTAGAAGATATTTGAACAAAATTTGCATCCAACATTAGAGAAATCTTCTAACCTCCCAGAAAATGGTATTAGATTAAACCTTCATTTGTTATAATATTGCAAGTCAAGAATTCACGACAATTCATATATCTGAACCAGTTCTATGAGTCATAGCAATTCATTTACAGTGTGAGGTGACATTATTTGCACTAAGCAAATGTCCACATAGATTTGAATTAAGAGCCAACATTTGCAATAGTTTAACATAGCTGCTCAATCATCTTTGTAAAGTCTAGAAGGTAGGGTAGAAGGTAATGGTGTAATTGGCTCTAGTGTAGGTGCAAATGTTGGTGGCATCATCATAGGCATAGCTGTAGGCAGAGGGGCAGACCTTCTTCAAGATTTTGGAATAGGAGGTGGGGTGGTAGGTGGAAGGATTGGCATGGGTTCCAATGTAGCAGTACTCTGACATGTTGAATTACTTCTAGCATATGCTCTAGCACACCATTAGAATCCATGGCCACACCATCTCCAAGCACTTGTTCTCCACCTGCAACACCATCCCCTTTTCACCTGTGAATGTGAACACCACTGTTGTGGCTTTCTCCATGATTAGCATTAGCATTAGCATTGAGTTTTCAATGTTGAGAAGGGAAAGGCAGAGTGAGGGGGGTTTAAGGAGGTGTAGCATCTATGCCTTGCTTCGTCTTCCTGCTCTCCTCACCACCTTGGTCGATTAGTTGTTTAACCTAGAACAAAAATATCTTGAAGAGACATAACATCAACCAACATTGCTACCTGATTAGTGTCATTCATAATCAGATCACAATTCAACTTCACCATGCTACATGATAGTCTCTAGACATCTAGGTATCATGCATGTCACCAAAGCATCAAGCTATTGGCATCTATTGTGGAGCAACCTACACAGAGACATTCAGATAAGCTTATAGTTTCCTTTTTCCAAAAGGGCCCACCAAATCTTATGCACTCTACTATCATCAAAGCCCCTGGTAATTTGAAGTTTAATATCAAAGCTTCACATGTCCAAGCCAAGAATGATTAAAACATTGTTTGAGTGGTGTCGCTTAAATAGTCTATAGATTTCACTTCCATTACATTTCTATTCTTTCTCACATTTGCAATCTTCCTTTGATACCATGTCGTGATTTTTAGGATCGCTGCAAATGTAATAGTACTGCCTAAACTTTATATGGTATGTATTTTCCAAATGCAACAATCTCTCTTGTTTATATTGGGAATGAGGCTATGAGAGACATGTCCCTTCATGGGACATGTCTATTCATTTTATAATATTTCATTAATCAATCATATATTAGAATAATATATATTAATTATATATATATATATATACAAATATAATATATTATTATTAATCAATATCTAAGTATTATATGTATTCTAAGTGATCATACAACTAAAGCTACAAGCATTAATAGTGTCCCTATCCTTTCAATCGACCGATCATGGCTATCCCTTTGCCTAAGCATTTCAAGACACCCAAATTTGATAAATATCAAGGGAAAGGAGACCCCGTAAGCCATTTCAAAGAGTTCCATATGGCATGATAAGAAGTAGCATAGAGTGATAATTAACTAATGTTCCTATTCCTCAAGAGCTTGGGAGGAACTTCTATTGAGTAGTTTTACAAAACACCTTATGGGAAAGTCTCAACCTTTTCTAAGCTCTCTAATAAGTTTTTAGCTCAATATTCCCATAATGTCGAGAATGAGTTGTCTTTGCTAGACCTTCGCAACTCAAAGAAGAAAGGAGGAGAAAGCCTAGCTGACTATTTGCAATGATGGTAGAACCTCACTATTAGGTTATCATACCAACCACCTGAGAAGCATCTAACCAAAATCTTTATTGATAACCTGCATCCTAAACTATCCCACTTCATGAGTATGAACTGCATCCAAACCTACCAAGATATCAAAATCAAGGGGATAGCTATTGAAAGAGGCCTCCTAGATGAAGGCACAATCTGACACTACAAAGATGATTCCCACAACAAGCCTAGAAATGACAAACCCCATTACTGGAATTGAAAGAAAAATGTTGTCACTGATGGAGCCACAGACACCAAGCATGTCTAAATTGTTGTGGTCGATCCTATATGAACTCCTAAATATCAACAACATCAGCTTTAGATCAATCAGTAGCCTATGTAGACCTATCACCAGCAATAACCCCAAATCAATCAGCAATCAATGCAGTATTATTAGCAACAAGCACATCAAGCAAATCAAGAAAATTTGGCCAATTAGGCCAATTCCATATCAACACCTCCCAATCAGAATAGGCCTCAAGCCCAGACCCACCAAAAGAGAACCTTCACACCTCTTAGTGAACCTTTGGATGTAATCTTTTAGCTCATGGCCAAGGATAATATAATCATGTACCCACTAGCTCAATAGTTGGATGATGCCACCCCTAAGCCTAGCTGGTACAAAGATCACAAGTATTGTGATTATCACTATGTCAAAGGACACACCACCCTAAGGTGCATGAAGTTAAAGCATTACATCCAAGATCTCATCGACAAAAAGGAGATCCAAGTGGACAAACCAGCCCAAGCCTAGCCTAATGCCAATCTATAGATCTGTCAAAATGTGTTACCACAACACAATGCTAGGAAGAACCAAATCAATCCCAATCCTCCACCCCATAACCAAGGAAAAAGAAAGAAATGAGACCATGCTGACCAAAAAGACTATACAACTTCCCACATCACCTAAGACAAGTTTATTGGAAGTATAACCCAAGTTGAGCCCACAGTCAATTTCATCCATGTCAAAGGAGCAGATAGTTAGTGTGCAGTCACCACCCACTGAGATCATATATCTATCACCGGTGCAAGTCCAAGGCTAGCACACAATGCATAATAAAACCTTATAGAACACCTTGGGAATACACCTACCCAAATCTCTATTCTTGACCTTCTCCGCACTTCACCCATCCATCAAGAAATCCTCAATCAAGCTCTCCATGAAGGACATGTCCCCATAGACATAAACACCATCTGGTTTGAGAACCTTGTGGGACATCTATCTACATCTTGTGCTTTATCCTTCAAGTCATCTGACATACCAAGTGTTGCACATGACCATAATCTCCCTCTCTGCATCATCATCATGGTCATAGATTTTTCCATTAAAAGGGTCATGATAGATAATGGTTTGGCCTTAAATTTGTGTACTCTAAAATTCATTCAGAAAATAGGGTTCATAGAGGCTAACATATCACATGAGGTCATCACCATTAAGGCATATGATAAATTGGAGTGTACCTCTAAAGGTGCCATTCTTTTGCCTATCCAACTGGGCCCTACAACTCAAGACACCATCTGCCATGTTGTTGATCTTGACCTACCATTTAACATCCTCCTTGGTTGACCATGGATCCATTCCATCAAGGTTGTACAATCTACTTACCATTAGTGTGTCAAATTTCCACATCAAGACAATGATATCACCATCCATGTAGACCCCCAACCCTTCATGTACTATTGTTTGATGGAAGCATTGTTCCCTCATTCCACTAATTGTCCTAGAACTAAAATTGGCACTTTTGTCACCAGCTCTTCATGATCCCATAGTAAACTAGGGCTGTGGTGAATATACCCTAAATGATGCATTTGTAGTAGGGGCCCTCCCACTTGATCCACATACACAAGGGTGCCCAAATCACCAAACAAGCCCACTGAAGAAAATCATGAAATCAAGCAAATGGGACCAATGACTTTTGTTTCCCATGGAAATATAAAGAGTCAAGAGATGGACCTTGACATCAACTAGTGGCTGTATAGAGATCCCCCACCACCTGACACTCAACTTCTTGGCTACTTCAAAGACAAATATCCAGCATCACACAAGTATGCCACTTAAAAATGGAAATATCAAGGTGGTGGTCTAGGACCACAAGAAGGCGAAAGAAAAGATCCAATTGAAGCCTCAAAAAATCCAAAGCATCAAGGTCTTGGCTTTAATACCCCTCACCTATGCACACAAGAACCCAATACCATGACTTGGAACACTAACTTGACCAACGTTCCCTTCTTGAATAGCCAGGATGACCTCATAGAGATCGAAGACATCCATGAAGAGGAAGAAAAGAAATCATATGATGGCATCTATGATGATGATACCCCCCTAGACATGTCTGTCCTACATCAACTCACCATTAACATCATAGAAATTCCCCTCATCCACCCTGAATCTGTATACTGGGACCAACCAAGCGTCACACATGTTGATGAGTTCTAAAGCATACAAGCACTCCTAAGATTCATGGGAACAATAGGCCAACAAGAATATCAACATCAAGAATCATTTCATCTCTTCAAGCTTGACCCTAAAGGATATTTCAAGAAAGAGGCAAGCTTCAGCTGCAAAATTGAAAAAGAAAAAGAAAAACATGAGTCCTTAGGTGAAAACCCCTCTGGGGCACATTCTAATTCTAAAAAAGATAAAATAAAGGGCATATCTTCTGGTGAAAACCTCTATGAGGTACTATAATATGGAGACTTGCCTCTTCCTCCCATCCAAGATTCTATACTTGAGCACTCACCTATCATCATTGAAGAAACCAAGCCACTCAACTTGGGTATAGAAGAATTCCCGAGAATCACCTACATTGTAGTATCTCTAATAGAGAGTGAAGAAATGGCTATCATTGCACTTCTCCAAGAAGCCACCACCAACTTTTCATGGTTGTATGCACATATGCGAGGGCTTGATCCCAATATAGTTGTGCATAATCTTGTAGTGGACCCCAACATCAAGCCAATAAAGTAGAAGCTACGCAAGATGCATCCTAAGGTAGCCCTATTGGTAAAAATAGAACTAGAAAATCTCTTAGATGCAAAAATCATGAGGGCTATCAATTATTTAGAATGTATCTCCAACATGGTGCATGTCACCAAACCTTCAGGAGAAATTAGAATCTGCACAGATTTCAGGGACTTAAAAAAATCATGTCCCAAGGATGATTTCCTACTACCCACCATAGACATGATAGTAGATCTTACCATGGGCCATTAGATGTTGTCACTCATGGATGGATTCTCAAGCTATAATAATATCTTAATAGCGGAAGAAGATCAGCACAAAACAACATTCACCACACCACAGGGAACCTTCTACTACAACATGATGCCATTTGGGCTAAAGAATGCAGGAGCCACATATCAGAGAGCATTGATAGCCATCTTCCATGATATGAAAATTAAAATCTTGGAAGATTATTTGGATGATATTCTTGAAAAATATAAGATATGAGGTTCACACCTAAACATCCTTGAAAGTGTGTTTGATCATCTACATCATTATGGCTTGAAGCTCAATCCAAAGAAGTGTGTCTTTGGTGTAACATTTAGAAATCTTCTAGGCTTCATAGTATCATGATGCAGCATAGAGATTGATCCCAAAGAGGTCAAAGCAATTACAAAAATGCATCCTCATAGAACACTCAAGAAGCTTCGGAGCCTACAAGGAAATCTCTAATCAGTGCGTTGATTTATATCACAGGTGACAGACAAGTGCCAACATTTCATGCATCTACTCTACAAGGACAAAAGCCTCAAATGGGATCCCATCTGTTAGAGAAGCTTTGATAAGATCAAGGAATATCTAGCTAACTCTCCCATCCTTGTACCACCAATTTTTGGATGCCCTCTCATACTCTACATCTTGGAAACCATTACAGCACTAGGGGCACTGAGTATAGCATGATGACAACAACAAGGAGAGATCCATTTATTATATTAGTCAAATTCTTGTTAGCTATGAGCTCAATTATTCACCAATGGAGAAAACATGCCTTGTTGTGGTCTAAGCCACTCAAATGCTTAGACATTACATGCTTAGCCACACAATCAAGCTCATCTCAAAGGTGGACCCACTCAAGTACCTACTATCTAGGACAACTCTCATAGGCCAAATGGAAAAATGGGTCATGCTACTCAGTGAGTTTGACATCAAGTACATAGATTAGAAATAAATCAAAGGGAAAGTTATTATTGATCAACTAGTAGAAGCACCTTTAGTGGATGCATATCCACTAATCATGGAATTATGTGATGAGCATCTACATATGATTGAATAACCACCAACATGGAAATTATACTTTGATGGCTCCTACACATCGCATGGCTCAGGGCTAGGAATCCTATTTGTCACAACTCAAGGTAACTACATTCCAAAATCATTCAAATTGGGATTCCCATGTACTAATAACATTGAAAACATGAGGCCCTCATCTCAAATCTCAAAACAACTATCCAATGGATTATAACAACACTGTAAGTGTTTGGAGACTCACAGTTGATTATCAAGAAGGTCCTAGATGAATTTCATATAAATGACAACAAGTTGCTACCCTAGTAAGAACTGGTAGATGGACTGAAAGAGCATTTCCTAAATCTATAGTTCTCATAGATACCAAGGCTTTAGAAAAAATTGGTCGACACAATTGTGACCATTGGATCCTTATTGGAGATCCCACATGACTCATCGCAATATGAATTCTTAGTTGAGAAGCTACACACACCTTCTTATGAGAATGTCAATACAAAAATGGTGTGTGTCTTGGTTGGTCCTTAGTCCCCATGGTACCATGCCATCTATGCATATCTAAAAAATGGTATCATATCTCCCCATCTCACCAACAACCAATGCCAAAACTTAATTCATAGTGCTTCCCACTACACTCTTGTAGCCAACACCATTTATCATCAAGGATATCACAACATCCTCTCTAGGTGTTTAGATTCAAATGAGTTTGTCCTAGCTTTACAAGAGGTCCACACTATAATTTGTGGTGCCCACATGAGTGGCATGGTTTTAGCAAAGAATTTTGTTCGAGTCAGGTATTATTGGCCAACCATGGAACATGACACTTTTGAATTTGTCATGAAATGTCTCCCATGTCAGTAGCATGCAAATTTGATTCATGCACCAGCACAAGACTTGCAACCCATTGCACCACCTTGGCCATTTTCATGTTTCAGCTTTGACCTCAATGGTTTAATCACTCCCCTTTCCTCATATGGACATAAGTACATCATAACTGCCACATAATACTTCACAAAGTGGGTTGAAGCAATTCTGCTCACCCTCACTACTAGCATCCAAATATCCAAGTTCATCTTATACCATATCATTTTCTGCTTTGCCATACCACCTACCATCTTCACCGACCATGGCACACCTTTTGAAAACTAGCATGTGGATGATCCATATGCTAGACTCTACATCCATCACCATTTCTCTAGTCCATATTTCCCTCAAGGAAATGGCCAAGCTGAGGCAACTAATAAAACCATCCTCAAAATCCTCAAGAAGGTTGTCAATGATTTTGGTTGCGACTAGCACCTCTAAATAAATCTCACTCTTAGGGCCTACCATACTTCTTATCACCTCCTAGAGGCACCACCCCATATTCCCTTGTATATGGTTCTAGAGCCATTCTACCCATTGAGGTTGAGCTCCCATCATTGTGTGTCTCCATGAAGAACTATACCACCGATGAAGACTATCACATGGCATGTCTCACACAACTCAATGTGTTAGATGAAAAGAGGAAACAAGCATATGATCACCTAGTTGCATACTAGAATTGACTCAAAAGGAGTTATAAAAGGAAGGTACATCCTAGAAAATTCTAGGTTGGTGACATGGTCCTAAAGGAAAATTAGAAAG
Source organism: Chamaecyparis obtusa (assembly GCA_027943335.1). Lineage (NCBI taxonomy): Eukaryota > Viridiplantae > Streptophyta > Pinopsida > Cupressales > Cupressaceae > Chamaecyparis > Chamaecyparis obtusa. Next base: position 227,509 of record BSBK01002993.1, read on the forward strand.
TGCAAGCACATCGAGAGAAGAAAGGAAAGTTCAAACCTACTTGGTTGGGTCCTTATGTTGTCACAACATGCTTTGGCTCCAGAGCCTATCAACTATCAACACCAAAAGGTGAGCCCTTAAATGATCCTATCAACATCATACATCTAAAGAGGTTCTATGCCTAAACCAGATCCTACATATTCTAAAAATCCATAAAAATTGGAAAAAGAAGAAAAATACAAAAAAGCAAAAAAGCAAAAAGGCAAAGAAAAATAAATCGTCCAATGCTGAAAACTTGGCAATTCAAGCACAATCAACAAGTATGTTCACAAAAACCTAGAAACAAGCACCACACATAGTGGACTGAGTCATTATCTATAAACTCCCATCCCCCCATCCCAAATCCTAGTCCTCTTTATCCAATCCCCATGCCCACCACCCTCCTATCAATCCCAAGGTGTTCTATCCTCAAGCCTATCTAATACCGCAATAAAATCCTATCCCCAATCCTAAGCTTCATGTATATATCTTGTATAATAAAATAATTCTTGTACCTATCCTATCTAGCGAGATCTTCATGTTCCAAATCCCTGAGCTTCTATACATATTTGTTGTAAATCTCTCCTTGTCTATTGTTGACGCAGGGGCAGGGTAGGTACAAGCAGAATCAAGTAGAATTGAGTCCACTTGAATCCACAACCAATCCCTTGCTCAGAGTTACACAATGGAAGAAATATAAAATCACATGAAAGCAATGAAATCATAATGGATATGAGACAATCAACTGGCAGCAACAACAGAGAATTATATTATTTCTTTCAACATGCCCGGTTGTGAGGCCTTCCGGGTTTCGGCCTTATACAATGAGAATTATCAAATCAGAATTGTAGCTTGCATCCTATCTTTTTCTTCAATGATATATCTTGATAATACTTCCTAAATATTTCTCATGGTATCCTCTTGATGCCCTACTACATCAATCTAGACTCCTTATATAGCCAGCTAAGCCACAGGTCGGCCAGTCAGGCATTTAATTACAATATAGGTCCAGTCTGGGAGATTTAAACCAAAAATAATGCTAGAATGAATATAAATTGATGAAAATTTTTATTTAGGTCCTTAAATGACCAAATAACATTCCTTTAAGTGTTCAAGGTCCCATTTGATCACACAGAACATCGCAAGAAGAAACACCACACGTTTCACTTGAAAACTGGCAAAAAATAGGTCCCTGACCAAATGGGCATAAATTTTGACTCATAATGAATTAGGAGCTTTTCCTTTGCAAAATTATTTTAAATTAGGTCCTCTTTAAGGCCTTAAGTGCACAAGGTCTTATTATTTAAGGATCAAGGTCTCCATAGTGCACAATCAGCACCAAAACTGCAGGAACGGCTCTGGTGGGAACACTAGCAGAAAATAGGTCCCCGACCAAAATGGGCATAAATTTTGACTCATAATGAATTAGGAGCTAAGCCTTTGGTAAATGATATTAAATTAGGTCCTATTTAATACCCTAAGTTCGAAATGTCTGATTCTTTAATGATCAAGGTCTCCATGGTGCGCAATCAGCACCAAAACTGCAGAAAAATACTGCTCCGACAGCAAGAAAACAACTCTAACTTTGAAATAGTCCATCCAAACTTTATGTGCTCATAGTAGAAAGCTCCCAAATAGGTCCTCAGAATAATTGAAGATTCAAACACCATGAAACCATCAAATACAACAATTATAAAGAAAACAACAACAAATAGGTACAGAAATCAAGAAATGTTTTTTGGTTGATGCAAGATTGCTCAAAGACCCAAGATGCTCCTGCATCAAACACCTGGGGTAAATAAAGAACTAATGTCCACATCAGGTACTAATCATATTCTGACTTGAATCGTAAAGATCCAACTCAGCTTGTGTAATCCATGAACTTTCTTCAACTGGCTTGTCTTTCCACTGGACTAGATATTCCATGTAGTCTTTTCCTCTTGTACTCTTGCTCACTCTTTTATTCAAGATCTTCTCAATGTTGTCTCTATTCTTCTTAGGATATTATGGATCCTATTCTATCTCATCATTTGGTTCAAAGTACTCAAATATATCAGCAATGTTAAATATAGGTGATATATCCATGTCCTCTGGTAATTTCACTTCATAAGCATTTCCACTGTCAAACTTCTTCAGAATCTTACAAGGTCCAAACTTCTTCATTTTCAGCTTGTTGTAGGTACCAACTAGAAATCTATTCTCTTTCAAATGAATCATAACCTCATCTCCAACTTAAAAATATTTATGTCTCCTTCTCTTGTCTGCTTTCTTTTTATATTTCAAATTATTGTCCTCCAAATTCTTTTTACCTTCATCATGCAAATTTCTCATGTATTCTGCAAAATGATTAGCTTCAGCACTTCTTCTAGTCTCAATAGGTAAATCTCTCGACTCTATGGCTCCCTTAGGATGAAATCTAGTAACAATCTCAAATGGTGTCCTCTTAGTACTTCTATTGATAGAATTATTATATGCAAACTCTACTTGTGCCAAAACTAAATCCCAATTAGCAGGTTTCTCACCAACTAAACATCTCAACAAGTTTCCAAACTTATATTCACAACTTCAGTCTATCCATCTGTCTGAGGGTGAAATGTAGAACTAAACTTCAAATCAGTATTCATCTTCTTCCAAAGTGTTCTCCAAAAGTAACCAGTAAACTTAGTATCTCTATCTGAAACAATAGATTTAGGCAAACCATGCAATCTTACCACTTCCTTGAAGAATAATTCAGCTACATGTAATGTATCAGATGTCTTCTTACAAGGTATGAAATGATTCATCTTTGAAAATCTATCAACCACTACCAAAATAGAATCATTACCTCTCTGAGTTCTAGGCAATCCAAGAACAAAGTCCATACTCACATCTTCCCAAGGTCTATCAGGTATAGGCAAAGGTGTATACAATCCAACATTCTGACTAGTTCCTTTTGCTACTTGAAAAACTCTGCAACCTCTAACCATTCTCTATACATCTCTATAAATCTATGGCCAAAAGTATCTTTCTAAAATCAAATTCATAGTCTTATCAATCCCAAAATGTCCAGCAAGTCCACCACTATGTTTCTCCTTTATTATGTTCTCTCTCATAGATCCTCTAGGTATGCACAATTGAACTCCTTTAAACAACATGTCTTCTTGAATGAAATAATTAGACCACTTATCACTTACTGTGTGTTCCTTACAAGCTTTCCAAGGCTCTGGAAAATCAATGTCAGTCTCATTCAAATGTTTCAAATCATCAAAAACAAGTACCTCAACTCTCATCTCTGTCAGCAAACTTCTTCTTCAACTCAAGGAATCAACAACCTTATTTGATTGTCCACTACTTTGTTCTTTCATTTCTCTTGTAAATGTTTTATCATCAAACAAACATACTCTGACTGTAGTATAGTGACTTTCATCAAACTTTTCTATCAAAGGCAACAATACTTGTTTCTTTCCATCCATCCAAATAGTATATTGATTTAATCTACCATCATGCAAAGCTTTCCTATCATACTACCAAGGTCTACCCAAAATAATATGACAACAATCCATAGGCATAATATCACACAAGACTTCATCATGATAATTCCCAATTTTGAATTTAACAAGGCATTGTTCACTTACAAGTAGTTTATGATCCTTCTGGATCCAAGCAATATGGTAAGGCTTCAGATGTTTCAATCTCTACAACTACAACTTGTTAACCAGCTCTTCGGATGCCAAATTATCAGAACTTCCACTATCAATGATTACCTTGTAACATTTATCAGCAATCTTACATCTGGTTCTGAACAAACTTTTCCTCAAAATAGGTTCCTCATCAGCTTCTTCATTCCACAAGATCCTTCTTAGCATGAAGTTCTCACCATGTTCAGGTTCATTAGACATTTCCTCAACTTCTTCACAAGCAAAATTATTTCTACCATTACCTCCAGTCTTCTTTCGAGAGTTAGTACATTCAAGAGCTCTATGTCCTTCTTCACCTCATTTGTAACAAGTACCTCTAAACCAAGATTTCTCTTCTCTTTTTCCATTATTATTATTATTCCTAGAGTAACTAGTATAGCTACCTCTAGAGTAATTACCTCTTCTACCAGTAGGGTCATCTTCCCATCCTTTATCTTGTACTGAATTTTCAGATCTGCTACATTCTCCATCACATCTCCCTCTACTTCTTTGAAATCTGCCACCTCTTCCTCTTTGTCTTTGTTCATGTCTCTTTGTCAATCTCTCTTCAACCTTCAAAGCAAATTGGTATGCTTCTTCCAAACTATCAATATTCAGATAACTGATCTCATCTTGAATAGATGTCCTCAGGCCATTCAAATATCTAGCCACCTTCTCAACTTCATCATCCACATGTCCAGATCTGATATCCAATTTGTAAAATTCCTTAGTATATTCTTTCACACTCATGTCCTTTTGTCTCATATTTTGTATTTTTCTCATCAGACTAACTTGGTAGTCAGCTGGAAGAAACTTCTTCATCTTTCCAAGCATCTTCATCCATGTCTTGATCTTTTCTTTTCCTCTCTTCTATCTCTCACTTTGCAAATGATCCCACCAAAGAGATGCATGACCTTTCAACTTTGTGACTGCTATCTTAACCTTCTTATTATCAGGAGTACCTTCATACTCAAAGTATTTATCCATCTCAGAGATCCAATCCAAAAGTGCATCAGTCTCAAGTCTTCCATCATAGCAAGCAACTTCAACTGCAGGTCTGGAGTTAGCCTTAGACAAAACTTTCAAGAGTCTTTCTTCATCTTGTTCAACTTTAGGTTCAACATTAGGTACTACTTCTTCTTCTTCATCACTAACATCTTCAAGATTTTCTCCTCTTCTCTAGGCTGTCTCTATAGCTTCAAGCCTAGTTGCAATCTGCCTCAACATATCCATGATAGAATTATCATTTCCTCTACCATGAACCATCTTGACAATCAAGTTCTGGAAAGATCATAACCTTCTACAAGTTATAGGTCAGATCTCATATCTTCTACCCTACAACCAAATCCAATAAGGTTCTCCATGATCCAATCCACAAGAAAGAACTCGCTTTGATACCACTTGACGCAGGGGCAAGGTAGGTACAAGAAAAATCAAGTAGAATTGAGTCCACTTGAATCCACAACCAAGCCCTTGCTCAGAGTTACACAATGGAAGAAATATAAAATCACATGAAAGAAATGAAATCACAATGGATATGAGACAATCAACTAGCAGCAACAATAGAGAATTATATTATTTCTTTCAACATGCCCGGTTGTGAGGCCTTCCGAGTTTTGGCCTTATACAATGAGAATTATCAAATCAAAACTGTAGCTTGCATCCTATATTTTTATTCAATGATATATCTTGATAATACTTCCTAAATCTCACTCATGGTCTCCTCTTGATTCCCTACTACATCAATCTAGACTCCTTATATAGCCAGCTAAGTCACAGGTCGGCCAGTCGGGCATTTAATTACAATATAGGTCCAGTCTAGAAGATTTAAACCAAAACTAATGCTAGAATGAATATAAATTGATGTACCTTTGGATTTAGGTCCTTACATGACCCTATAACATTCCTTTAAGTTTTCAAGGTCCCATTTGATCACATGGAACATCACAAGAAGAAACACCACACATTTCACCTGAAAACTGGCAGAAAATAGGTCCCAGGGAAAAATGGGTATAACTTTTTACTCAAAATGAATTGGGGCTTGAACTCTTTGGAAATGATAGTAATTTAGGTCCTATAAAACTTCTTAAGAGAGAAAATGATAATTCCTTATGGATCAAGTTCGCCAACATGAACAATCAGCACCAAAATTGTAGGAATGGCTCTGGTGGGAACACTGGTAGAAAATAGGTCCCTGACCAAAATGGGCATAACGTTTGACTCATAATGAATTAGGAGCTGTGCCTTTGGGAAATGATATTAAATTAGGTCATATTTAATTCTGTAAGTGTACAAGGGATGATTCTTTAAGGATACAGGTCGCCATGGTGCGCAATCAGCACCAAAACTGCAGGAAAATACTGCTCCGACAACAAGAAAACAACTCTAACTTTGAAATAGTCCATCCAAACTTTATGTGCTCATAGGAGAAGGATCCAAAATAGGTCCTCAGAATAATTTAAGATTTATACACCATGAAAAAATCAAATACAAAAATTATAAAGAAAACAACAGCAAACAGGTACAAAAATTAGGAAATGTTTTTCGGTTGATGCAAGATTGCTCAAAGACCCAATATGCTCCTGCATCAGTTGTACATATCATCCCATTGTATTGTACATATCCTCATTAGTCCTATAGTATTATTTGATTAGATCACTTGTCCCACCTAGCCTTGTCCTTCAGCAATATCTTTTTTCAACTATTCTTGATCACAGTGATTATCCTTGATCCATGATTTTCACAGAACAACACACATTCTCCTCATTAATCAGTAGGTCCTTAAGGATGCATCCTTCCTCCTATTTGACCTAATCTTCCACCAATCACACTAGGTTCATGATGTTTTATCCTTTCTCATGTTCAAACTAATCTTCCCACCATCAATCACATCAATCTCTCTCCTTGGCAAAGGATATCTTTTGGAGTTAGCATTTTGCTCTTGAATTTTGTCCTTTGGATCTTGTTAATCTTTTATGGCTTCTCATTTCTCATCTCCTCAAAGTTGCCACAATCCTTTATATCATGGTGTGCTATGAATAAGGGAAATCTGGGGCAAGGTCTTTTGATCTTTTTTCTTTTTCCTATGAGTCAGTTAGACATGGCCCTTGTACAGTTCACATGTGATCTTCTAGGTTACATGGTGCACTTTTTAAACATCATTTGTTTATGGTTTTTCCAACATCATTTCAACGATGCCTCCTTCTAGAGATCATGCGTGATGCTGGGGAAACCTTGCATATCTTTTTCATGTTAGTCCTATACAATGCTGGTGACAAGGCCTTGTGATCCCAGTATCCTTGGCAGGTCTCTAATGTTTCTATATCAAACTAGGTTGTGCTCTCCACATTTACACTTGTAGCTCCCTAAATCCCCCTCCTCCTACATCATATAGATTAATCTTGCATCTTGTATCTTTCATGTAGCTGCATCCTACATCCTACATCTCAGCTCATCTTGCATTCATCCATCTTTTCTCATGGAGGTTTGGTTATTTATCCTCCATTATTCCTTCATCCTTTTCCATTCTTCCATTCCTTTCTATGTTCTTTTCGAGAAAATTCCACAATGTTTCCTCTGTGCATTATTTTCTCAAGGGCGCACAACCCCTTATCCTTGAATTCTAGTCTAGGGCATCTTATTTTCTTATCTTTGATGCCACACCACTTGAGGCATCACATCAAAGAGGGGAAAAATGTAGACACCTAAATATCCATTGATAAATAAAAGTATTTTTATTTTTCCAAAGTCCCTGATGACATCATCATTTGTTAATTAATTAATTATTTAATTAATTAATTTATTATTATGCCATAAATTCCTCCTACCTTAATTAAAAACATTTAATTAGGGAATACCTTCTAAAAGTGTTTAAATCAAATTTAAACATCATTTCCCCCAATATTTATTAACTATTTAATAAATTGACCAAATCCTTTAAATAAATGAAATATTTATTTAAACCCTCAAAACCCTAGAATCTTCTTGACTTTCCTAGACTTTCCTAATCTTTCCTAAACTTCCCTAAACCTTCCCTAAACCTATCTAGAAGGTGTTTCCTAACCTTCTTAGCCTAATCCAAGTCTCTTTGACTTTGAGTCAAACCCCTTCATTAATGAGCCTTATAGACTCATTAATGACTCTTTACACACTCTTTAAGGCCTCTTATGGCCATATTAAGAGACCTATGTCTCCTCTTTCACCCTTTTTCCCCTTTCACACTTCCCTAGTGTTTCTCACACATGTGAGAAACCTTAACCAAGGTTAATCTTACCATACCTCTAACCTCACCTTAGACTCTACCTCAAACCTTACCTCTAACCCTAACTCCTCTTCCTAACTCAAGCCCTTCCTAAAATCCTATAAATTCCCTCACTTCCAAGATAAAAACACCAATTCACATAATCATACTAAGCAGTGTTATAATGTTAGATTGTTTCTAGATCTTAAATGTTTTAGCATAAATTGTTAATCTAGTTCATTTTAAGATTTCTTAACACACATGATAGCTTAGATAACTTGGATTAATCTTATTTTCTTTCTTTTTATTTCATTTCTTAGCATCATATCATCTTCATTTGGATTAAAAAAACTCTATTTTAATCATTCTTGCATCAATCTTACATCTTAGCTCTATTAGGCTCTTTGAGGCTCTAGGGGAAAACCAGGTGTTCTATGCCCATTTTTGTGCCATCATGGGGTTCTCATAGTCCCTAATATATCCCAATATGTCCTAATCATCATTAGGGACAAGCTCCAAGTGTTTTTAGAGCACACCCACATCCCTAAAGAGAGAGAAAATCAAATGGTGACAGGGTGCTCCTATTTTAGTTCTATCTGAATGACTTAGCAAATAGTTTTCTCTATATGTTAGGAATATGATCTTGGACTAATGTTTTAATGTCTAAGATAATTCCAAATAGGTTATTTTTTCTCTAATCATAGAAACATTCATGATAAGGAAAATGATTTGCAGTTGATCTGCATAGAAAGGGTAGAAATAGAGGATTTGTTTGAGTTTTTAGGCCTAGATCTCATTGAAGAAGAAAATGGACTTACTAGATACAATCAAGAGATAGTAATTATAATGGTGGAGGCTTTAAATAAATATTCATTTGGGACACTAAGACATGGTAAGTGATAATTTTCAGTAGATCATATTACAGTTAGTAATTTTGTAGTAGGTTTGAAAGAAAATTGGGTTTTGAATAGTAAGGAAAGTAAGGCTTCTATTTTAGGTATTTCCATTAATGATAAAGGAAAGGAGAGGGTTGATTGTGCTAAGGAATCCAAAAAAAAGGGAGAAATTCTCTTAATGATCTTAGGAAAAAAGATGCATTAGTGTCACGTGACAAGATAAAATCGCAACTTTATATGCAGGGAAGGGGAAGAACCTTCCCATGGGGAAATGAAAGTAATCATTTGGAATGTGAGGGGACTTAATGACCCTAAAAAACAACACATCCTGATGCACATCATTAGGATGAATGAGATAGATATATTATTTTTACAAGAAACTAAGCTTGGTGGTGAGGAAATGGTAAAAATAAAAAGGAAGTTAGGGGGTTGGGAAGTGGAGGGCGAACCTTTGGTAGGAGCCTCGGTCGGTCTAGGTATTCTCTAGAATCTAAGAAAGGTTATCTTTTCAAAGTTGGACATAGGTAGGTTTTGGATAGGGAGAAAGGTGAAAAGAATGAATGGGGCTCTAGAATTTTTCATAATCAACATGTATGGCCCTTCAACCCATCATGAGAAAGAAAGAGTATGAGAGGAAATTGAAACCTTTTTTGACAGTAACCCTAGGAAGACATTTATCCTGGGAGGGGATTTTAATATAATTCTAAATGAGGATGATAAATTCAGGGGGTTGGGAAGAACTTCTCAAACTAAGTTGGCTTTCATTGATTGGGTTAATAGGAATGAATTGATGGATATCAAAACAACTAATGGGACCTTTTCTTGGACCAATCGTAGACTAGGATTTAGTAATATTACTGAGAAATTAGATAGGATCATTTTTAGAGGAAACCTAATTGACTTCAATTTTGAACTGGAATCCTTTATCCTCCCACCTTCAGGGTCATACCACTATCTAGTATCTCTATGGGTGAAGGAAACTAGAAAACCTAATAGATGCCCTTTCAAATTAGAAAAAAATGTGATCTAAAGATAATGGGCTGAATTCCTTGTTGGAAAAATGGTGGAAGGAGAAATTTTTTGAAGGTTCCAAAGCTTCAATTTTTATGGAAAATTTGAAAGCCATTAAAAAAGGAGTAAAGCAATGGAATAAAGAATATTTTGGGGATATCTTTGAGAGTGAGGAAGTGATTGAAAAGGAAATTGGGGATCTTAATGAGAATGTTCTAAAGGAAGGAATGAATTAGGAAATATTTTTGAAAGAAAATATCCTATTAAGAAATTATGAAGACATCCTAGCCAAGGAGGAAATTCTTTGGAGGCAGAAGTCTAGAGAGACCTAACTAGAGGAAGGAGATAGGAATTTAAAAAAAATCATAATAGTACAAAGATTAGAAGGAATATTAATAGAATAGGCGAGCTTAAGAAATCAAATGGAGAAATGGTGGAGAAACCTGAGGAAGTTTCCAAAGGGGTGGTTACCTTCTTTAGAGAGCTATTAAATTGTGATTCCTTGAGATTGGGATCCCAGGAGGATATTGTCAGAAATATCCTGACCATGACTAGTAGAGAACAAAACATAAGTATGAATGTAAAAATAACAATACGGGAAGTAGAGGAGGCCCTAAGACAATTAAACCTAGATAAATCCCTAGGAACAGTTGGGTTCCCAGCTTTCTTTTATCAAAATTGTTTATCTTTCTTAGGGAATGAAGTCATAGAAGTACTGGAGAGTATAGTAAATTTAGGTAGAATATAAAAGGAGATGAATAATACTTTCTTAGCATTAATCCCTAAAGTATAAAATTCAAAAATCCTAGATGGGTTTAGACCAATTTCTTTATGCAATAGAATTTATAAGCTTTTAACAAAAATGTTAGAAAATAGATTAAGAACCTTACCCCTAGACATAATATCTGAGGAACAAATGGGCTTTGTACCAAGGAGATCGATTCTAGATGGAGTGATTATAGCCCAGGAGGTAATTCATACTATACAATGTATTAAAAACCCTATTATGTTAATAAAGTAGGACATCAAAAAGGCTTACGATACTGTGGATTGGAGATTCCTATGTAATTGCTTAAAGGCCTTTGGTTTTTCTAAGAAATGGGTTAACTTAGTGTTTGAATGCATTTCAACACCTAGAATCTCTATTCTAGTTAATGGAACCCCAGAAGGTTTCTTTAAAATTTCTGGGGGGATTCATTAGGGGGAGCCTCTATCACCCTTCTTGTTTATAATTATGGAAAACTCCTTAGGGAGATCATTAAATAAGGAAAGAGAAGAGAAGAGAATTAAAGGAATTAAAATCACTAGTAACATAGAGCCTACTACTCACCAAAAATTTGTGGATGACACAATGCTTTATGGGAAGGCAGAAATAGAAGAGGCCAAAAACTTTAAGAATTTATCAATAGAATATTCAGAGGCATCTAGTTGGCTTATAAATAGAGACAAGTCAAAAAAAAATTTCTTCAACACAGAAGTAAATCTAGAGAGAATAATTTTGAATATCTTAGGATTTAAGAAAGGTGAACTTCCTAGCAAATACTTAGGTCTTCAACTGGACAAGGGTAGGAAACTGATGGAGTTATGGAAAGATGTCTTGTCTAAGGTAAAAAATTGAGTGGCATCTTGGAAAGGAAAATAGCTCTCTACAACTAAGAGGATAACAATGTTGAGATCGGTCATCTCTTCTATCCCCATTTTTAAAATGGAATTTTGTAATATGCCAATGGAAATTAAACTAAAATTAAATCAGAAGTTGAGAACTTTATTTTGGCAAGGTTTGACAAAAAAAATAGGTCGCCCTTAGTCGCTTGGAACCAGATTTACAGGTCCAAAGAGGATGGGGGGTAAACCTTAAAATTGTAGGAGATCATAATGTGGCATTAGGGGATAAGTTGGTTTGGAAAATGATAAAGGAATCAAAATCTAAATGGGTCAAAATAATTAGATACAAATATTTAAAGGGGAATGACCCTCTAAGAATTCTTCATCATGAGTCTCCCCAGGGAGGATCTAGATTATGGACTTGTATTAAGGATTGCAGACCCATTATAAGCAATAAGGTCTCTTAGAATATAGGGGATGGGAGAAAGGAACATTTTTGGGAAGATTCATGGGGGAATACCCGATTCTTCACAACCTAGTAGAAGACCAATATGCAATTATTCTTCTTAAAGAGAGGGTGGGTATCTTTGTTAGTGATTATATGGACATCCCAAGTGGAAACCCAAGTTTGGGATGGAGCTAGAAGTTAGATGGGGACTTCATGATACCACCAAACTTTAGAGTCAAATTGAAGGAAATTTTATAAGCCAGGCTTATCTCTCCTAGTTCTAGGGAAGATAGGATAGTGTGGATAGGATCTAAATCAAGGGAATATAACACTAAAGATGGATATGAGTCCTTATATAAGACCCATTATTTCACAAGAATAGAGCTACCTTCAGACCTATGTTGGAATAAGGAGTTCTTACCAAAGGTTGGTATGTTTGCATGGGTGGCCTTACAACATAGATATTAACTACAGAGTGGTTCATCAAAATGGGATTTCATGGACCCTCTAGATGTGTACTATGTAAAAATAAGGAATAAATAGTGGATCATATCATCCTAAAGTGTGAGTTCACTAATAAATGTCGGTTTTGGCTGATGTATAAACTCAACTGGAATTCAGCACTTTCAAATAAGATTGGGAATTTATTTAAGTACTGGGTTGGGAATTAGGGGAAGGATCATTTTGGAAATATATGGATGATTTCTCCATCCCTTTTAATCTAGGAAATATGGAAAGAAAGAAATAGGATAATTTTTAAATATTCTAAATAAAATTTTAATCAATTCTGAAATAAATTAGAGGCATGTATTGTTGATTTTTTAAATAATAGAAATTATCTCAACTTGAAAGGAATGAGACTCTTAGGGTGGGATCATAAGATCATAAATATATGGTAAGGCCTCAAAATTCCCCCATTAGGTGAATTCAAGAAGGAATTAGATCAGCTAAGGAAGGAATGTGTTTGGAGACTCCAAGCTGTGGGATGGAACAAATTGAATTTTGATGGACCCTCCAGAGGAAATCTGAGAACAATAGGTATAGGATGTTGCATTCAAAATTGGGACAAGAAGCTTATATATATTATAACATGCCCTATAGGGATCTGAACTAATAATGTAGTAGAATTCAATTCCCTATTAGAAGGTATGAAAGAAATCCAGAAGTTAGGCCTAGATAAGATGGTGATAGAAGGGGACTCCTCCATAGTAATCAATGCAATAAGAAAAGGAACTACCTTGAATTGGCAATTAGATGGATTGGTTAATCAAATAATGGAATTGATACATCTCTTTAAGCATTATACTATTAATCACATATTTAGAAAAGGGAATGGGATAGCTGATAACTTATATAATTTAGGAGCAGATGGAGAAAAACTTGGAATAGGATAAATTAAAAATAGTAAATCGCTAGTGAATAAAAAGAGTGATAGGACCAAGTTAGCTCATAATATAAAAATCCCTAAGGGTATTAGTACTAAAATTGTAGAAGAAATTTCTACCCTCTTGGTAGGACTTTAAGCCTTTCGTAAACTAGGTATCATTTTAGCTGAGCCAACAGGAAATTCTACCATAGTAGTTTATATCAATAGATTAGAGGCATCCTCAAATTAGTAGATAGATGGTCTAGAAATACCAAATTACAGAAACTTAAAAAATATAATGCACTAAATGATAATCCATTTTTTGGGGGAATGGAACACTATCACAGACGAGGTAAGCTTCTAGGGTTGAATGCGTAAAGCTAGGTATAGGTTTATTACAATATTATATTCTTATGTTAGCTTATATTTATCAAAATTTATAAAGATAATTATAATAAAGAATAAAAATAAATGTTCTAATATTTAGTAGTAGAGACATCTTAGTTTCTAAGGTCTTATTATTAATCATTTTAGGGATCTAAGAAGTCTTAGGCTTTAGCATATTTGTTGGGGTGTTTTAGACTCTTGTTTTTACTTCTTTACGTAGATGGTGATCAATTAGGAAGACTAAATTAGTAAGGAGATTAAAAATCCTATAAGGATTCAGTTAGAAAATTTCCCCCTCAATTTTACTTCTCCTTTTTCTGGTATAGAATAGTCTCGATTCCCAAAGTGATACTATAGCAGGGCAATCATACCATAGGGAAATAGGGAAATGAGAGGCTAAGGTATAAATTATCATTGGTGAACATATAGTAAGTTTCCTTTACCTTATACTTTGATCTCATCATTTGATTATATAGCCAAGGCTAAGGTATGCTTCACGGAAAAAAAACAAATAAATCTTAGTGGAAAGGGACTTCTCAGATGTAGGCAATAGGAAATCTAGCGAGGAAATCTGAGATATTATGACATGTCAGAGCTAAACATGGCCTCTTACCCAACCAATGTGAGAGTTCCTCTTTCAAAAGGCTTGAGTTCAATCTAATACTAAATGAATGTTAATGATAACTTGAGATGACCTTTCAATGATGTGTAATTAATAGCTGGCTAGCAATTGCATTTAATTCTATAAGTAGACTACTCATTGATCAGAGAGATTTTCCTTTAATAGAAAGGGTTAGTAGGCTCTCTAATTCATCATTCTCTCTACATCCATTTAGAGTTAGAGCCAAATGGATGCTGAGAAATGGAGACTCATATCAAGCTAAGAAGTGCCAACAGGCAAATGACCTTTGATACAGAAGTCACCCTAGATAGAATAAGGAAGATAGCTGAGGTTAAGAACAAAGTAATATGGAGATCTCTACTGTAGAGCCTGGGTGACCAATTTGTCCAATGTAAGGATAGATTCAGAGTGAACCCTAATATCTTGACGGTGCTAATTTCCATCGTCATGCATATATTTAATGGCTGACCTCAAGTGGTGAAACTATGCCGACATATTCTTATTAAGGATATTTTGGTGGATTTGGAAAAAGTCATGGTTAACATTAGAAATGATTTTACGATCTCAAGGATAGGGAACTACATCATTTTAATGATTAGAAATAGACCAGTTATCACCTACTTGATCATTTGATCTGAGGACCTTGATGGGTTTTGGGCGGAAAGACCAATCTACCAAAGAAACTTCAAAATTTTGATGCACTTTTCCTAAGTCTGAAAACCCTCATGTGAGGACTAGTTGGAGGTCTACATAAAGGCAGAGGGATGGGATAGGGATCCCAACTTGGTGAATAATCTATAAGACTTGCGTGAATGCATTAGGATAAATGGGTGAATATCGTAAATAGCTTTTAGGCTTTACTTATTGTATCTAGTCTTGAATGGCCAAATATAGTATACGACCTTTTCATTTCTCAAAAACTTTATAATATTTAGCCCCAAATAGTATTGATCGTATGTTTGAAAAACTTATCAGGATTTTTTGGACTTAAGAACTACTCTGTATATATATATATATATATATTTTGTCTTTCCTTAATCGATATATACTCTATCTTAATTATCAAGTTATATATATATATATATATATATATATATATATATATATATATATATATATATATATATATATATATATATATATATATATATATATATATATATATATATATATATATATATATATATATATATATATATATATATATATATATCTGTGTGTGTGTGTGTATGTATGTATGTATACTCATATGTCCTCTCTATCAAACACATATGGGTATGTATATTTATATTCTTTTATATTGAAGTTATAGTTTTTCTTCATTATTAAAAGAGATTTTCTTCTTTTATCAATTCATAAATGTTCTTGTTAGTCTCTGGTATATGAAATCAAACTTCTGACAGAGTTCTTTCATGCTACTCTTATGAATGGAATTCCTCTGAGGAGCATCCATTTTTCATTGTATTCCTATATTAAGGATCTGGCCTACTATTCCAACTGCTTCTACTTAAAACAAGCTAGGGAAGGTAGACATCTTGGGTTCCTTCTTCTTTATAGAAAGTTTCTTTTTTATGGTCTTGCCTTTTATAGCATTGGGTTTCCTATGGCTATTTTCTCTTATATGGTGTTGTCTTTCTCCCATTTAGATTATTATTCTTTCTATGGTTATGGAGGAATCATAACTATCCCTTCTTTGCTTCTTTCATTTTCTGATAGGCTTGTTTTGGGCCTCTCTCTGTCTGTTTTCTTTTCTTTTTTGTTTCATGATTGGTTCCTTTTTTAGGTTTTATGCAATCTCCTTTTGGATTGCTACCCTTGGCCCTCAGGTTGCTTCCTTTTCCCTTTTCATTGTCTTTGTTCTTGTCCTTCTCTTCTTCATCTTCTTTTTAGCTAGTTCTTTTGGCTTCTTAGTAGACTTTGGTGTTTTGCACCTCACTAGATTCAACATTTTCCTGTTGTCATCTTTTTATTTTTGGTTTTCTTCCTCCTTTTCTTTTTTGGTTTGAGTTGGTTCAGGTTTGGGTTGTTGGTGGCCCTGCTCTTAGTTTCCCTTTTTCTCAAGATTGTTATAGAATATTGTTTCAATAATATTTGGTTACTTTCAGCTTAATCACAATGGCAACACATTTTATCTTCCAGAGCTCAGTTCTCCATTATAATTATGGGATAAAATTCTACATGAAAATTGATACTTGTTTCTTAATTCAGACTTCTCTAGCTATTTCAAGATATGGTAAAGGGAAGGTTACTTGGCAGTTTTTTCACTCATATACTAGATTTATTGAGTCTAAATTATTTCCTTCTAGGGGAGGAAGATATACTAATTATGGTATTGCAGGATACAAGGTAAGATAACTATAATATTTCATTAGCTAACATAGGTAGCTAGTGTTAGAATAACTGAGAGGGGGGTGAATCAGTTAGATCAATTATCCTATAGTCCCAAATACAAATATGTACCCTATAAAACAATTCCAACAAGTTATGCATCTCGATAAAATAAAATATCAGTTTGTCTATTTAGTTTACCGATTACCAATAATTATCCAACTGTGATTACTGACTAAATCAATTATGTAGTGTGTAAAGTATGATAGAAAAATAATCAT
Source organism: Chamaecyparis obtusa (assembly GCA_027943335.1). Lineage (NCBI taxonomy): Eukaryota > Viridiplantae > Streptophyta > Pinopsida > Cupressales > Cupressaceae > Chamaecyparis > Chamaecyparis obtusa. The sequence goes on from BSBK01002993.1 coordinate 244,367, forward strand.
AACATGATGATTTAATGTAGAAACCCTGCAAAGGAAAAAAACACCTGGGACCGATAACCCAAAATAATTCACTCTTTTGAAGTGAGCTCAGTGAAGAGCCAACCCTGTTAAGGTTACAATACACACTGTTAGGTGTGACCTAGTTAGAGGATTTATCACTGACAGTTAAATTTTGACCAACATTCACTATGGGGTCAACAAGACAACACTTTATAGTTAATGAATGTCATAGGATAGATCATATTACTATTAAGTCCACTCGGTTAAGAGATTTTATGAATCAATGGTCAAACTGATCTACAGTACTGATCTGATTCAAATACAACTCAATTGCAAATATTTAGATCTATGCTAATCCCATACAAATCCACTGATCATTAATCAATTTTACTTCCTCAATGTTTCTCAACTTACTTTCACTCGATAAATAGTTCTTTGACGTTGGGTAACCTTTGCAGCTTGGTTCTTTCAATAACTAGTTTGATCTGCCATGCATGAATATAGTCTTCATATGAAATCTCTGTAGTATTCTTCTTTCCGACATGTTTTAATAATGAAACTCATATCTCTTATATATACAAGTAAATTGTTTTCATATAAGCCATTAGATTTTGCTACTTAATCTTCTTCATCTATTTTTCCGCTTAAACCTTCCCCGATAGATGTGTCATTAACACATTTCGATCTCATTCTTTAGATATTCTTTAAATTTTTTTAGTCGTGGATCTCATAACAAACTTTAACCTTGACCTCTAAATCATAAAAAATTCCATCTCATCAAATTTTTCTAGCTGTTCTCAGCATATAATGTTTTCATCCATACTTAGTTGCTATAGAAATGTGTCGGTGATAACTAGTTAAACTACCTCGATTAATATTGTCACTCAGTATACACTGCACTAACTCGGTGTATACAAAAATCCTCAATTACCAACCACATTAACATGTTTAATTTCAAATCTCTTATTCATAGTAGATTAATGTAACATGCTCAAGTCAACAATATAAAGCCATAGACTCATCAATAAGTTACCCAATGTTTTCCTTATCCTTATCTATCATATTCATCTTTTCCTCATGTAGATCTCTTAGTTCTTCATCTTTTCTTCCTTCAATAGATGTTGAGATATTTGTAACTAACGTGATAAGTACTATCAAAACTAGTTGACATCAATTACCACATATTCACTGATTTAATCATCTTACATATCATCTCAGTAGTTTGGTGATCTCTAATCACTAATTCTTCATTTCATCAGATATTCAATCAATTTTAGTTCATCAATCTCTCTCTTTGGCATTTATGGCAACACAAGAAATATCAAAATATGCCATACACATACCAAACATGTATTCTACAACTATGTAACTAAATTTTGTTCTTGATAAGCTCATATTTAATATGTTTAATCACTACAAAACATAAAATCATTACAAGTACAGACTCTCCCTGAGGATTTGATCTTTTTAGTTCTCAGATTCCCTTTGTTCTCAGCAACAAATATTCAAGTCTCTCCCTTTCTGCAATCTCTCTCTGTTTATGTTCTCAGTAACTGATTTTCCACATTCATTCTCTCTCCCTTTGACAATAATGCCAAAGAAAATATAATAGATCTACAGCAACCAAGTAATTCTCTATTTTTTGGTTCGTATCAGGTACCTTTGGTGTATAGATAAAAAAATTTATGTTCCAGCTTCTACAATCTTTCACAACCTTAGAAAAAATCCAAAGTGTGAGCTATGTGCATCAACATGAATGATCTTCTAATAAGTATAGGTTGATGCAACCTCTAGATCACCTCAGTGACTGGTAGATAAGGGACAGACCCTAAGTCTAGTCCTCAAATATTCAAATGTGTCCTTCGGTAAGGGTTTAGTAAAGATATTGTGGGTAAGTTGTTCCTTAGATGTTACAAATTCTAGTTTCAATTGCTTCTCTTAAACTTGTTCCCTCAAGTAGTGATACTTAATAGATATATGCTTTGTCTTCAAATGCATCACAGGATTCTTAGAAATATTTATAGAATTAGTGTTGTCACAATATATAATCACCGGGTCAGTGATTACCTCATTCATCCCTTCCAAGACTTGTCTAATCCAAGCAATATTTAAATAATTTGCAGCAACAATAACATACTCTGCTTCAGTAGTAGACTAAGAAATGCATGCTTGTTTCTTGCTAATCCAAGTCACAAGTCTTTCCCCTAAAAATAATGCTCTGCTAGTTGTGCTCTTTCGGTCATCTATGTTTCCAACCCAATCTGCATCGATGTAAACTCTAAGTTCAAATTTTCCTTCAAAAGTGTACCATAATCCATAGTCTTACATTTTCTTCAAGTATCTCAAAATTATTTTCACTGCAACATATGTGAAACTTTAGGATTGCCATAAAATCTAGCCACAATCCCCATTGCATGTGCAATATCAGGCCTACTATGTACAACATACATCATTTTACCAATCATAGATCGGTAGAGAGTCTGATTTACTTCTCTAGATTCATCATCCTTTGTCAATTTATAGCCAATTACCATTGGTGTTCCCACTAGTTAGCATCTTCCATGCCAAAAAATTTCAATACTTCTTTAATGTATTTTGATTGAGTGATGAAAATCCCATCTTTCTGTTGTATAACCTGCAAACCTAGAAAGAATTTAATCTCTCCAAACATAGATATCTCAAATTCCTTTCTCATGTCATCAGCAAAAGATTTTCAAATTAGATCTTGTCCTCTAAAGATTATATCATCAAAAAATATCTCAGCAATCAAAATGTTATCATCAGATCCTCCTTTCATGTACAAATTAATGTTTTTGCTAGTTCTTACAAAACCAAAACTTATAAGATAAGCATGTAGTCTTTCATACCATGCCCTCAGTGCTTGATTCAATCCATACAAGGATTTATGCAGTCTACATATCATGTCTTTCTAAATTTGATCAACAAACCCTTCTGATTGTTCTATGTAGACCTCCTCCTCAAGAATTCCATTCAGAAAAGCTGATTTCACATCCATTTGATATACTTTAAATCCCTTATGTGCATCATATGCAGACTCCTTCCAGTCTAGCAATAGGTGCAAAGGTTTCACCATAATCAATACCTTCTTCTTGTGCATATCCCTTGAAAAAAAGTCTTGTCTTATTCCTAGTGAGCTCTCCATTTTCATTCAACTTATTCCTGAAAATCCACTTAGTACCAATAACATTTTTATCTGTCGATCTAGGCACTAAATTCCATGTCTTATTCTTTTCAATTTGTTCAATTTCCTCATTCATAGCATTGATCCATTCCTCATTTTCAAGTGCATCCCTAACATTCTTAGGTTCAAAATCACAAACTAAGCATGTGTTCTGTCTTAACTTACTTCGGGCCAGCATGACAACTTGCTTATCTCCAATGATTTGATTCTCTAGATGGTGTCTTCTAACAAATATTGCTAGCACTTGATCTCTTCTCTACTCATCATTCGGTTAAGGTGCATTTTCTTGCTTGGTAGCTTCTTCCCAATTCTTGATTTCCATTTTTTGATGCTCGGTAGCATTTTCCTGATGCTTGGTAGACTCAGCCTATGGCTTCAGTAGATAATCTAGATCTTCAACATAAGTAAACCTACCATAATCTCCTAGCTCCTTCATGCTTTCTTCATCATTCTTATCAAAAAATTCACCAACTCTAACATTAGCACTTTCTATCATCTTATTTGTAACCTTATTCAAACATTTATAAGCTTTACGCTTAGTAGAATATCTCGAGAATATTCCTTCATCACCTTTAGAGTCAAATTTACCACTCCTATCATCTTTCAGAATATAACACTTGCTACCAAAGATTCTAAAGTAATTTACACTTGGTGAGTATCCAAACCATAACTCGTAAGGTGTCTTGTTTGTGTATTTCTTTAGTTGAACTCAGTTCAGGACATATACTATTGTGCTAATTGTCTCTCTCTAGTACATCTGCACAATATTTTTCTCAATCATCAATTTTCTAGCACAATCAGTAATAGATCAATTTCTCCTTTCAACAATTCCATTATGTTGTGGTGTTCTAGGTGCATAAACCTACCTTTTGATACCATGCTCATTACATAAGTTAGTGAATTCATCAGAAACAAACTCACCTCCTCTATCAGACCTTAAGCATTTCAATTCTTTTTTGATTTCCTTTTCAACTTTAGCCTTATACCATTTAAACAGTTTGAATGCCTCAGATTTTTCTTTCAAGAACATAACTGTTATCAATCTAGTATAGTCATCAACAAACAAAATAAATTATATATCACCATATTAGCTTTGAGTTCTCATAGGACCACATAAGTCAGTGTGAACCAACTCAAAAATTCCTTTAGATGAATAGTCCTTACTTTTAAAACTATATTTGGTCATCTTTCCTTTCTGATATTGATGGAACATAACAGGATCAGGTTTCGTTAGACTAGGAAATCCTCTAACTTTTCTCTTTCTATTGATCTTAATCTTTTTATCAAAATTTACATGACATAACCTCTTATGCCATAACCATGCATCTTCATTTTTCACCAGTAAACAAGGAGTTTTAGCATTGTCAAGATAAAATAAATTACCTTTTGATTGTCCTCCTCTTCCGACAAGATTTCCATTTTCATCATAGATTTTCACCTTCTTTCTTTTAAATGCAACTCAATGACCTAAGTTATTCAACTGTGCTACACTCAACAAATTGTAGTTAAGTCCATTTACCCAATATGCATTATCACATTTAATTTTATCATTCAATAAAATAGATCTTTTTCCTTGAACCATGCAAGGTGTGTCATTTCCCATTTTCAATGATTCTCCATTATAATGCTCAAGATGATCAAACTTATGTGTATGTGCAGGATCATGGTATACCAAACTATGGCCTTAAGTGGCAATGAAAAATCAGAAAATCAGGGTTAGTCAACTTGACGTAAAAGGTTGAACATCTTATGAACCTTATGTGAAAAAGTTGTAAGAATAGAATTTGTAGGAAATTGAATTTAGTTTCTAAAGTACTAGCCCTTTTTTGAAAATTTTTTTGTCTAATTGTTCAAAACTTTAGATTTCAATGCAGTACTACAAAAATTTTAGGGAAAAGATAAAAAGTACATGTCTGACCACCTTAATCACAATCAAATGATGATATATTTTCCCAAGATTCTAGATATAAGTAGTAGACTCATGCCTGGATGTGACACATATTTTTTTGTAATTTTTGGTCAAATAAATAATTAATTATGAATTTTGTACTACAACTTTTTCAGAATAAAAAAATCTCGTGTCTGACCACCTTAAGTAATTCAAAATTTTACCAAATTCAAAACTTTTTATTTCTTATAGTAGCCAAAGCATAGAATGTGATGCATGTTTCGGATTTCAAAAAGGTTAAACGGTTTGAAAGTTATAGTTTTTTTTCAATCAGTATGTCAGTTACGACTTTAAAGATAACTCAATTGAAAAATAAGTAATAATTACTTACAGAACTCAAAATTTGATAGCAATTATATCAATGGAAAGCTGATAATGTCTTTAAAAAACCCTTTTCGTTTCTTCAATTTTGGGTGAAAAAATAGTCGTCAGTTACATGGTCGAAGTTTCGGTATCAAGAACTATCTCCTAAAACACACCTAAAGGGTTGACCACCCATGTTGGGTAATGCCGAAGCAAATACCAAGCCTAATCGGATATTTTTTGGATATTCGATAAAGCCCACCTATTTTGAAATTTCAAATACCCCACTTTTCCCAAATTCAAGTTTCATAATAAATGTTATTTTTTGATAGTAATATTAATTATGTTATAAATTAAGTTGTATTCTTTTTATGTTAATATTAATTCTAGTTTCATATTAAATTATATTTTTCTTATGTTAATATTAATTTCATTTTAAATATTAATATTAAATAATAATAGCATAGCATAAATATTATAATATAAATATTTATATTAGTATGTATTATATTATTTGATACACAAAATGATTTTGAAAAAATACCTGCACAGTTGATTTGAGGACAGACAGTTTCAACCCAAATCCTCTTGAAAATATCCAGCACAGGATTTTTCTACAGACTCCTTGTAATTTTGGTGGTCTGACTATACTGAATAAGTAGATGTCAATGGACTTCCCCTCGATTCAATATAATCAATTGATATTTTAACTCTCGAAAAGAAATTTCACACAGTTGAAGAACCACCATACGCTCATCATCTGTTCTAGAAACTAACAGTGGCATACAAATTGATGTAAGAACATTTAAGGTACATTGTCCACAAAAAGGTATATGAAACCTTTAAATATACATTAAAAAGTTGAGATGAAGGCTCTAGATGTGTGTGAGAGAGAGAGAGAGGTCATGAGTACTTCCTATGGGTCCTAATGCGTGATAAGGGGTACTAGGACACCTAGGAAGTCTCAATGACCCCTTTCGACACATTAAAACTCTCAAATGTGTCCTTAGGGGTCGTAGGACCACATAGGACACACTTGAGCATTCAAATGTGTCGAAAGGGGTCATTGGGACTTCCTAGGTGTCCTAGTACCCCTTATCACACGTTAGGACCCCTAGGTAGTCCTCATGACCCCTTTTGACACATTTGAATGATCAAGTGTGTCCTAAGGGGTTGTAGGACCCCTTAGGACACACTTCAGGGTTCAAATGTGTAGAAAGGGGTCATGAGGACTTCTTAGGGGTCCTAATGCGTGATAAGGCATACTATGACCCCTAGGAAGTCCTCATGACCCCTTTCGACACATTTGAATTCTCAAGTGTGTTCAAAGGGGTCGTAGGACACACTTGAACATTCAAATATGTTGAAAGGAGTCATGATGACTCCCTATGGGTCCTAGTACACCTTATCATGTGTTAGGACCCCTAGGAAGTCCTCATGACCCCATTCGACACATTAGAACCCTCAAGTGTGCCCTAAGGGTCCTACAACCCCTTAGGACACACTTGAGCATTCTAATGTGTCAAAAGGGGTCATGAGGACTTCCTAGGGGTCCTAGTATGCCTTATCATGTGTTAAGACCCCTAGGAAGTCCCCTTTTGACACATTTGAATGCTCAAGTGTGTCCTAAAGGGTCCTACAACTCTTTAGAACACACTTGAGCATTAAAATGTGTCGAAAGGGGTCATGAGGACTTCCTATGGGTCCTAGAATGCCTTATCACATGTTAGGACCCCTAGGAAGTCCTCATGACCCATTTCAACACTTTAGAACCCTCAAGTGTGTCCTAAGGGGTCCTACGACCACTTGGGACACACTTGAGCATTCAAATGTGTTGAAAGGGGTCATGAGGACCTCCTAGGGGTCCTAGTATGTCTTATCACACATTATGACCCCTAGAAAGTCCTCATGACCCCTTTCAAAACATTAGGACCCTCAAGTGTGTCCTAAGGGATCCTACGACCCCTTGGACACACTTGAGCATTCAAATGTGTCAAAATGGGTCATGAGGACTTCCTAGGGGTCCTTGTACACCTTATCACATGTTAGGACCCCTAAGAAGTCCTCATGACCCCATTCGACACATTAGAACCCTCAAGTGTGTCCAAAGGGGTCCTACGACCCCTTAAGACACACTTGACCATTGAAATGTGTCGAAAGGGGTCATGAGGACTTCCTAGGGGTCCTAGTATGACTTATCACATGTTAGGACCCCTAAGAAGTCATCATGACCCCATTCGACATAGTAGAACCCTCAAGTGTGTCCTAAGGGGTCCTACGACTCTTTAGGACACACTTGAGTATCAAAATGTGTTGAAAGGGATCATGAGTAGTTCCTAGGGGTGCTAGTATGCCTTATCACATGTTAGGAACCCTAGGAAGTCCACATGACCCCTTTTGACACCTTAGAACCCTCAAGTGTGTCCTAAGGGGTCCTACGACCCCTTAGGACACACTTGAGCATTCAAATGTGTTGAAAAGGGTCATGAGGACTTCCTACGGGTCCTAGTATGCCTTATCATGTGTTAGGACCCCTATGAAGTCCTCATGACCCCTTTCCACACATTAGAACCTTCAAGTGTGTCCTAAGGGGTCCTACGAGCCCTTAGGACACACTTGAGCATTCCAATGTGTCAAAAGGGGTCATGAGAAATTCCTAGGGGTCCTAGTATGCCATATCACATGTTAGGACCCATAGGAAGTCCTCATGACCCCTTTCGACACTTTAGAACCCTCAAGTGTGTCCTAAGGGGTCATATCCTAAGGGGTCCTATGACCCCTTAGGACACACTTGAGCACTCAAATGTGTCGAAAGGGGTCATGAGGACTTCTTAGGGGTCCTAGTATGCCTTACTATGCATTATAACCCCTAGGAAGTCCCCATGGCCCCTTTCGACACATTTGAATGCTCAAGTGTGTCCTAAGGGGTCCTAAAACTCTTTAGAACACACTTGAGCATTCAAATGTGTCAAAAGTGGTCATGAGGACTTCCTAGGGGTCCTAGTATGCCTTATCACATGTTAGGACCCATGGAAAGTCCTCATGACCCCATTCGAAACATTAGAACCCTCAAGTGTGTCCTAAGGGATCCTACGAGTCTTTAGGACACACTTGAGGATTCAAATGTGTCAAAAGGGGTCATGAGGACTTCCTAGGGGTCCTAGTATGCCTTATCACATGTTAGGACCCCTAGGAAGTCCTCATGACCCCTTTAGACACTTTAGAACCCTCAAGTGTGTCCTAAGGGGTCCTACGACCCCTTAGGACACACTTGAGCATTCAAATGTGTCGAAAGGGGTCATGAGGACTTCCTAGGTGTCCTAGTATGCTTTATCACATGCTCAAACCCCTTAGAAGTCCTCATGACCTCTTTCAACACCTTAGAACCCTTAAGTGTGTCCTAAGGGGTCCTATGACCCCTTAGGACACACTTGAGAATTTCAATGTTTCGAAAGGTGTCATGAGGACTTCCTAGGGGTCCTAGTATGCCTTATCAAGTGTTAGGACCCCTAGGAAGTCCCCATGACCCCTTTCGACACATTTGAACACTCAAGTGTGTCCTAAGGGGTCCTACGACTCTTAAGGACACACTTGAGCATTCCAATGTGTCAAAAGGGATCATGAGGACTTCCTATGGGTCCTATTATGCCTTATCATGACCCCTTTTGAAACATTAGAACCTTGAAGTGTGTCCTAAGGGGTCCTATGACCCCTTAAGACACACTTGAGCATTCAAATGTGTCAAAAGCAGTCATGAGGACTTCTTAGGGGTCCTAGTATGCCTTATCACATGTTAGGACCCATAGGAAGTCCTCATGACCCCATTCGACACATTAGAACCCTCAAGTCTGTCCTAAGGGCTCCTATGACTCTTTAGGACACACTTGAGCATTCAAATGTGTCAAAAGGGGTCATGAGGACTTCCTAGGGGTCCTAGTATGCCTTATCATGCATCAGGACCCCTAGGAAGTCCTCATGATCACTTTTGACTCTTTAGAACCCTCAAGTGTGTCCCAAGGGGTCCTACGAGCCCTTAGGACACTTTTGAGCATTCAAATGTCTCGAAAGGGGTCATGAGGACTTCCTAAGGGTCCCAGTACGCCTTATCACTTGTTAGGACCCCTAGGAAATCTCCATGACCCCTTTCAACACATTTGAATGCTCAAGTGTGTCCTAAGGGGTCCTACAACTCTCTAGGACACACTTGAGCATTCTAATGTGTCAAAAGGGCTCATGAGGACTTCCTAGGGTCCTAGTATGCCTTATCACACATTAAGACCCCTAGGAAGTCCTCATGACCCCTTGTGACAAATTAGAACCATCAAGTATGTCCTAAGGGGTCTTACGACCCCTTAGGACACACTTGCACATTCCAATGTGTCGAAAGGGGTCATGAGGACTTCCTAGGGGTCTTAGTATGCCTTATCATGCATTAGGACCACTAGGAAGTCCCCATGACCCCTTTCAACACATTTGAATGGTCAAGTGTGTCTTAAGGGGTCCTTTGACTCTTTAGGACACACTTGAGCATTATAATGTGTTGAAAGGGGTCACGAGGACTTCCTAGGGGTCCTAGTATTCCGTATCATGCGTTAGGACCCCTAGGAAGTCCTCATGACCCCTTTCGACACATTTGAATGCTCAAGTGTGTCTTAAGGGGTTGTAGTAGGACCCTTAGGAAGTCCTCATGACCCCTTTCGACACATTCAAATTCTTGAGTGTGTCTTAAGGGGTCCTACGACCCCTTAAGACACACTTGAGCATTCAAATGTGTCGAAAGGGGTCATGATGACTTCTTAGGGGTCCTAGTATGCCTTATCACAGGTTAGGACCCCTAGGAAGTCCTCATGACCCCATTCAATACATTAGAACCCTCAAGTGTGTCCTAAGGGGTCCTATGATCCCTTAAGATAGACTTGAGCATTCAAATGTGTTGAAAGGGGTCATGAGGACTTCCTAGGGGTCCTAGTAAGCTGTATCATATGTTAGGACCCCTAAGAAGTCCTCATGACCCCTTTCGACACATTTGAACCCTCTAGTGTGTCCTAAGGGGTCCTACGACCCCTTAGGACACACTTGAGCATTCAATTGTGTTGAAATGGGTCATGAGGACTTCCTATGGGTCCTAGTACGCCTTATCACATGCTAGGACCCTTAGGAAGTCCTCATGACCCCTTAGGACACACTTGAGCATTCTAATGTGTTGAAAGGTGAGTGAGTTATCTCTCTCTCTCTCTCTCTAGGTGAGAGAGAAAAAGAGGAGAGAAAGGTGAGTGAGATCTCTCCTCTCTCTCTCTCTCTCTAGGTGAGAGAGAGAAAGAGAGGAGAGAGGAGCGAAAGAGAGGAGAGAGAAAGGTGAGTGAGATCTCTCTCTCTCTCTCTCTCTCTCTCTCTCTAGGTGAGAGAGAGAGAGGAGAGAGGAGAGAAAGAGAGGAGAGAGGAGAGTGAGAGTGAGAAAGAGTAAGATATCGGATATCCGATTCTTTTCACTGGTGTTAAAAATAAAAAGATTCTCTAGGTCCCTCCAGAGAGTCGCGTGTTTTTCCTGAATTATGGGATTTGAGTTGCAGCAAGAAGACAAAAAACCACTTTTTGGGGTGAATTTCTCTATTACAAAAGGTATTTCATCTTTTTTTGGGGTGATTTTCTTGATTACCGAGGGTATTTCATCTTCTTTTGGGGTGATTTTCTCTATTAGAAAAGGTATTTCATCTTTTTGTGGGGTGATTTTCTCGATTACCAAAGGTATTTCATCTTTTTTGGGGGAGATTTTTTGTATTACCAAAGGTAAATTTGCATCTATTTTTTGATCTATGGGGATTAGTAGTCATTGAAAGCTTCAATGGAAGAGGAGACTCACAAATGAAGATGTTGAAGTGTATGGAGAAATGGAGTTGAGACATATACTAGTCAAATTGAAGATTAGTGTGAACAAGAAAAAGGAGTGGAATGCTATTATTGTGAGAAATCTTTTTAGTGCTCTCAATTCCATTGGGAAGACTAACAAGGAAAAAGATAAGAGAGCCGCTAGGAGGGTTATTACAACCTCTTTGGTAAGTCATCATTTGAGAAAGGCTTGTTTGATGAGACAAACTTGTGTTGACTTAAATCTAAATCATAAAACTTTGGATAGAGCACTTGCAAGAAGAGAAAGACTTGATGATCCTCTTCAAAATGATACATGGGCTTATGGTGGGAGACTTCATGTTGTGATAAGAAGCTTACCGATGCTGTGAAGGATCAAATTCAATTATTTTGGCAATCTAACTCAAGAGTGTCACCAAATGTGAAGGATGTCTTGAAGTTGAGAATTGGCATTCGAGACCGCACCCCGCATCCCAAACATTATTTGGAGGTGAGTCAAACAATGTTGTTCAAAAAAATTTGTGAGACACATCCAACATTGCAAATATCACAAAGAGATTTTGAAGCCTTGAAGCCTTTTTTTTTGTGTGCCTCTTAAGACTGGAAATACTTGTTGTTGCAAATATCATGTGGAGTTTTCAATGCACCATGAATTGTTACAATCCATTCATTCTACTTTCCATAGTAGTGAAATGTTGGAGGAGTGTGGTACAAGTGCTCTTCCAAAATCATCAAGAGACTTGCTAGATCATTTTTTATGTCCTAGAGATGATGGATGTTTCTTTTATAGAAAAGATTGCCTAAATGACAAGTGCTCAGAGTGTGGTGGGCTAGTGAAGTTTGTTGAATGTTTTCATGAGGGCAGAAAACACAATTTTGGAAAGGCAATTGTCCACAAAATGATATATGAAACCGTTAAATATACATTAAAAAGTGGAGGTGAAGGCTCTAGATGTGAGTTGGTTACTAAAGAATGCAAGGTAGCTTATTTTATTTTAGATTTTAGGAAGAATCTTTTTTACAAGTATGCAAGGCATAGTCACAAGTCTCAGTGGTTGGATCAACAATTCAGGATGTGTAAGGACACTTTCCCAATTGGCACTATTATATCGATTGTTGACTTTGCAGAGAACTATACATTGCAGCCCCAAAATGAGTTTCAAGCTCAATATTACAATTCTATTCAGGTTTCTATTTTTGTGCACATAACATATAGAAATTCCCCTGATAGTACAGAAGATGACCGAAAGATAATCAGAGAGTACCATTTTTATATGAGCGATGATAGATCGCACTCATCTGATTTTGTCCAACATTGCTTTGAGAATTATTTTGAGTCGGTGTGGGAAAATAATATTGCTATGGATAGACATCTCATTTGGTCAGATAATTGCACAGGTCAATTAAAAAATGCTCATATGTTTTATTGGTTACATAGAATGCATGTAGAGAGAGGTGTACCTCATATTTGGAGTTTTTTTAGGCCGGTCATGGAAAAGAGGAGCATGATGGAGTAGGTGCATGTGTAAAGAGATCTCTAGTTAAGGAGAAACTAAGGATTTTAGGTGCAGAACTCATTGATGCCCATTCTATTATTGATTGGTGTACTTCAGCATTGTCACAGGGGGGACTCTTGATTCAGCGGTGTGCAAATTCTTTTGGTTGGTTGAGTTGGGCACAATAGGAGATAGGTTGGATTGTCAAACTATGAAAGATTATTCAAAAATGCATTCATTTCAAAGCTCAGATGCTGGTACATGGACAATTTGGACATGAGAGTTGGCTTGTTATTGTCTGAGTTGTCTTTAGTGTGATTGGGATCAGTGTGAGTCAAGTGAGTGGGTTAATACATGGGTTCCACATTATCTTACTCCTTTATCTCTCAAAGTCTCTATAATAAATGATGACATGGATTGTTCACTTGACTACAACCATCTTTCAGATCTTCTATAGCCAGGACATGTTTTTGCATTGGTTGCACCAGAAGGGAATGATGAGAGATTGGATTACTGGTTAGCACGTTGTGTACGAGGAAAGCAGAAACTTGCACAACCAACAACAGATGATGATATGTTCACATATCCAACAAGATAACATGTTGTTGGGGGAACATGGTTGCACACATATATGATTAGAAATAATGGCATTCCTACGTTTGAAGACTATGAGAAGCACAAAATCATTCTCATGTATTCACACCTTGTTATAGCAGCCAATGTTAAGTTGTTGAAATATCAAGGAAAACCAAAGACAAAGGAACTTTGGACTATTAGTACTATTGATCATGAAGCAATACTGAATACTCTCATGCAAAGAGATGACCCTTCAAGCACACTTCAATAGGTAAGTTCAACTCAAGTTAAAATATAGTTCAGTAATTTGCATATTTAGATGCCAAAAGGGCACTTCTTATATTCTCTATTAACTTTTCTTATGCCTTTCGAATGCAGGGATTGGAGTGGAAAGGACACTTATTTTTATATATAGTTGTGTAATTTGCATATTTAGATGTTAAATTTTATATATAAAACCAACAATTGAATGTAATGTGCATAGTTAGATGCCAAATTTTGTATATAAAAATAACAATCGAATGTAATGTACATATTTAGATGCCAAATTTTGTATATAAAAACAACAATCGAATGTAATGTGCATATTTAGATGCCAAATTTTGTATATAAAAAATTAGATGCAAAATTGGAAATATAAAAGAGCCCATGGGGTTGATTTGCAAATATTAAAAGCTCACATTTGTATCATCTTAATGCCATGTAAAGTGCAAAAAATGTGTTTCCTTACTGTGAATGTTGTATCCTTATATAATTTGTATCATCTTAATTCTGTATCCTTACATTTCTATTGTCTTAATTCCATTAAATTTGTATTGTCAAATGATGTAATAGTTGGAGTCATTGAGTCAAAATTGGTCAAATGTGTCCAAAGTAAAATGATGATTCCCTAGGTGAAGGGATAGTGTTCAAGGATTGCATCCTGGCACTGAATTGACTATGCCATTAGCTCCGGTTGGGTAGGTAAATGCTAGGAACAACCCCGTTTCAACCACTAAGTCAGCAGAACGTTCTGGACCACGCCGGACCAAAGTGTCCCCAAGGTGCACTAAGCAAGATTGGGCAGTGAAATTTCTAAGCTCGTAACTCAGACCCCATGAGAGATATTGGAGATTCATGAGATGCTACAAGATAGCATTTCTAAGGCCTACAATAACCACTCTTTGTTTTGGGAGATTCAAATTTGTTTGAATTTGGCATGCCAGTCTCGCTCGATGCTAAAACTTGCAGTGAGGGTCAATTGAAAGTTGCACCAATGGGTTACTTCCAAACCATTTGTCTCAGCACCAAATGGACTATGCCATTAGCTCCGATTGGGCAGGTAAATGCTAGGCACAACCCTGTTTCGACCACTGAGTCAGCAGAACATTCTGGACCACGCCAGACCAAAGTGTCCCCAAGGTGCACTAAGCATGATTGGGCAATGAACTTTCAAGCCTCATAACTCAAACCCCCTAAGAGGTATCAAAGATCTATGAGATGCTATAGGACAGAGTTTTTGAGGCCTACAATAACCTCTCTCCATTCTGGAAGATTCAATTTTTTTTGAATTTGGCAAGCCAGTCTCGCTCGATGCCAAAACTTGCAGTGAGGGTCAGTTGAAAGTTACACCAATGGATTACTTCCAAACTGTTCATCCTAACACCAAATGGACTATGCCATTAGCTCTAGTTGGATGCATAAATTCTAGGCACAACCCCATTTTGACCACTGAGTCAGCAAAATATTCTAGACCACGCCGAACCAAAGTGTCCCCAAGGTGCACTAAGCAGGATTGGGCAGTGAACTTTCGAGCCTCATAACTCGGACCTCGTGAGAGGTATCAGAGATCCATGAGATGCTACAAGATGACATTTCTGAGGCCTACAATAAACTCTCTCCATTTTGGGAGATTCAAATTTTTTTGAATTTGGCACGCCAGTCTCGCTCGATGTCAAAACTTGCAGTGAGGGTCAGTTGAAAGTTGCACCAATGGATTACTTTCAAACCGTTTATCTCGACACCAAATGGACTATGCCATTAGCTCCAATTGGGCAGGTAAACACTAGGCACAACCCCTTTTTGACCACTGAGTCAGCAGAACGTTCCGAACCACACCGAACCAAAGTGTCCCCAAGGTGCACTAAGCATGATTGGGCAGTGAACTTTCAAGCCTCGTAACTCAGACCCCGTGAGAGGTATCAAAGATCCATGAGATGCTATAGGATGGTGTTTTTGAGCCCTAAAATAATCACTCTCAGTTCTAGGAGATTCAAATTTGTTTGAATTTGGCACGCTAGCCTCGCTCAATGCCAAAACTTGTAGTGAGGGTTAGTTGAAAGTTGCACAAATGGATTACTTCCAAACCATTCATCCTAGCACAAATGGACTGCACCATTAGCTCTAGTTGGGTGGGTAAACACTAGGCACAACCCCATTTCGACCACTTAGTCAGCAGAACATTTCAGACCAAAGTGTCCCTAAGGTGCACTAAGCATGATTGGGCAGCAAACTTTCAAGCGTCATAAATCAGACCCCATGAGAGGTATCAGAGATCTATGAGATGCTATAGGAAGATTTTTTTGAGGCCTACAATAACCTCTCTCCCTTCTGGGAGATTCAAATTTGTTTGAATTTGGCACGCCAGTCTCGCTCGATGCCAAAACTTGCAGTGAGGGTCAATTGAAAGTTGCACCAATGGATTACTTCCAAACCATTCGTCCTGACATCGAATGGACTACGCCATTAGCTTTGGTTGGGCAGGTAAATGCTAGGCACAACCCCATTTTGACCATTGAGTCAGGAGAATGTTCTGGACCACGCCGAACTAGTGTCCCCAAGGTGCACTAAGCACGATTGGGCAGTGAACTTTGGAGGCTTGTAACTCAGACCCCATGAGATGTATTAGAGGTCTATGAGATGCTACAGGATGGTGTTTCTAAGGCCTACAATAACCTCTCTCTGTTCTGGGAGATTTAATTTTTTTAAAATTTGGCATGCCAATTTCGCTTGATGCCAAAACTTGTAGTGAGGGTCAGTTGAAAGTTGCACTAAGCACGATTGGTCAGCAAACTATCAAGCCTCGTAACTCAAAACCCATGAGAGGTATCAGTGATCCATGAGATGCTACAAGACTATGTTTCTTAGGCATTCCTAGTGTATTTGCAAGGTACAGACAGTGTACTGAAATTTTGTCCAAAAGACCAATATGTTTTGATATGGCCAAAAGGGTGTTTGATTATTGCCAAAAGGGTGTTTGATTATGTAATTAGGCTAGTTTGAAGTCTTTTAGCCATTGGGGGTAAAAGGTAAGTCTACAAACCTTGAAACCACTTTAATAGATATCCTTATATACCTCAAATGATGAATTACACGTGTGAACACACATAGCACATAAAGCGTACACATAAATTTTCTTAAGTCATGAAGCATACATGTAGCACATAATTATAAAACATACAACATGAATTCACTTAAGTCATGCACATAGCCATACACGTGAATTTAGGTTATGAATATTGTACTTGAATATACATGAATATACTTAAGGCATAAATTGTACACAAGAGTACATACACACAAGCATATTTACATACTAACAATGAATAAATGAACACACAATTAACAAATCAGATCGAATATCAGGTTTCATATATATATCAAAATGAACAATAATTTTGTCCTCATGATTATATGTCAACATATCTAGATACAATGTGGCATACGCCATCTCAAAATAAGAAGTTCAACTACAATTATTTCTAGGACATCCTATTCTACTAGTGGATCATCAAAATGGAGCCTCTTTGAAGTACTCTTCAGCTCTAATGGATCCTGCATTCAAACACAAAAGTGAAACCCCAAGTTAGATTAAAATTCAGAATCATAGTCAACAATAATAAATAAAATTTAAACTAAAATTGAACTCTCATATACCTCACCTCTCTGTCTCCTCCCATGGGTAGGAGACCTAATATATGTCCTAGGTAGCACAGGAATAGTGCCACCAATGACGACTCCCACCTGTATATATTTACAAACATGAGATTGATCTACGAGTTATACTATTTAATGCTAAAAAATTGGTAATAAATATATGTTTACAAAATAATTGAATTATAACTTGACCATATTATATATACTTGATAGAAAAATATACTCTTTGGCTCTATTTGTGTGTATATATTATCATAACTTGACCATATTATATATACTTGATAGAAAAATACACACAAATAACTTTAGAAATGTACGTACCATGGGGCTATCACTCCGAATGGATATGCTTGTGACTCTATCATGACAATAGGGTCTCACAACATCATCACATGCCACTCTCTGTCAAATAAATCATGTAAATTAAAAATGAGTACGGACAATTGACAAGTATACATGTATGCATAAACAAACTAAATTACTTAATTACATTTCCTTTATCAATAACTGAGACCTGCACCCC
Source organism: Chamaecyparis obtusa (assembly GCA_027943335.1). Taxonomy (NCBI): domain Eukaryota; kingdom Viridiplantae; phylum Streptophyta; class Pinopsida; order Cupressales; family Cupressaceae; genus Chamaecyparis; species Chamaecyparis obtusa. Next base: position 262,195 of record BSBK01002993.1, read on the forward strand.
CTCACATTGCCCCCTGATGGTAACTAGTGACACCTACATCAGTATGTAAAAGATGATCATAAAAATTAGAAAACAATGTACATATACTATTATCATAATTTAAAAGGAAACCAATGAGTACATTAAAACATATGTACTATGGAAGAGTCAAGACCAAATGATATGGCTGAAAGCGTGGACCCCTCCACCTATGCCATCTCCTCCTCTGTCATCAACTGAACATAAATGTAACACATAAAAAGACATAACTTGTGGGAAATTATTATAAGGAAATTCTACTAAAAATATGAACAATAAAATTTAAAAACAATGTAAAAAGTGAACAGTTTACCCTTACCATAATAGTGGGAGTCCATGGCACTATAGGCTCTTGATGCACATCTCCATGAGCTGCTTCAGTGCCTATAGTGTGTTGTGTAGAATCATCCCCATCGAAGCCAAAACTATATGTATCACTATCAGTTAGGGGACCAACGCAAATATTCTTGCATATAACGCAAGTATGGGCCACACAAACATGTGAGCTCATGGAAGTGCCAGAAGCATCAAGATGAGGAGGCAACAATGTTGTGCTCTGCATAATTAGAAGATCACTCAACGTGCGAATGGCTCAAATAGTCTGTGAGCCAACCTCAACAATAATTTTTGGATGTTGCACTGTGGGAGGTGGTAAAATCTTGGGAGGGGGGACATATGTGTGGGATTTCAACCATTGTGTCGATGGTCTGTCTTGCGGAGCACCTAAACCTACACCCTAGTTATGTCTCATACTCCAATAATCCACCTTGTGACCGAGCACAAATTCAGCATACAATTTTCTAAGAAAATAAATTGGGACATCCAAATTGTTGTGAGGTGGTCTATCAAAAACCATCCACCAACGGTCCCAAAAGTTGTCACGTATCGCACTATTTGTGCACCATTTAATTGAAAACTTGGTTTTTTTAGGGTCTACTTTTAGACTGGTTTTAGGATCCACAAAAATATTAGCTATGTCATGTTTTGTTATATTTAGGTTCATGACTTGATCATAATCAAGCCCATCGTCAAACTGGGCATGCATGGAGTCACGCCAAAGAAGTGTAGCATTATGTTGTTGTGTCAGTTTCTCCATGTTTTCAATTATTGTGTTCAATGTCATAAACATGGGGCGTAATGTGTGGATATTGGCATATGCGGTTTCAAATCCTCTAAGTTCATTTAGATGATCTCCTATTAGATCTTCTAAACGATGAGGGTTTGTGACAGGTACATCTTTTGGAGGTGGGGGATTGTTGGGAGGTGGATCTAGATTGTTTGCAGGATCATTAGGAGGGTTTTTTGATTCCATGTCTGATAGTAATGAAAAAAAAAAGATAATTACAATGAATTTTAAAAGACAATACAAAAACTCATTGCTACCCTAATTTTTATATAAAAAACTATATATTTATATTTAAAAACAACAAAAAATAATTAAAACAATAAAAAATAGAAGCTTCACTTACTCGAGCAATTTGGGAAAAATCAGATAGGGGATTTGGGACCAGATATCTGAAAGCCTAGCTGCGTTCATATTTTTGCAATGAAAAAATGTTGAACGCGGCTGGGTACAGTGATTTATATTCACTGGAAAATATCAGATATCCAATAGTGCCTTAAGGTTTGGCTTTTGGTTTGGCCAGGTGTACTGACACCCAGGCCTACCAAAAAGTCAACAAATCTATTTGTGCACTTTTGGACAAGTGAAAATAAGTTTTTTTCACATCGCCACTTTTTGGCATACCATGATCCTGCACATACCCTTATCTTCATCACCAGTCATGTGATGTGTACAACCACTATCAATGATCCAAGTATCATTCTTACTAACTTTAGAAATAAGTGTTATTTCTACATACCTTTCCTCCTCTTTTGAATCATCTTTCATTACAAAAAATACTACCTCAATATCATCATTAGTGGCAGCCTCGGTGTCATCTTCTCCAACAAGGTAACATTCCTTTTTTCCCTTATCTTTGTGATCTTGGTTGTTTCTATTGTAGTGTCAGTAGCCTTTGTTATTTATTCTTCCATACTTCCCATCACCAGATCGATCTATGTCTTTATCCTCCTCTTTCATGTTAGGACATCTAGTAGCAATATGGCCAACCTCTTTACAGTTAAAACAAGCTAAAGGTAACTTTCCCTTATATCTACCTTTACCTTTCTATAGTCTCTAGGCCATAAGTGCTTCAAGCTCATCAAGCTCATCATTAGTATTACTATCACTTTCATTCCTTATATTATGCTTACTACTAGATTTACCAATCTTAAGAGATGACATAAAAGAAGACTCAACACTCAGTACAACACTATTGTCGAAATTATTCAGCTCAAAAGTTGTTAACTTTCTAGTTAGACTATCAAGAGTAAGAATGCTATTAGGTACAGACCTCATTTCATGAATAGTAGATATTCTGATTGCATAGATAGGAAACAAGGTTCTCAGTATCTTACTTACCACTGTATCTTTAGAAATGATACCACCATCTCCTAGGATAGCATTGAATACCTCTTTAATTTAGTTTGTGTACTGTGTAATATTATCTCCTTCCTTCATCTTCATGTCATCAAATCTACCTCTCAAGCTTTCAGCTCTAGCTCTCATCACATTTGCATCACCACCATAAACTAGAGAAATTTTATCCCACATTTGCTTCACTGTAGTGCAATCCTTGACATCCTCAAATTCAGCATTAGATAGAGCAGCAACAATCACTATCATAGTAATATTGTGTTCATGTCGGTCTCTCAATTGATCAAGAGTCAAAGATCCAACAGTCAGTTGTATATAGCCATTTTCAAGTAAAGGTATAGAAGATTCTCCAATTCCATATATGTGAAGTCTCATCTGACTTTTCCATGTAGTAAAGTTGTCTTTGTTCAGCTTTGATACGTCCCTCTTATACACCTTCTAATCTTTCTACTCAAAGTCCTTAAAACTTTCTTCCAAGAAACCAATATGCTCTAATACCAATTTTTAGAATAATTGAGAGGGGCGTTGAATTAGTTAGATTAGTTATCCTATAGTCCCAAATACAAAGATGTACCTTATCAAATAATTCCAACAAGTTATTCAGCTCGGTAACATAAAATATCAATCTGTCTATTCAATTTACCGATTACCAGTAATTATCCAACTGTGATTACCGACTAAATCAATTATGCAGTATGTAAAGTATGATAGAAAAATAATCATAACAAATAACACATAACACAATGATTTAATGTAGGAACCCTACAAAGGAAAAAACCACCTGGGACCGATAACCCAAAATAATTCACTCTTCTGAAGTGAGCTCGGTGAAGAGCCAACCCTGTTAAAGGTTACAATACACACTGTTAGGTGTGACCTGGTTAGAGGATTTATCACTAACAGTTAACTTTTGACCAGCATTCACTATGGGGTCAACAAGATAACACTTTACATTCAATGAATGTCATAGGGTAGATCATACAACTGTTAAGTCCACTCGGTTAAGCTATTTTCTAAATCAATGATCAAACTGATACAGTACTGATTTGATGCAAATACAACTCAATTGCAAATATTTAGATCTATGCTAAGCCCATACAAATCCTCCCATCATTAATCAATTTTAATTCCCTAATGTTTCTCAACTTACTTTCACTCAGTAAATAGTTATCTGACACTCGGTAATGTCTGCACCTCAGTTCTTTCAATAACCAGTTTGATCAAGCATGCATGAATATAGCCTTCATGCGAAATCTCTGCAGTCTTCTTCTTTCCAACATGTTTTAATAATGAAACTCATATCTCTTATATAGACAAGTAAACCATTTTCATATCAGCCATTAGATTTTTTCACTTAATCTCCTTCATCCATTTTGCCGCTTAAACCTTCCTCGACAGATGTATCATTAACATGTTTCAATCTCATCCTTTAGATCTTCTTCAAAAAATTTCAGTCGTGGAACTCATAACAAACTTTATCCTTGACCTCTAAATCATAACAATTTCCATCTCATCAAATTATGTCGGTTGTTCTTATCATTTAATGTTTTCATCCATACTCGATTGATATAAAAATGTGTCGATGATAACTAGTTAAACTAGCTAGGTTAATATTGTCACTCGGTATACACTGCACTAGCTCGGTTCATGTTTTCCTCATGTAACATGCTCAAGTCAACAATATAAAGCCATAGACTCATCAATAAGTTACCCAATATTTTCCTTATCCTTATCTTTCATATTCATCTTTTCCTCATGTAGATATCTCAGTTCTTCATCTTTTCTTTCTACAACAAATGTTCAGATGTTTGTAACTAACATGATAAGTATTGTCAAAACTAGTTGACATCAATGACAACATATTGACTGATTTAATCATCTTACATATCATTTCAGTAGCTCGGTGATCTCTAATCACTATTTCTTCAGTTCATCAGATATTCAAACAGTTGTAGTTCATTAGCTAGAGTGGTTGGATAGTTTGAGTTTTGCAAGGAATTTGATGGCCTTGCAAGAAATCGAGGTGACTTGGGATAAAAGCTACACAAATCAGATACAAGAAGTAAGAAACATGAGATCTTAAATATGTAGAGAGCTAGTCGAATTGGCCTAATTTAAATGTTTAATTTCAAATCTCTTCTTCATAGTAGATTAATGTAACATGCTCAAGTCAACAATATAAAGCCATAGACTCATCAATAAGTTACCCAATGTTTTCCTTATCCTTATCTGTCATATTCATCTTTTCCTCATGTAGATATCTCAGTTCTTCATCTTTTCTTTCTACAATAGATGTTCAGATGTTTGTAACTAACATGATAAGTATTGTCAAAACTAGTTGACATCAATGACAACATATTGACTGATTTAATCATCTTACATATCATTTCAGTAGCTCGGTGATCTCTAATCACTATTTCTTCAGTTCATCAGATATTCAATCAGCTCTAGTTCATCAGCTAGAGCAGTTGGATAGTTTGAGTTTTGCAAGGAATTTGATGGCCCTGCAAACAATCGAGGTGACTTGGGAGAAAAGATACACAAAATAGATACAATAAGTAAGAAACATGGGATCTTAAATATGTAGAGAGCCGGTCAAATTGGCCTAATTTAAACAAGCAGTAGGAGTGTAATGTAATTATAATTGAAATCAGTGTGCAATATGTAAGTAATCCATATAATATGGATAAAAAATTGTAACTTTAAGCCACAAGCATAATTGGCTTGATGAACTCTCCTGTTGCGGGAATTGTAGTTGTGAAGTTTTTCAAACTTGTATATGAGGACCCATTGTCCTCATTTGTTACCAACCCACACAAGTAAGCGGGATATGTAAACTAATATTGAACTGAACTTTTTTTTAAGTCCCAAGCTAGACCAAAGGTTTTCTTTACTTCGTTCTTTCCTACCGGTGCCCACACTTAATGGAGGTGTAAATTTTTAATTTTATTTAATAAAATAATCTTGAGGCCTTGGCCAATTATCTATAGAAAAAAAATATTATTGGAGAAAAATTAAACTAAATAATAATGATTTTGTATGCAAAAGTTGTAATTATTGCAAGTTTCAAAATTAAGGATTAAGTTCAAATGATTTTAATTAATTTTTGGTCTATAATCTAATAAAATTACCTTATCCTTATTGTAGGGCTTTGAATCACCTTTCCAACATTTATTAAAAAAATCAAAATTTCAATAAGAAACATAAAATTTATGCCCATTTTACTAAAATGTGTGTTTTTTTTAAATTTTTACAAAGGGAATGTCTGATTTGGAACAGATATCCGATTTGGTTTGCTATAACTATCCACTCTTTACAACAATCGTGGAGGTGTGTATTCTTTCTAATCATTCTAGTCAATGTTTTTGATGATTATAAATAAGTTTTGTTTTTGGCCCAAGGTCCAAGGATGCTACAACTCTATCATTTTTAAACTATTTTGAACCATAGGATTTTGATTCATGTTTTACTTGATTGCACATCTTTTTTGCTTCCAATATTATCTATTGATGGATTGTGATGTTTCATTTACTTTTTCTCTTTATAAAAGTATTTTCCTTTTGTAAAAAAATAACTCAATCTTAAATTACTTTCAATACAAGAAAGATAAATTTTCTTTATGGTTTTGCACTTCTTTTCTTAAGGAAAGGTCTACATTTCTAGGGATTCTAAATAAGTTTACATTTTTGCTCAAGGATGGTACCTTGACTTTATTATTTAATTAGTCTATACCAACCCAAAGAACTTTGATTTATGTTGTTCGCAATTACAAACCTTTTACTTCTTATATTTCTTCTAATTTATTAACCAGTGAATTGTGATTCTTCATCTACCTTTTCTCTTCTTGTAAATATATCTATGTGTGTGGGTCTGTGTGTGCAATTGGTCTTGTGCTCGTGAATTTGAACCTAGGAATTATAGGCTTCTAAAACTTGCAAACAACAACTCCCCTAGATCTAGAACCTATGTAAAAATTGGGGGTGGGGATAGAAATTTCTTCTAGACTAGTAATATTTCTTCCATTTGTCAAACTCTTAACTATAAATTTATCCATATGGTATCAGTTTTGAAAATATTAATCAATCATGCAATGTGCTTAAAATGCCATGTAGACATTATATAGTGAATAATGAAACTTTCTTGCTAGAATGCTAAATGTGCATGTTTGCTAGATGTTCCAAATGAATTAAAGATTTTCTCTTTATACAATTTCCTAGTATGCAATTTAAATGTTTTCTTACTTCTAAGTTGTCTCATCATGTTTAATTGGACCTAGAAACACTATTGATCTAAAATTTAGATTTGAATTTATAATATAGATTTGCAAATTTATGAATCTGAACTTAGGTGATAGATAAATGAAAAATCAGACCTAGATCTTAGAAATAAATACGTATAAAATTAAGTTATCAAATTATTTATCAATTTCTATATGAAATGCAATATTTTTACATAGTAACCATTGCATTTAGATTAGACAAATCAAAGTAAATCTAAAATGAAGAGAAAAAATTCTAAGATATACAATATTGACCATAATTATATTTAAATACAATATTAATATAATTTTTGCCATTAGAAATAGAACATTGCTTTTGTCTAGCATCTATTTATTTGAAGATGAACTTATATATTGCAATAATATTGCAGTCTTGCCCACCACAGTAAAACTCTCTTCATTTTAGAACATCCTCTCTTGAATCCAAGCAAACCTTGAGGCCATGTTTCATGAAGAGAGTTAATCCAAACTTAGGCTTCACCATGTGACCAGGATCAACTTTCACTTTGTAACGAGCAAGAATATTTGCAGCCATAAACTTTATATTGACATAAGCAATATCTTTCCCCAAGCACATCCTAGGACCAGCATTAAACACGGGATACTTATAATCCCACTCTTTCACACAAACACCCTCTTTGTTAATCCATCTTTCAGGTTTAAATTCCAAGGCATCCTTGCCCCACACGCTCTCCATTCTATTTGTAGCATAGATAAAATACAAAAGCTTTGAGTCTTTCTTAACATGGGTTCCATCAGGCAAGATGCTATCTTCCATGGCTTGTCTATAACTTATAGGGACAGGAGGATAAAGCCTCAGAGTTTCAGATATTGCTGCCTGCAAATAGTTCATGCATCTCAATTCTTCTAAACCAAACATATCAATCCTGTCACAAGAATTATTGTTGTTGTTATTCATATGTTTTGACTTCAGTATCTGGTTTATTTCAGAGATTATCTTTTGCTCTACATTTGGGTGCATGGACAGAAGCCAGAGGAACCAGGAAAGTGCTTCAGCAGAAGTATCTCTACCAGCAAGTAATATAGTCATAAATAAATCCTGCAAATAAAGAAAACAGTTAATAGTATTGTTTGGCTAATACTAACATTTCAAAGCTCTCATAATATCATTTAAATTTTTTCTATTGAGGATTATTAAGGCAAAAATTAGAATCATTTTTCGGTACCTTCAAGCAATATCCTAACATGGTACATACCAAACTTTTATGGGGAGTGGAGAAGATCTAACACAATTAATTTGTCAACAGATAATCACTATAAATTGATCAGGTCTCTGAATGAATAACACTTAAATCATACAAGAACCCATTAGGCCTGATTCATGGAATGGATTTTGATTTCTTTGAATAAATATGTTTTGGAGAGAGAAATCACAAGAGTGATAGGAAATACTTAACTTTACTCCAGCCAATCTATAAATTATAAAATTTATTATTAAAATATTATTTTTTGGTTGTCACAGAACTGTTAACATGTTAACAGATAATGTTAAGTTTTTTTTTACGATTTTTCATCTATAAAATTGTTTTTAGATATTTAATATGGGAACACTAGTTTTAAGTTAAACGTCTCAGGCTACCAGACTACTCAGCAAGAATTTATCCCTACTGAACTTCTTAAGAATCAGTCAACTTCATCAGCTGACCAAGAAATAACCTAAATTCTATTCAAAAGAAGATTTTAAAATTTCTAAGCTCTGTTAACCGATGCATTCCTCTCCCACTAAAAATCCTTAAAATTTAAAACCTGAAAATTAAAATATGTGAAGAAAGTTCAAGGGAGTTCTAATTGTTTTTAGTACTCCTTAAATTCTTGTTTCATACCTGCAGCATTTTTTCAGAAGGGGATCGCCCTTCTTCTTTCTCCATATTGATAAAAGTTGAGAAAATGTCACCATGCTGTACTCCTCTTTCTGATTTGAGCTCCTCAACTTTACACTTCACCGTCTCTGATACAAAATCACATATCACTGCTTGAGCTCTTCTCAGCTTTTTCTCAGAACCCACATTCAAATATCTCATAAAACTCCACACAAATGGAGGCAGAATGAGCCTATAAGTACAAGCTTCTACAGCTTCATCAAAGGACATGGCAAATGGAACATCAAGAAGAGGACCAGAGGTTAAACATCTTGGGTCTTTACCCATTACATTAATACATATGATATCAAAATTGAATCTAAGAAAAATATCTTGCAGATCTAACAATGATTTTCTGTCTTTTGCTTCTTCAAGAACTGGTATGACTTTTTCCTGCAGTAACTTTTGCAACAGAGTTATATTTCGGTCTCTGAAACTGATGCTGCTCATAGCCAGTCCCGCTGCTTTTCTCTGTCTCTTCCATAAGTCATTGTCTGCTGTCAACAAACCATCACCAAACACTTCAAAGAAAGCACTCTTAAAATAGGGACCCCTAGGAAAGTTACAGAACTCATTCTTCAGAACATGCTCTAAATTAGGAGGACTTGAAGTGATTACTTCAAAGAGATCCCTTGTCATCCAAGGACCACTAAATTTGAAGGTGCCACCATTTTCTATGACTACTTTGGCTGCATAGTCATAGATATTGGGTATGTTCCATAGCAGGGATGGCATCATGCCTAATACAGGCCAATTTATAGGTAGGTTACTCTCTGATTTGGTACAGTACCATTTTGCAATGCTTATTAATGCCAGCACAGTGAATGCCACTGCAATAGTGTAAAGATCCATAGTTTGAATTGCTCAACACCTTGCAGTCTTATGATCTATAAAGGAATCTTGAAAATGAGAGCTCAACTGAACAACTGAACAACAAGTTCAGGGAGTAGAACCTAACAACAATCTCAAGGAAACCCTAGAGAGGTGACAACTCCAAACTACTTTAAAGCAGCTTAACCCCTAAAGTCCTATACTAGAAATAATAAAGCCTTTATGTGTTTTTTCTTAAAACGCCGATAATTCAGCCTAATGAGAAGACCAAATAAGATTACAGACCCTAACACATAACTAAAAGCAGCTCAAGACAAACCACTTACAGATACACCAAATGTGTTGAATTCAACCTTAAATAGAAAAGATGGATCCTCGTATTCTGAATATCAAATGACCCATGAATGTTAAATGGGTCCATTCCAATAGATAGAAATAGACCTCCTATAATGTCATTTAAGGACACGGACTAACTTAAAATTAATATATCACTGGTAGTCAGGTATTGACAATGGAAACAATTATTGTTGGACAACAAGCAGTAGTTTTAAATTTAAATGTAGAACATTAAAAATATGAAATTGTTAATAAACAAATTTTAAAGTTGGGTGGGTCTTTGGAATCGATTAAGCATTATTTTAGTGTTGTTGATAAAGAAAACTTACATTTGGATTACTTTTATATATTTTGAGCAATTGGTTGAGAGGGATAGGAATGGTTAATTGGTTGTTTTTTGTTGGGTCTTTGGCCATTCTTGCTTTATAACTTTCATTGTGGCTAATAAAACCTCTTTTTTTGACTAAATTATTCTCTACTTTCTCTAACATGACAATGCAGGCCCATACATACATTTTTATTTGTGAAACAAAACTATTTATAGTTCTTGCTGTAGGCTAGAACTATAGGCAACCGTAGAAACTTAACTAGTGATTAAACATATAAATGCAATTTTCTTAACAAAACATATTGAAAAAATTAATTATCTATAATTTGATTGGCTCTAAGAGCCCTTTTTTCTTTCAGAAATCTCTGAAGTTTATAATGTTTGATTATGTGTTATTTCCATTGAATATTTTGTGTTGTTTTCATATTACTTCATATTACTCTTTGAATATTGTCGTTATAAAATAAAGCATTAATTAGGACTTTTAATCATTAAAGATTAAAATTATTATTTTAATAATTTTTATTATAATAATTTAACTTTAAAAAACTAACATTAATATCTATTAATATAAGATCATTATAATTTAAATATACTAGTCTTTCAAAAATTAAAATTAAATCATTTTTTTTTACTTCATGTGGAAAAATTATTTTGAGGATTATAAATTTTTTTGGATACAATTAAATTAGTTGTGATACAAAGGTTTGAGATGGATATTATAATATCAACAATTTAAATAAGTCAGTCTTTCAAACATTAAAATTAATATACATAAATAGTATTTACAATAAAAGTAATTGAAGTATATAAGTAAATTTTTTAACAAAAGCTATAATGTTTTTACAATTTTAGTGTAAAATTTTTACAAGAGAAAGTGGTGCAAATAATCATAGGGAAATTTTCAGCTATTTTGTAAAATTTTCCCTCATAAATGGAAGGCATTGTAAAGTTAAAAAAATTTCTATTTTTTTTTATTAGGTTTACAAGTAAAATTATTTTTTGTTTTTTATTTAAATAATTGTTTCAAAAATACTTAGACAATTGTAGTTGCACACATTTAAGCTTTGTCAAAATTTGCTTCTCACATACTTTTGCAAGTAATTAAAATTCTATATTATCATTACAAAATAAACTTGTCAATATTTGGTAGGAATTTCATTGCACTACAACCTTGTTTTATTAAGTTAGAAATAATAAAATAATGATCAAAACCTACCAATCTCTTCTTTATAATAAATTTGATTGAAGAGTTTAGTTGGGCATGTACCAAATTATATATATAGAATGTTTTGAATGTTTCAACTTTTATAAATATTTATAAAATGTGAATATTTATTGTAATTTAGATTGAAATTTAAAAGTACAACATTAAATAAATTATCTACCAAGAATTTCCTAAGTACATATATGTATTTCTCCTAATTTAAGCTCAACATTAAAAACAAAGTACTAAAAAATTAAATTCTTGAGATTTAGGTGAATTTTTTATTTACAAATATTTATTTCTTGTTTAAATATTTTTTATTGAGTTAAGAGAAATATAAGTAGTAGGATTATTTTTAGAAGAATTTAGATAAAAATCTCTCAATTTTTTTCATTATTCCACTTTGAAAATTAATATATAATTATATTATGATTAATATTAAATCAAAATATTGCAACTAATATTAAATTATTAAGATATAATTATATTACTATATTTTAATCTATTTTTCTATTATATTTTAATTGTTTTATTAAATTCTTTACAAAATTAGTACCAAATTATTATCTTCATCGAAACACAAAGATTTACTAAGACTGCAATATTATTTGTTCTTATATAACTTCAACAAAAAGATTTAGGTAGCGACTGACAAGTAGGAAATATCAAAACAAATGCAATGAGAAATAGAAGTGTGAGAATTGTTAAGAAGATAGTAGACATTACCTTTTAATTGCCCAACTGTTTCATCTTTGTTTTCATATCTTTAAATGAGATTCCACCTTGCTGTTATATCTTTGTTATTGTAATCTTTGTTATTGTTATATTGGAGCTTCCCAAGTCACACTTGATTGATATAAGTTTATTTTCATTTGATTTATCTCTTTTTTGGATGCTCATTTTCAGATTTAATTTTTCTTTCCTTCACATGTATCTAGCGTTTAACATTGAAACACAGTATTTTAGGTGAGTTGCACCATACCCGCGAGTTTTAGGCTTCCACTATATCAATTCAGTATTTATTAGCGAGAATCCCATCATTTTCTATTTGTTTGGCCACTTCTAAGTTTTTCACTTCAAACCATGTAAGAACTCATGTTTTTGTCAATTGGTCATGTTTGTTTTGTCTTATAGAATTATATTATATTTTCAATTTATTTTTCATTTTTTTAATTTTTTAATCGTAGAAAATTTATTTGTTATTTAGAAGGCAATGTCGTGAGATTAATGTTGTTGTAGATTTCTAACTTGGAACATATAATTTTAGAAATGAATATATAATATTACAATGTTTATTATTTCTTATATATATTCCAAGTTAGAAATCTACAATAACATTATAGGGTTATATAATATTATATATAATGTTAGAAATCTTATATAACATTATATAATCTTTCATTGTAAATTTTGTTACCCTATCATTGAAATCTAGAATATATAACATTATATATAATATTATGAAAGGTTATATAATGTTATATATAATGTTAGAAATCTAATATAATGTTATATATTCTAGATTTCTAACTTGGAACATATAAACAATGCAATTTTAGAAATGAATATATAATAATACAATGTTTATTACTTCTTATATACAAGAAAATGTTACCATATGAATATGATTTCAATTTTGTTAATAAATATATGATAAAGGAAAAAACCTCTTGTCTTGGCTCTACAATTGCCAAGAGAGACCCATTTTCGAGGAGGCCTTCCCAGCGTGTGGGAGGTCATCCTCTCTAGCTACACCCTAAGAGCACTATCTTCTCCTTTCTACATGTTTTATGGGTTCATTGTCCCTAGGGGTCGATAAAAGTGTTGAAGCTATTGGTCATGTTGTTGTGAAAGAGGTTGGGGAAAAATCATTCAAGCAAGCCATACCAAAGGAGGTGCCACTATCAGAGGGTGCGAGATTCATATTGTAAGCTAGAGAGAAGCCCAACTACTTGTTGGCCAGAAATGGAGGTAAGGGTGGTTCTGCCCACATCATCATTAAGCCAAACCTAAATGGCTATGACAATTGATGCAGAAAAAATAGAGGCTAAAAAATTGTGCAATTTTTTTGGCGACTTATGACATTAGCAAACTTCCCTCTCATAATTTCTTGAATGATTTGATGCATAACATTTGGGAGAAAAGATTTGGGTTTCTTTTTGTTTTCTATCAAATGCTTCAAAAAGGGGTCTTTTTAAAAAAAAATTCTAACCCTAATTGTCAAAAAGAAATTCTCAGAAGACAATTTTGGAAGATTGGTGCCTATTATTTACAGTTGTTTCTTGGAAACCTAAAGCCATTCAAGATTATACTCTTGTCTTATCTTGCACTAGGTGGCTAACTATTGGAAATATCTCTCCATTGCTTTGGAATTTGATCCTGCAAGTCCTCAAACCTATCAAAAAAGTGCTTAGGTTGGACAAGACTGGTAATTTGTTACCTCATACTAATGCTAGGGTTTTAATCTCAATTAACCCTGAACTTGATCATCCTTGTGATATGAAGTTGGATTTAGTGAGATAGATGATTTTGTGCTTTAAGATTTAATAGGCTTTATTGATATCAAAAATATATATTATCATTTCTTTTTCCTATTATGTTTCTCCAATCTTCCCTTCCAAGCAACATAATTAGTTCCTTTTCCCTATCTTTCTACTTGGAGTTAAAGGTTTATCCTTTTGATTCCTTATCATTTCTAAAGGATCCATTATCTCTTTGTTGATTTATATCTCTTATTCCATGATATCCTTTCTTGTAAGGACTTTCTTGTTTCATATAAGGATCTTTCTCTTTTTCATTAGAATGACATTATTAATATTTACACTCTTCTATTTTCTTGGGAGTGTATGTCTATTATATTTGATCTTTCACTTATATTTCATGATGTGTTATCATTTCCCTTGACTTAACACTTGGGGGGACAAGGATTTCCTTTCAAACTCTTTCTAAGGATCCACTTTCATTTGTGTAGTGCCATTTATTTATGATGTGATCTTTTATTATATGGAATTGATTGTCATGGTTGGGGATTCTCTCTTAAATAAGAGGTGTGTATCCTTGATCAAAACCTCTTTCTTATTTGTAAAAGTGTTTGCATTATAAACAAATTCTATTGGTTGGGAGATTACAGTGTTTCATCCTTATCAAAAATCCATTTTTCCTACCTATCAATAAGGGGGATAAAAGGTGAATTCTTGTTCTCTTTCCCCTTTTGGTCTCAAAGATGATACTTTTTTTCTTTAACTCCTTTTTGACGTATATATATTGGAAAAAATATCTCTTCCTCCTAAGGATCCATTTACATGACATGTTGCAAGATATCTCTTTACACAATTATCTTTCCTTATGTTTAAAATGAGTTATGCCTCTTTCACTTTGGTCATGTACACATTATCACTTAAAGGATAGCTCCTTGGTGTTGCAGGTGGGTATCCTGATTCTATTTTTTTCTTAAGATTCCATTATATGTTATACGAAAAATTCTCAAATTCTTTGTTCTCTTTGTTAGGAATGAATGCTAAATATATCCTATGGGAGTATTGGCAGCCATTCTGTAGCAGTTGTTGTTGCATTCATGACTATGATTGTCATTGATGTCAACACAGTGATCTACTGAGACTTGCAAAGGAGAAGACAGTGTTTGGATTAGCACACGTGGGATATTGAAGATAAAGTTATGCGATGTTGAGGATTTACTTTATGATATGTTTTATGTTCATGGTTAAGAGCGTAAACAAAAATTCATTTATTCATAGAAGTTATGAGCATTTCAGTGGAAACAGTATTCAGGCAGTGTTCCTGAGTAGCGGTTTGTGGAAATCGGATGATATCTCCTAATCGGGATGGAATTTGGTTTTGCACAGTTAGAGAGAAGTTGAAGACATATTGATAGTGACATGGATGACAATGCAAACTTTGAGGTAACATGAGTGAAGAGTTATTCTAATTGGAAGCTGATAGTTTTGTGTAATTTTGATGTAATGTGTGGAAACTTTTATTTTGTAATTGGATGCCGACTCATTTGTAATTACTTGAGTGTGGTATAAAGGAAGGAATGTTTTTCCTTGTTGTGATATGGATATGGATATGGATATGAATGTAATGATGAAGTTGTAAAAGCAAATTTGTGGAAGAGGACATGCGAGGTACAAAGATCTGAATTTGAGATTTGGTGTAGCAGTGAGTGCGGTTTGGCACAGTCAAAGAAGAGGTAACATATTGTTGAGATCAGTAATGATTTGATATTATTCTATTGAATAATCTAGAGATTAGTTGGACAGTGTGTTCAGTGATCTTGCCATTGAAGTTGTTTGGGCAGTGGGTCCTTCTGTCTTCCATAACTCCTAAAAGAGTTAGAATCTTTTAGAAAGGATTCAAAGTCTCCTAAAAGGGACTCATATGTACTGAATGTATTTCATAAGACTCCTAACAGATTCCATCCTTTCACAAGGAATATTCATATATTAGTGCATCTTTTGTGGGCATCATTCCCACCAGGGTTTACCCTTTGATCAAGAGGTTTCCTAGAAAATATATCATGTGTCATTGTGTTATTGTAGATATGAATATCTTTATATGGTTGTTAATTACATTGCTTATATGGTTAAATGATGTTGAAGTTGATAAAGGTTATATTTATCTGATAACTAATTCACCCCCCCCCCTCCTTAGTTATCTCGGTGGAGTTTACTTTCTAACAATTGGTATCAGAGTATCAGGTCCTTGAAAGAAAAGTTTAACAGCTTAAGGAGATCCATGGTGAATTTCAGGAAAGAAAGCCCTAAGTTTGATGGAGTGAATTTTGATAGCTGGAAAGAAAAGATGAAGACACATCTATTGTGTTTAGGACTAGGTTATTGGTTGATTACTAAGAATGAGAAGACTATCATTGATGAAGATAATATTGAAACATGTAGTAATGATGAGAGAGATCTATTCATGTGTAACATACTTGCTAGAGAAGCACTTTTGTCAGCCCTTCCAGAGAATGAGTACAATCAAGTAAAATCTTTGAAAACATCTCATGAAATTTGGAAAGCTTTACACTCTACTTTTGAAGGTGATGAACATGCAAAGAAAGTTAGATTACATAATTGGATATGTACATTTGAAGATATAAGAACGATGGAAGATGAATCTGTTAGAAGCTATATTGGTAGAATGTTAGAAATTGTTGCAGGTATTAAATCTTGTGGAGGAACAAAGACAGAGAATGAAGTGATAGGGAAAATTCTTAGGACATTGACTCTCGCATTTAAGCAGATAAAATAGATGATTGAAAAGGTTATACCTTGTACTTTGAACTTTACTAGAGAGACTCTTCTTGGAAGATTGGAAGCAACAGAGATGAACCTAAGGTTATCAGGAGACTTGTCTAGAATGGAGACAACATTCAGTGCTCTTAGTGTTTGTCCTACTTTGTCAAGAAGCATCAATGTGAGCAGAGATTATGCTGGCAGCAACAGATCTAGAAATGAAGAAGACATGAAGATTGAAGAAGATATTTCCTTGCTTGTGAAGAGAGAACCAGACGGTAAGAAAACTTTTAAATGTTGGACATGTCAAGAATATGGTCATTTTGCATCTAAATGTCCTAAGAGAGTTAAAAACTATAGAAATAATTTTAAGCCTAGAAGACCTAAGGAATGTTATTATGCAAATGATGAAGAACTTGAAGCTAGTATAGAGAGAACCTTAAGTGAAAGTGATAATGAGAATAATGATGTCATAGGATTTGTAGCAATTAAAGAAGAAAATCCTAAAACAGAGGTTAAGAAAGAAAAAGCCCTAGTTTTTCAAGTTGAAAAGAAAGCTGATTGGATTATAGACAGTGGTTGTTCACATCATATGACTGGAGACATGAGAAAGTTCATAAAGTTTAACAATTGAATAGGGGTAAAATGGAATCACACCTATTCAATGCAGTAATGAATGGGGGAAATATGAGATCCACTCCTAAATCCAAATTCCCAAAGGAGAGATCCAATTTGATCAACCAAAAGGTTAATACACAATCAAATCAATCTATGGAGAACATGAAAGAGAGAGAAAACCTTATATTTCCCTATGGAGAATTGTGCTTGAAATCTGAAATAATTGAAATACAAGTACTAACCTCAAAATAGCACAAATTTGGAAAATGCTAATTTCTTATGTCTGTGTGTACTTTCGGGCAATTCTGCAACCTATTTTGGACTGGAAATGCCAAGATGAAGAAAACCTAGAAATCTTTTATCTTTCTGACAGCAGGTAGTCTTTGACCCTCATAAAAGGTCAAAGGCTACATTCTTATTCTGAAGGTCGATTTTGACTTTGTTCATAGATCTTGGAAGTTTTCTGAAAAGGATATCCAAATCTAATCTCAGATCCAAAATTCCGCACCTATACTTGCAAGAAAAAGGGGCTTTTGTTGTTTGTATGGGAGGTTTTCCCTGGTCAAACCCCAATTTAGGAATTAACCTTGAAATTGAATTGAAATGTAGTGTGCATAAACAAAGCAATTGAAACAATTCACCTCGCTTATGTTAAAGTCCTTATAGAGGATTCAAATCCTCAAATCCACAAGTAGGGATGCTTCAATAGATGTAGAATGAATGTAGGATGTCTCAAATCAATGGAATTTGATCTTCAACACCAATCTTGAATTGATCTTTGCATATGAGGAGGCTTGGATGAATGGAGAAAGATGGATCTTCAAGGGGGCTCCAAAGAGATTGAATCCTTCAATGGCTAACAATGGATCCCATTGATGGATGAATGCTTGAACACTTGAATGCTTGAAGGATTACTTGGATGCTTGAATTAACTTGCTTGAACTTGAGAGCTTTCTCATGAAATTTCTTGAGATGAGATAAAAACTTGATTGAGAGATGGAGAAAATGAGAGAGGAAAGCCTCCTTTTATAGTGAACTAGGGCACAAACTCTAGAGAAGGCCAACATTGGAGAATTAAATCTCAATTAACCTTAACCCTTATAAATGGACCCATATTAAATGCAATTTAAGGATTTACCATTCTAAAACCCGAAATGGCTGACCCGAAGGCGGGAAAAAGAATCTTTCCAAAACTCAATGCCCCAAAATTAGAAAAACTTAAAATTTGAACTGGGAGTCAGGGACGAGGTCGACCCTAATGAGGTTGACTTTGACCCTCAAGGTTGACTTTGACCTTGAGGTCAAAAACCTCAAGACCCTAGCCCAGAATGCTAGGAAATGTAGATATGAAGTGAAAATCAGGTGCAGAGGAAAGCAAAACAGGGGGAAAAGCCAGATACATGAAAAGACATGATCAAGGTGCTTAACATGACCCCAAACCACTTACTCGGAGGGCTAAATTCTCTTATCATGGGAGTACTTCCATTTTAAGATGATACATTAAGCCCCCACTTTAGCAAGAGTATGGACTTGATGCAAACTCTTGGTAAATGAGATCAGAATGAAAAGATAATCTTATCATAATCCAAGGGACAAAGAGAAACCTTAAGCCCCTAGGGACTCAAGTCTTCATCAAATCCCAGCTCACAATAAGAGAGACATATCTTAGAAAGAGAAAGAGGGTGTGATTACCTCACCCAATGAGAACTTATGTCCCATTGTGAACCACACAAGGAAATGGCGCAACTGGAAAGATGGAATTGAACCTCCTAGTGAATGTGGCTACTCACTAGTCAACCCATCAAGGATTTACCCTTAGGAATGTTCTATTCCATAAGAATAAAATCAAAAACAAAAGGGATCCAGTCTTAAGGACACCTCCGACCTTAAGGGATCAAAATATATGTATACTTGAAACTGGAGGGATCAAGAGATCCTAAAATATAAATCCATGCTTTAAGGATTAGTCACTAATCCAAAAAGGGAGAAAAGTATCTTGAAAAATATGTGTGTATCAAAAAAGAGTGTGTGTGTGCAATAGGTGAGCAGAGTGTATGCCCCCTCGTTAAAGTCATTGCTAACACTTTAATAGGAGCAATGGCTTTAACGGAAACATAAACAACTCCACCGATTACCTTTCCATGTCGAGATGCCCCATACAAAGACAAATCAAGGGAAATATCACAAAAGCATACAAAGAACATAGAAGGGATCTACCTACCATGGGGTCAGTATGATCATAAGATAATATATATATGATATTATTGCAAATGAATTGACATCATTCCCAAAAGAAAGTAGAACTACGATCACAAAGGAGGAAAGATCACATAAGATATACGAAGGAGAATCTTTTCAGACCATGACATGGAGACCAAAAAGAATTAGTGCTACCATATCTTGAATCCAAGCAGATTACACAAGGAAACATTTATGAACAATAGCACTTTTACAAAATAACATTGAACAATGCATAGAAGAATAGAGATACATATAGAGGAATTTGAACAACAGTTTTGATTCCTTTATCACCTTGTACCAACTGAGTAACAAGGATCGTATAAAAGAATCTAACAACATTTAGCAAACACATTATGGGAGAAACACAATACAGTAGGCAAACACACAACAAAGCTACCATGAAAGACAAGCCGATCAAAGCATGTCGCCTACTCTCCCCATCTCCTTGTATATCATTTAGGGAAGGTGGGTAACTTGCAAGAGGGACTATATCCAACACGGTAGGAATGATAGCCAGTTCCAAACAAGGATCCTCTTGAGAATCACAATGTTCAATACTAGGTGTAAGAGTTAATTGTGATGAAAGAATATTAGGTAAATCAATGTCAATGTCAATAGTCTCATATTCATCATTAACATCATCAGTATCATCAAGAGTATCTTCTTCATCCAAATTAATCAAAATAGGATGTAAGATATGAATAGAATCATCATGCATCTTAACATCATTATTAGCAATAACTTCTTCTAACACATCATGCATGGATTTATCCGAAGAAGGTAGAGATCTTTGAAGAATAGAATTATGAGCTTTCGCATGAGCACGATGCTTCTTATGACATTCATTAGCAGATCGATTACATTTTGTTTCATTTGAAATAGGTTGAGAACTAGGAGGAAAAATCAAAGGATCCTTCACAGGTTCTTTAGGAAGATTAATAGGATTATCAACAATAGGAGGAACAATCACAAGATCTTTCATAGGTTCGATAGAAGGAACTTGGTTAATAGAACTAGAAGCCATAGTTAAAGGAGGTATAGAAGGTGTAGACAAAAGACCACGATTAAGATCCATAGGAGGTATGCTTAATTCAAGAATCTTACAATGTTTATAAGGTTGATATGAACTAAAAGGATTATCAGGTCGAGGAGGACATGAATTAGGTAATGAAGGCCAAAAGAAATCAAGAGCAGCACAATCTCTAGCCCTAGAAGGTTGATATAAACTATGATTAACCATCTTCACTTCTTCATCATGAATGAATTTAAGACACTTATGGATAGGTGAAGCAACAACATGCATGGCATTCAACCAAGGCAAACCTAGCTTAACTTGAAATTCATCAGAAGTAGGAACAACAACAAAGGTAGGTGTTCACAATTTTTCCACAGAGTTCAACCAGTAAAGTAATAGAACCAAATGATGGATAAAGAAAATGATTAAAATTTTGAATCCACACATCCCATGTATCATAAGAATCACATTGTAAGATTTTCATAAAAAGATTTTCTTTAGTAATAACATTGACTAAGGATGTAGGATCAACAAGACAACCATGAGTAGGTTTCTGAGAAATCCTAGCATAAATGTAAAGGAGACCATCAAGAGCTTTAATAGTTTTAGAGTCATCAAAGGTAATCAAAATTTCCTGAGGTCTTTTATTCTTAGGTTGTTGTCGAGGTTTAGGTTGAGTTTTCAATTTAGGCTTAGGTTTTGGTTGAGGTTGAGATTGAACTTGAGGTTGAATCTAAGGTTGAGGTTGAGGTTGAGGTTGAGGTGGAGATATAGATTGACCAATATGCTCCACTTGATTAACAACATGATTGAGATCATCCATCTTTGAATCATACACAATTTCCATGGTAGATGGTTGAGCAATTGTATTAGTATCATGTGTAGGTAAAGGATTCATATAGATTTGAAGGTTTTGATTAGGAGGAGAGACAGATTTGTTCCCGCTACCATCAAGATTATCAATAGATAAGGTATTAGAGTCAATTAAGTCTTGAACCTTATGTTTTAAAGAATAACACTTCTCAGTATCATGACCATTCTGATGATGATATTGACAGAAAGCATTTTGATCAAAAGATTTAGATGCAATCGTAGTAGGTAAAAGAGGTCGAATAGGAGGTAAAGTAATCATATTAGCAGTTAACAACCTATTCATGATAGTATGTAAAGATTCAAAAAGAGGAGTAAACGTATGATTTAATCGAAAAGCAATGGATGCAGAAGTGGCATTGTGAGATGCAATAGCAACTTGATCAGCAACTGCATTTACTTGTTTGTTTATCTTGACATAGTTGTTGAATTTTTGAATTTGTTTGGATTAGGAGCAGCATCACTCTTATCAACTAGAACAAGATCCATTGGAGTGTTTCTCTCAAATTGACTCACTTGTAATTGATAATGATGAAGCACTGCACAAAGTTGTTGAAAAGAGGTAAATTAAGTAAGCAAAATCTTATCTCTAATATCCTTTTGCAAATTTGAAATAAACATACGTTAAATATCAATATGAGGAATAGGATAGGAAATCTGAGCATGCAAATGCTTAAATCTACCAATAAATTCAATTAATTTTTCTTTAGCACTTTGTTTACAATGCATCAAATCAGTCAAAGACACTTGTGGTCCAATGTTGTTTTGAAATTGTTGAATAAAGGCATTAGCAAGTTTTGGAAAGGAATCAATAGAATAAGGAGGCAAGGAACAATACCATTGTAAGGCCTTGTCATAGAAGGTTCTAGCAAACATTTTGGCTAAAATCCTATGGTCATGAGCGTAATCACTACAAAGGATTTGAAATGTTTTAACATGATGAACGGGATCTCCTTTTCCATTATAATTCTCAAGACGAGGCATATCGACTTGCTGAGGAACAGGAGTATGAATAATATCCAAGGACAGAGGACTTCCCATGTCACATGTAGGAATACTAAACTTGTTTTTAGTTAAGGAAGCAAGTTTTTGTTGTAAGGATGACATAGTTTGAGCCAAACTAATGATTGTTGAATCATTAGAGGAAATAGGAGGAATAGAAACATTAGACACACTAGGTAAACTGTAAGAAGCTGTAGGAATAGAAGACACAACTGGAGGAACACTAGGAACTACAGTTGAAAGCAGATTGGAATAAGTAAAAGGAACATTATGATATGAAGGTTGTGATGTAGGAAGGGACACATGAGGAACACTCATAGGAATAGAGGGAACTGTCACAGTCACCAAAGGAGGAGTATAGGTAGGAATACTAGGTAAAGGATTAGAAGGAGGTTCAACACTAGTGATAGGAGGAATCAACCCTAAATATTGAGCTTCTTGAGCTAAAGGTTTAACATTTGAATGCACAAGGTGAGTAATACCACGCAAGAGGTTAACACCTTGATCACTATCACGAAGAAATTTCTTAAGAGCCTCTATAGCTTGAATAGAATCTTGATTATGGTTCTCTTGAATAAGCCAATTACCCATTTTATCAAGTTCAGTTGAAAGTTTTTTGGACTTGTTCAGGAGGAACTCTTAAAGCATCATCCTCATCATGAGATGAGTGAGAAGATTTTTGCTCCATTATAGGATTGGAATCATGAAGAATCAAATTATCATCTGGGATCCTAAGGAAAGGAGAGGAAGATTCAGGATCAAAGACACCCATGAGTCTATGACTTCTTCTAACCGGAATGTTATAAGTAGGACTAGTAGTAGTAAAGCTCATAAACCAATGTAATGCAAATGAACTAAACTAAGACCACATAAAGCATGAATATTTTTGTATTTTTGAAATCTAATTAGCATTCAAGATCTAACACAAAAGAAAAATCCAATACCAACAAAATAAAGGAAATCTAACACCACAAAACACAATAGGGCATCCAATTCCAAAAAAGGAAGGAGAGTAAGTATGTCGGGTTCACCAAAATGAATAGTGGTAAAATGGAATCACACCTATTCAATGTAATGTATGGGGGAAATGTGAGATCCACTCCTAAATCCAAATTCCCAAAGGAGAGATCCAATTTGATCAACCAAAAGGTTAATACAAAATTGAATCAATCTATGGAGAACATGAAACAGAGAGAAAACCTTATATTTCCCTATGGAGAATTGTGCTTGAAATCTGAAATAATTGAAGTACAAGTACTAACCTCAAAATAGGAAAAATATAGAAAATGCCAATTTATGATATCTGTGTGTACTTTCAGGCAATTCTTCAACTTGTTGTAGACTGAAAATGCCGAGACGAAAAAAACCCAAAAATCTTTTATCTTTCTGACAGCAGGTAGTCTTTGACCCTTATAAAAGGTCAAAGGCTACATTCTTATTCTAAAGGTTGATTTTGACTTTGTTCACAGATCTCAAAACTTTGCCGAAAAGGGTATCCAAATCTAATCTCAGATCTGAAATTCTGCACCTGTACCTACAAGAAAAAGGGGGTTTTATTGTTTGTATAGGTGGTTTTCCTTGGTCAAACCCCAATTTAGGAATTAACCTTGAAATTGAATTAAAATGTAGTGTGCATAAACAAAGCAATTGAAACAATTCACCTCGCTTATGTTGAAGTCCTTGTAGAGGATTCGAATCCTCAAATCCACAAGTAGGGATGTTTCAATAGATGTAGAATGAATGTAGGATGTCTCAAATCAATGACATTTGATCTTCAACACCAATCTTGAATTGATCTTTGCATATGAGGAGGCTTGGATGAATGTAGAAGGATGGATCTTCAAGGGGGCTCCAAAGAGATTGAATCCTTCAATGGCTAACAATGGATCTCCTTGATGGATGAATTCTTGAACACTTGAATGCTTGAAGGCTTGCTTGGATGCTTGAATTCACTTGCTTTCACTTGAGAGCTTGCTCATGAAATTGCTTGAGATGAGATGAAAACTTGATTGAGAGATGGAGAAAATGAGAGAGGAAGGCCTCCTTTTATAGTGAACTAGGGCACAAACCTCTAGAGAGGGCCGACATTGGAGAATTAAATCTCAATTAACCTTAACCTTTAGAAATGGACACATAATAAATGCAACTTAAGGATTTTCCATTCTGAGACCTGAAATGGCTGACCCGAAGGCGGGAAAAAGAATCTTTCTGAAACCCGATACCCAGAAATTAGAAAAACTTGAAATTTGAACTGGGGGTCGTGAACAAGGTCGACTCTATCCTAGGTCAGCGTTGAGGTCGACCCTGACCTAGGTCCAGGTCGAGGTCAACTTTGACCCTCAAGGTTGACTTTGACCTTGAGGTCAAAAACCTAAGGACCCTAGCCCAGAATGCCAGGAAATGCAGATATGAAGTGAAAATCAAGTGCAGAGGAAAGTAGAATAGGGGGAAAAGCCAGATACATGCAAAAACTTGATCAAGGTTCTTAACACGACCCCAGACCACTTACTCAGAGGGCTAAATTATCTTATCATGGAAGTGCTTCCATTTTAAGATGATACAACAATTATGATGGAGGAATTGTTAGAGTTGGAAACAATGCACCTTGTTTGATTAAAGGTATAGGATCTATTACTCTTCATGGAAAGACTAATATTGATGATGTTTACCTTGTGGATGGTTTGAAACATAATCTTTTGAGTGTTGGATAGTTAGTTGATAAGGGATATCAAGTTTGGTTTACTGAGAAAACTTGTGTGATAAAAGACA
Organism: Chamaecyparis obtusa; assembly: GCA_027943335.1. Taxonomy (NCBI): domain Eukaryota; kingdom Viridiplantae; phylum Streptophyta; class Pinopsida; order Cupressales; family Cupressaceae; genus Chamaecyparis; species Chamaecyparis obtusa. Next base: position 287,323 of record BSBK01002993.1, read on the forward strand.
AAGATGGAAATTTGATTGGTACTAGATCTAGAACAAGAGGTAATGTATTTCAATTGAATCCTACTAAGATGACATGTTTGATTACTAAGATTGATGACAGTTGGTTATGGCACAAAATATTTTGTCATATAAATTTTGATAACATTGTGAAAATAAGTACTACACTTGCAGTAAGAGATTTGCCTAAAATTATGAAGCCTACTAACATGATTTGCCAGGAATGCGTGATGGCTAAACAAAAGAGAAGTTCATTTCCCAGTAAGAAGTTCACAATAGTAGAGAAGTTGGAGATTGTTCATACAGACTTGAGTGGTCCTACAAGGACTAGATGATTCTATGGACAAAGGTATTTTATGATTCTTGTTGATGATTTTACAAGAATGATGTGGATTGCATTTCTTAAAGAAAAGTCTAGAAATCATTTGATAAGTTTAAGATCATTAAGAATAAAGTTGAGAATGAATCTGGAATGAAGATTAAATGTTTGAGATCAGATAGAAGTGGTGAATTTACTTCTAGAAAATTTAACACCTTTTTTGAAGTGAATGGTATTAAGAGACAGTTTTCAGCACCTAGAACTTGGCATGCAAGATTGGACAAGTATTTGATAAAATTGGGATTTACAAAAGGAATAGGTGATAGCAACCTGTACACAAAACAAATTGAAAATGGTTTGTTGGTTGTAGTTATTTTTTTTGATGACATTATTTTTGGAGGAGAAGATGAAGCCAGTGATAAATTTGTTGATGAAATGAAGACTGAATTTGAAATGAGTATGATTGGTGAAATGAAATACTTTTTGGGATTACAGATAACACAGAACAGTGATGGTATATTTGTGATTCAGACAAAGTACTTGAATGATTTGTTGAAAATATTTGGAATGGAGAACTATAAACTAGTTGGAACACCTATGGTAACTGGACATAAATTATCTAGCACAGATGAGACTCTTGCAGTTGAATAGAAGAAGTACAGATCAATGATTGGAGGATTGCAGCACTTGACACATACAAGACCTGATATAGCACATTCAGTTGGAATTGTAGCAAGATTTCAAGATGAACCTAGAGAATCACATTATGCAGCAATGAAGAGGATACTGAGATATTTAAGAGGCACAATTGAGTATGGATTGTGGTATGAAAAATCTGATGATTTTTCCCTATGTGCATATACATATGCTAATTAGGGAGGCAGTGTTGATGATAAAAAGAGCACCAGTGGTGGAGCATTTTTCCTTGGAGGAAGATTGGTTTCTTGGCTAAGCAAAAAGCAGAATTATATTTCACAGAGCAAAGCAGAAGCAGAATATGTAGCAGTAGCAAACAATTGTAACCAGATAATTTGGATGAGACAAATGCTGAAGGATATTGGAATAAAATTTGTTGAGCCTATTGTTATACATTGTGATAACACCAGCATAGTTAGTATGTCTAAGAACCTTGTATTGCATTCTAAGACAAAGCATATAGAAATTAAGTATCATGTAGTAAGAGAGAAAGTTGTTGAGAAAGAAGTTAGACTGGAATACATAAGCGCAAAGGAGCAGATAGAAGACATATTTACAAAACCTTTGCCTAAGGATACATTTGAGTATCTGAGAGGTATGCTTGGGGTTATGCCCTAGCCTACTTTTGAGAAGTGATGCAGATTGTTGCATTCGTCCAATGGTATATGAGCCTTATCTTTCTTCTAGATTGGATGTTGGTACTTCCTCTATGGGGGAGTATGTGTATCTGAGCTGACTCATGAGGACTCTAGTGAATGTATTTTTTGAACAATGTCTTTTGACATTGGAGTTGTTGTTGACATAATGATGAAATTTTTTTCATTGATGTCAATGGGGGAGAAGTGTACATGAAAAACCATTTGTACCATCTATTGGAGAGAACTAAATAGAAAAATGAAGCAAGATTTGATTGATGAAGAGGACTTGAAGTATTTTTTAGAGCAGCAGTGTTGCAGTGTTGGATTTATGGAACATTGGATGTTTTTCATCTATGTTGCCATCAATGCCAATGGGGGAGATTGTTAGGAATGTATGCTAAATATATCCTATGGGAGTATTGGGAGCCATTATGTAGCAGTTGTTGTTGCATTCATGACTATGATTGTCATTGATGTCAACACAGTGATCTATTGAGATTTGCAGAGGAGCAGACATTGTTTGGATTAGTGCACGTGGGATATTGAAGATAAAGTTATACGATGTTTAGGATTTACTTTGTGATATGTTTTATGTTTTTGGTTAAGAACACAAATAGAAATTCATTTATTCATGGAAGTTATGAGTATTTCAGTGGAAGTAGTATTCAGGCAGTGTTCTTGAGTAGCGATTTGTGGAAATCGGATGATATCTCCTAATCGGGATGGAATCTAGTTTTGCACAGTTAGAGAGAAGTTGAAGACATATTGATAGTGATGTGGATGATAGCACAAACTTTGAGGTCACACGAGTGAAGATTTATTCTAATTGGAAGCCACTAGTTTTATGTAATTTTGATGTAACGTGTGGAAACTTTTATTTTGTAATTGGATGCCGACTCATTTGTAATTACTTGAGTGTGGTATAAAGGAATGAATGTTTTTCCTTGTTGTGATATGGATATGGATATGGATATGAATGTAATGATGAAGTGAATGAAGTTGTGAAAGCAAATTTGTGGAAGAGGACATGTGAGGTACAGAGATCTGAATTTGAGATCTGGTGTAGCAGTGAGTGCGATTTGGCATAGTCAGAGAAGAGGTAACATATTGTTTAGATCAGTAATGATTTGATATTATTCTATTGAATAATCTAGAGATCAGTTGGACAATGTGTCCAGTGATCTTTCCATTGAATTTGTTTGGGCAGTGGGTCCTTCTATCTTTCATAACTCCTAACAGAGTTAGAATCTTTTAGCAGGGATTCAAAGTCTCCTAATAGGGACTCATATGTACTAAATGTATTTCATAAGACTCCTAACAGAGTCCATCCTTTCACAAGGAATATTCATATTAGTGCATCTTTTGTGGGCATCATTCCTACCGGGGTTTACTCTTTGATCAAGAGGCTCCCTAATCAACATATCCCATGTCATTGTGTTATTGTGTATGAATATCTTTATATGGTTGTTAATTACAATGCTTATATGGTTAAATGATGTTGAAGTTGATAAAGGTTATAATTATCTGATAACTGATTCACCCCCCCCCCCCCCCTCCCTCTCAGTTATCTTGGTGGACTTCACTTTCTAACACTCTTGTGCATTATTTAGTAGATTTCCTATAGGGACAATGCTTTCCTTGGCATTATCCTTTTATGCCCTTGTTCATTATTTTATGACCCTATGTATTATTTATTGAATTTTATTTGGAGAGAATTTTTTCATTAGGATGATCCTCTTTTGGTAGGTTTCCTTGTGAACAAATCTTTACTTGGTTCTCCTTGGATGCGTTGAGTAGCATAATGCAACTTGCTAGACTATCAATTTCATCTTTCACCGATCTCCCTTTTGGATGAGGGGAACTAGCATAATACATATTTCTATACCATTTCCTACTCCTCATCCTCTTTTCTTTAATGGATTACCTAGCATAACACAAATTTCTAGCCTATGGTATCCACGACTTCTTCATTCTCTATTTCATGATCTCATAGCTTGGCTAGTTGGTCGTATCATGAAATCTAGTCTTATATTTTGTATGTCCTATTACTCTTCTTATGAGACCACTCATGGTCTTGCAATAGCATTTTGAGCATAATACCGGTGCTTGAGACATTTGGCTCATCGAGGTATCTTCAACTAATTGATTTAGAGTCTTTGTATTTAATACTAACCCCTTTGTGTTGAGTCTTTTGTCTTTTGTCTTTTATCTTTCTTTGTTTATTGTGTGTCCTTGCACATGATTAAGTGGATTAAGATCCTTACTTTTAGGTCTTACCTTGAACTTAGTGATGTCTTATCTCTTTAAGTCTTCCCCATTATCTGATCTTTTATCTATCACATATATTTCTTCTACTTTACTGTGTATATGAGTTTAGATACATACTCCTGCTAAAGTGGAGGTTAAATGTAGCGTCGTAAATTGTAGACATTACTTAAGTGTATCCAATTCGACACTTAGATAGTACCCATTTTAGTGTGTATCCATTCTTATATGCAATGCAACACTTTTTCCATGCATTTAAGTTCTTTCTCTCCATTTAATGAATGAGGACCCTTAATTATAAGTGTGCCCCCTTTAATTATTTCACTCAAGTATTTATGCTTTATCTTCTTAGGCCTTATTACCATATGTGGCATATTTAACATGTTTCCATTTATCACACCTTGACTACATACACATTTTTGGAATATTCATATGAAAATTAATCAATTAAAATTTGAGTCATTTTTTCTTTGACAACGGTAACTTGGGATGAGTAGGTTGTAAATTTTGTGACCCTATCATTGAAAGTAACCCTATTTAAAGTGACCAAATTTAAATTGAAGCTTAGTATTATGATTTTGAGTGGGTTCTATAGCCTATGTCAGCGTCTTTTGACCTTTGAGCCCTGAAATGGTTGGAGAGGTATAAAAGGAATATTACCTCTCCCATTTTGGATAAGAAACCAAAGGAAGAAGGAAGGAAGATCAAGAAACTACTCAAATAATCAATAATTCAAGGAATATTCAAGCACATTTAAACATTAATCTTGTTGCCCAAATTTCTGACCCCTATAGAAAATTCTAAATTTCAAAATGACTACCCTAACCTCACTTCTTGCTATTGCACTGCATAGTCAGCATGTTGGGGACTTACTCAAATTCCCGAACCAAATGATTTTGATCCAATGGTTTATAAAGCTTCCTTACATGCCAATGATACACATTATTGGGTAATAACAGTAATTCTCAACAATTTTCCCCATAGCCCATGGTGGAGCCCAATCAATTCTATACTCGACAGCCATATATGAAAGTAAAGTAAAAGGGCCATCGGTTCCAACTCGGTCTTTGGAATCCAACACATTATTTTGAATCATATAGATAAGATATTTCAAACTATTTGAAAAAAAATCAAGACAGACTTTAGAACTCGATTATAAGGATTTTTGAAGGAGCTTTTTGTTTTAAGTATGAAGGTGGCACCCAATGTACTTCTACCACTACAAAAAGGAGCTGATTAATTGTTCGCGGGCCAAACAAAAAAAGAAGAATCAAAGCCAACAGAAAGTTTATTGACACATTGCACTGTTCGCAAGTTTCAAGAGCCGATAGGTAAAGAAGAACTTAATGTAATGTGTGAAGGGCGTGTAAGAGACTATAATTGTTCTGTTCTGGTTCTGGAACTTCATTCGGAACCTGACAGCTCGATAAGAACCAAAAGCTATCAGCATTTATTCAATTTTTGGGTCGAACGTCAGGACCCAACATGTTATTTTATACTATAAATGATGGAATATGTCGATGAACATTAATTATCGCTCCATTTCAGTCATTTTTGGCACAGATCAGTATATTTAAAAAAACGGCCAACTCCACCATTTTGTTGAAGCATGTGTGAAGTTATTGAGAATCCCTGACTGAAGGCTGATGAATACCCTGTGATCATCTTGACTGATTTAGATGTATTAATGTTGCAGTGGTAATGTCGCCTCATGATGAAAGGTGAAATGATGGTGAAAAATGTACATACTAGAGGTCAGAGCAAGGTTTAACCAGATATATAGAGTCAGCTACAGAAATTGAAAACATTAGTTTCTATATAGCAATCATGGTCACAGCATACTTCATTCTTCTATCAACAAGGATCCACAGGAACTTAATCCCATCCCATAACTGATTCTTTTGTCACTTGTCCTTAGAGGTAAAATGAGGCATAAAATCTTTGATCTTCTATTATCTACAATTCTATGATAAAAGTCCACAAATCATGTTGATGTGAATCATCCTTTTGAAATCTTCTATTCCACAAAATAGAGGAGTGAAAGATTGTATTTTTCATCTCCGTAGTGAATTCAAAGAATCAGTTATATAAGTTGGAAGGCCATGAAAATAGGGACCATACTCTATCATTTGGAAAATGATTTGAAGAGGCCAAGAAGAAGGAACTGACCTTTCAAAAGGGAAGTTACAGGAAGTTGAACCGAAGGATCTCATTGTAAATGGTTCTTCAAATAGGGAATGAAAGGACATTGAAAGGGATGTTTTTAAGGCAAGAGCGACTATCGGTGAAGAGGAGAAAGATTAGTTTCAGTTCTGTAAATGGAGATTGAACAGGGAATTTTCTTTCATAGTAATCTTTTGTATAGAGGGGGTTGAGCTCTTTGTATTCCAGTTTGCTCATGAAATAAGAAGTGCATAAACTTTTGTGTTTATTCATTTTCTTTCACAATTGTATTTTTACTTTGAGAATTTGAGATTGTTCATGAGCACTCTATCATAACTGATACGAGTATGTATAGATCTAAATCTTTGAATTTTGAGCTGCGTATGCACGCCTGAAAGAAATCTATGTTCTTTTTCCTGATGGTAGTTGTTTATGGGTTTAGTAGTGACAGATCTTTATGTTAGTTATTCATTTTCCCTCTATTGTCAATTCATAATCGCATTCGTTTTGTAGTGATAGGAGGATGTTATTTGGTCTTTCCTTCTTTCTGATTAAAAACATACCCTGAAAACAGAAAATGCATCATATGAGGGAGCTGTATTTCTAAAATTCAGAGGAAGATTATCAATTTATGATAATCTTTCCAACTGTTGGTGTTTATTAGTCCTTCTATTTGGGCGTTCTAAGTCATTTTTTCTGTATCTTCTTGGAAGGACCAATCTGTTAATCAACACATCTCTTCATGGAAAGTCTAGCAATCATTATGCAAGCATGTCTTTTATAATTTCCTTTTAGGCCTTTGTGGAGTCATGCTATTGCATCAACACTTGTGATCCCATTTCAAGAAGCATTTATTTTTCCAGGGTATAAGTATTTATGAAGCCTTTGTTACAGACAATTGGATCTAATATGTTGCTTCCTCTACACCCGAAGAATGCCTCTTTGCTCTTTAATCCACTTTAACATCCCACATCTCCCCATTCCACATTCCAAATATAGTGAAAGAGGGTCCTTACACCCATCCAGTGCTTAAGTATTCTTAAGCTTAGTGGGTTGTTCTCCTTCCTAATATATTGATTGGAAAAGAGGCTTGGGGGTTCCTAGTTTATACATCCATTCTAGTGAACCACCACCCACCCTTTATTTTTCTTTCATTACTAATCTCAATTGGTAGGATAGATTTATAAATGAAGATAAGGGAATATGGTGTGGCTTTAGTGGGTGTGTATGTGGAAGTGTGGTAGGCCCATAGGGTGGGATTAAGATGCAATTGTCAATCATGGTCAACTTAATTTAATAAAAAAAAAATAGTATTTTTATGAGAGTTTTATTTGAACCCTCAGCTTCACTATTACTTTGTAGATAATATGGAGAGGACAAGTGATGTTGGATATTAAACTACTAGCACAGTTCATGGACATTCTAATTCTTTAAGGCTTTTCTATTGTTAGTGACAATACATTGGGGGAAGGCCATATTAACAAATGAGATAATTTAGTATAAACATAGAGATTTTTTTATGAGTATATAGGTTAATAGTACACCCTCGACCCATTGGGTGGAATACTTTATGGTGGTGATGATGAATTTGTGACCAATTGAAGATGGAGGGTGAATTTTACCAACGAGATCAAGCCCCCACTATGAGAAGGGCCATGGAGTAATAATTTATTAAGGTGCATGTATCAAATCACTATTCTATTAACGTGGGACATATTTATTTACAAATGGATAAGCATTTGGTTCCATAGAGGGCCAATAATAGCCTATTCATAAGAGCTTTTTTGAAATATTCAAGACATTGGAATGGGCACACCATATTTCTTCGTGAACCTCTCATAATGTCATTTGGGCTTCTTTTGATCCTAGAGACCAAATGATGGTTCCATCAAAGTACTTTTCATATAGGATTTCTTCAAGGAAATTATAGTGGGAAGCACAATGAACGAAGGTCTTATGTTGGCTATGGATAAGGTCAAATGAGATGATGTTGTCATGAAGGTAAGCGTTTATCTTTTGATACCAAGGGGAACTAGAAAACAAATATCACACACCATTTCAAACTCAAGTAATTCATTTGTAGGAAGAAAAAGATACTCTATGAGGTATTCACAATAATATATATTTTCAAGCATTGCAACCAAAGATCCAATAGTGATCATGGTGTCATATACTTTTTTGTTTTCTCTAGGGATCTATTAAAGTTTGATCTCAATGAATTTTTGTTTCAATTCCTCAACCATGCATCTATAAGGAAATAATTTGTCGTATTTTGTTTGATATGCATTATTAACTTGGTGGACAACTAGCTATGAGTTTCTATAAACTTGTAGGTTGGTAACATTCACATGATGGAAATATGAAGTCTTGTAACTAGAACCTCATACTCTACCATATTTTTGGTGCATTCAAATGATATTTTATATAGAATTTTAGTATATAATAACCTTGATGTGTGTAACAATTTACTACCGCCCATCCTTTTTGTACATAAGAACTATCAAAATATAATTTCTATTGAGTATTAGGAATGCTTGTCATTATGGCATCATTAGGAAATTTTGTGATGAGGGGGTGATCACTTGGTAAGAGAGCTTCAGCTAGCTAGCCAACAATGACTTGTACCTTGATAGCTTTCTAGTCTACATATTCAATATAAAATTCACTAAGGATCATAACCCACTTAATCATTCTTCTCGTGAGAGCTTCTTTAGACATCAAACATGTTAATGGATCAATTTTTCCAATATGATTTATCTTATGATCAAGCATATAATGGTAGCGCTTTTATATGTTGAAAAATATTGGAGGTGTGATCTATCAATCAATGTATAAATGAGTTCATATCTAACTAATGTGTGAGTGATGTAGCATATAGCTCTTTATTTACCATTTTTATCCAGTTGTGCCAAGAGTGCCCCTAGTGCAACGATAGTAGTTGATATATACAAAAGAAAAGGTATTAACTCAATAGGTGGTACAAGAATTGGTGGCAATTCTAGGTATGATTTAAGCTAATCAAAGGTATTTTGACACAATCAATCTTAGTGAAATTTAAAAAATTTAAATTTTTTTATAGGAGATGTGCAAATGGTTGAAATTTATTAGCAACCTAAGCAATGAAGTGGTGGATTGACTAAAGTTTTCCTTGAAGACTACAAAAAAAATTAAGATTCTTAGGAGGTGGCATATCTAGGATTAAATTTACTTTCTTTAGTTCCACATTGATTCCTCTACAAGACACAATGAAGCTTAAAAATTTTGTAGGGTTCTCTTCTAAAATGCATTTTGTAGAATAAAGTCATACTCTACATTGCTCTAAACTTTCAAATATCTTGGTGAGTATAGTGATGTCACAATATCTTATATCTCTATTACTCACTGGTATGTAGCTATCTCCTCCATAATAATGTGGAGGAGATCATTAAAGATAGATTTCATCGATGTTGATATGTAAATCTGGCATTCATCAATCTAAAGGGTGTCACTTGATAGGAAAATATACCCCAAGGCATGGTAAAACAAGTCTTGTGTTGACCTTTTGTTACGATTTTTATCTAATTGTACCTAAATACTCCACTATTTAAAGATAGCATCCCATGTCCATTTGTAAGGTCTACAATGATGTCAATGTTAGGAAGTGGAGAATCATCCTTAGGACATGCTTTGTTGAGATCTCAAAAAAATATGTACATAAACAAATACCCCCAACAAGTTTTCCTAATGGTATAATTTTTGAGACCCATTTTGGATAATTAATAAGCCTAATGAAACCCAAATCTAACATTTTTTAAAGTTCTTATTTGACTAAGATGATGATTTATGGATGCATATTTCAAATTTTTGTTTCACAATCTTGGCATATAAATAAACTCACTAGTGCATTTGAAGCCAAATTTTGATGGCAAACTATCGTAAATTCAATGGTTTCCTGTTGAATGTTCAACACAAGGCGAAGTCAGAGTTATTTTGTCAAAAATTGCAACAGAGGTGGTAACCATCACAATTCTGATGAACAAAACTGTCAGAATTAGAAACACATAAAGACATTATAGCATTATAGCATAATAGCATTACCACTTGGAACGATGTCACAATAATAGCATTATCATTGGAATTTTGATATTTATCCAGTATCATTTCTGACAGTTTCCTATCAGGGGTATAGCATCCCCATCACAACGTAGCGTCAAAATTATAGCATTCATTTCAAAATTATGATATTTATCCAGTATCATTTTCGACGGTTATCCCGTTGGGAGTATAGCATCCCCGTTGTAATTTGGTGTCAGAATTATAGCATTCATGTCAAAATTTTGACATTTATCCAGTATCATTTCTAACGGTTATCTTGTTGGGAGTATAGCATCCCCATCATAATTTGGCATCAGAATTATAGCATTCATGTCAAAAATTTGACATTTCTCTAGTATCATTTTCGATGGCTATCCCGTCGAGAGTGTAGCATCCTCTATCACAATTTGGTGTCAGAATTATAGCATTCATGTTAAAATTATGACATTAATCCAGTATCATTTCTGATGGTTATCCCATTGGGAGTATAGCATCCCTGTCACAATTCGGTGTCAGAATTATAGCCAATCCATCAGAATTCCGACAGTCTCTATTTTTAAAAAAATATATAATTAATAGTTTTTTTTTAATAGCACATTCATAGGTGTGTTGGATAGTCAAAAGTATACCTTGATAATGTCATACAAAGCATAGGAAATTTTAATAGCTATAGCTACAATTTAATTTTTTAAATCAACATTGTAGTGTCATTAAAAAACCAGATACATCATTATATTTGTCAGAAGCAATGACATGATTGGATCACAAATGGAAACCCTTATAAGTATAATAGAGAGAATGTTCCAACTCAAAAAAGAAAACATGGCAATAGCCATTTTAAGATATCAAAAGGAAAGAAAGAAATGATACAACATCTCTTAAAGAAAGAACAAACACCACAACATCAAGGAAGTAGACTCAATCAACTGAAGGGAATATAAGTGGATATCAAACATTGACATATAGCCATGATAAAGCAGAGATAACAATGAGAATAATGTGGAACAATCACTAAAATTCATGCCACTAGGAGCAACCATGGATCACAAATAAAGGGAACCTCAGAAAAATATCATTATACATCTACTATTATAAAATTTGATATATGCTACAATTTACTATATCAAGAGTATTTTCTCCAGGATAAGAACCATACATATATTTTATTTTAGAAAATTCTAAGTAAAATATTAGCCATGATATTTCTATGACAGTCAAAGATCTAAGATAAGAGATCATATGCAATGTAATGTTGCATTGGCAGTTCTACAATAATGAAAGAAAATAAAATATACATTGCTATATACAATTGAAGTAGATTGCCAAGGTGCATTTAATGCAATTCCTTGTATAGGGTTAAAATTATATAAGATAAAATGATCTAACAACGTAACTACATATACAATGAAAAGTATGAGAAAATGGTGCAGATCGGGATATATAGCTACAAATGTAGTGATCAAGTTTTCTTGCATGAGGAGAAGGTTCCAAGGTTATACGTTGTGATAGGTATAGTGACTATATAGATTTATTAGGATACAATGATCTTAAGTATTTAAGGAGAAACATAATACCAAATTAAGAACAATAAACTATGTATATGGTTATAGCCGATTTATGTAGGAGAGTTACTTTCATCATAAAAGAGGTGTCAATACAGCCAGTTAGCATAAAAAATTATAGTTGTAGACATCTCACTTAATAAAATATGATATAGATTTGGCTTCACTTTTAGGGTGATTGGAATGGTATTGGTTCTCACAAAAATTATAGGTTGGTACTCATATCTACAAAAAACATATGTATCTTGTTCTAGAGTTTGATAACCGTAATAATGAGCTTATTCTCATTCAATTCTCAAATTTGACAGCATAAAATCTATGAATACCAATGGTGGAATAGATGTGATCAATAAGACCCTTGAAAAGTTGGCTCCGAGACATAAGGATCAAATTGTTGCATATGGAGAAGGGCAATGAGAGGCGATTGACTGGAAAACATGAACAACTAAGGAATATTTCTCTTAATGAACAAAAAATTTATTAGGACAAGACAACATATGAAAATCAAGGAAACAACAATAAAAAACTTTCAAATAGCACATTCCATTAACAAGACAGCAAGTCCAATACCACCAACTACATGCTCTAAAATATTAACAAAAAAGGTTACATTAATTAATACACCAATTTCAATTTAAGATGTTTATAGGAATTAATAATTACACTAAAAAAATTTAATGGAAAATGAATGCAATTGCACTACTGGGATGCACATACATAACTTCATCATGTGTTGTTGGTCTCCATTTTTTATTGAGTATTCTCGTAGCTTGCGGGTTTCTTATACCCATGCAAGCATAGTTGCAAGTTTTTCAAGCATAAATGATTGCATGGGTAAAATATCTGATAGTATATGAGAATATTGTGTTCTCAAATGTTGAAGGAATGCAGAAATCCTATAATGATAGTTCAGATTTTTTAATATTCAAGAGTAAGATAGGAAGTTGCATTGCTACATGATGATAAGTGATTCCACCAATAGTATTCCTCCAAATGATCACTTTACAAAACAGCAAGAAGTTTCAATTAAAAGCACATGACCAGCCATAAATACATATGCAAAACTTCATAGATCACAATTATGGAGTAGTCAAATAAATAAACATAGAACATTTCTTTCAATAAACATTATCAGAAACTCATAGAAATATGGAAGACATTGACAAGGCCTTAAATGATGCAAACAAGGAGCTAGCTTTATGCAACAAAAAATGCACTACTTTGGAGTAAAATTTGAGTATCAAGAATGATATCTTATTTAAAAATAGATATTACACAACAATCTAAGGTAATTGGACAAGTGGAATTATAAAATATAACAATCATTCATTCATTATAACATGACATTCATTAACACATAACATTCATTAAAATTCATCAACACGCAACATTAATTACCTCTACAACAGATCCATCAGTAGAACCTTGTGCACTCAATTATCATAGCCAATTAGCCATGGCTCTATAGCCTTGCTGGAAGCCAATTCTCCTGTCATCTTCTATAAGTGGTCTATTGAACTTAGAGCCCTACATTTTTTCTTGGTAACATGATTTTTTCATGAAATTGTTTTATCAAAACTAAATTATTTACAATTTATAAATATTTGGATACGATTTTTCATTTACTAATACTTACAACTCGTGCGATACGTTTCGAATAATGCAAGGGGGATTCTCATACTTCAAGTTATTCTCTATTGTCGAGTATTCCCATAGCTTGTTGGAAGCTTATACCCATGCAAGCATAGTTGAAAGTTTTTAAAGAATAAATGCTTGCATGGGTAAAGCTTCCCACAATATATGAGAATAGTGTGTTCTCAATTGCAAAGATATTGATTTCATCCTCATTTTCATGGATCAGAGTGTAGATCAATAGTAGCATGCCACAATGATATATAAAGATAATTAGAATAGTTACACCAAGAATACAAAAAGAAATGTAGCAGAGTGACTTGTTTTAGCACAAGTGCAAAGTGGTCAGACATTAATTGTTTGCACAGGACCAGCCATAAATACATATGCAAGACTTCATAGATCACAATTATGGAGAAATTAGATAAATAAACATAGAGATTTCTTTCAATAAACATTATGAGAAACTCATAAAAATATGGAAGACATTGACAAGGCCTTAAATGGTGCAAATAAGGAGCTAGCTTTGTGCAACAAAAAATGCACTACTTTGGAACAAAATTTGAGTATCAAGAATGAAGCTTTGTGGGAAAAAGAAAGAGAGATATCTTATTTAAAAATATACATTACACAACAATCTGAGGTAATTGGGCAAGTGGAATTGAATATTCAATTCATAGTACATACAGTACCAACTACGAGGTGAACTTGAGAATCAAGAGAAATTAGATAATAATGTTTTTCTTTATGTGATTCAAATTGAAAAGCTACAACAATGTAATCAAGAGATGAAGAAAAAGTTGAACAACATCAAGTAGGATTATGAAGCTTCCTTAAAAATTGTCAGTAACCATGATGTAAGCATTTCATGAGTGGAGGAAAATTTCAAGAAGCTCTAGAAGGGCTAGTAGAAGGGACAGTAGATAATCTAACGATTAGAGTTTGAGAGGATAATGACATGTGGATAATAGTGGATCTGAGGAGGATTTTTTACCACCAATAGGTCTTAAGGAAAGGACTTGGGGTATAGGGTCTAGGAGTTATCCTTTGGGTTAGATTGTAGAGGTGTAGGTCCACTATCCCTCTACACCAAGGTGCCATCATAAGGAGGCATTAGGATGATGTTCCATTGATCCCTACTGATAATAAGTGATCAAGGATTGGAGTGACTGATTTCATTATTGATAAAAGTGTGTTATCATATTAAGCTTCACTTTGTTTCAAGAATAGTTTAATATTTTCTACTTAACAGGTCCAACCACATGAAGGTGAAAGTTCATATGGCCCCTCCCCCCCCTAACATCACTCTACATTCCTCGTTAACATCTAACATTCATTCATTCTTTTATCCATTAATAAAATATAACATCTATTCATTCATTATAACATGACATTCATTAACACATAACATTCATTAACATTCATCAACACGCAACATTAATTACCTCTACGACAGATCCATCAATAGAACCTTGTGCACTCAATTCTCATAGTCATTCAGCCATAACTCTATAGCCTTGCTAGAAGCCAATTCTCCCATCATCTTCTATGAGCGGCCTATTGAACTCAAAGCCCTACATTTTTTCTTGGTATCATGAATTTTTCTTGCATTGTTTAATCAAAAAAAAATTGTTTGCAATTTATAAATATTTTGATATGATTTAAATCATTTACTAATACTTACAAATCATGCGTAAAGTTTCAAATAATACAGGAGGGATGCTTTTACTTCAAGTTATTCTCTAATTTTTTCATGTATTGGCCCCTCAGATACTTCATAGAGATTACCCATGAGTATTTACCGCTACACATACTATTTATTGCTTCCCTAAATCCACATAAAAGATAAAAGACTATACCCATTGCCTCTTGAAGTATTTTTTATTCTAACTAGTTTGTTCCATGTGCTACTAAGTATTCTCATAGCTTATGGGATGCTTATACCCATGCAAGCATAGTTGCAATTTTTTCAAGCATAAATTATTGCATGGGAAAAGTTGTTAGGAATGAATGCTAAATATATCCTATGGGGGAGTATTCACATCCATTCTGTAGTAGTTTTTGTTGCATTCATGACTGTGATTGTCATTGATGTCAACACAGTGATCTACTGGAGATTAGCAAAGAAGAAGATAGTGTTTGTATTAGCACACATGGGATATTGAAGATCAAGCTATGGGGAGTTGAGGACTTACTTTATGTTGTGTCTTGTGTTCATGGTCAAGAGAACATTTGGAAATTCAACTATTCATGATAGCTATGTGTAATTCAGCGGAAGCAGTATTCAAATAGTGTTCCTGAGAAGGGGCTTCTGGAAATTGGATGATATCTCCTAATTGGGATAGAATCTAGGCATGTGAGGTTGTACATATGATGAAGAAATGATGATAGTGATGTGGACATGACAGAAATGTCATAGGTTGCATGAGTGAAGAATTATCTTGTTTGGAAGCCGATAGTTTTATGTAATTATAAAATATTGTGTAACATGTGGAGTTTGTATTTTGTAATTGGTTGAGACTTGTTGGATGAATCATTTGTAATTATTAGAGTGTGGTATAAAGGAAGGATTTTTTTCTTTATTGTAATAAAGGATATGAGAGATTGTATGAAAGTGAATTGCGGAAGTGAGTAATATTTGTTGTAAGAGGATTTGTGAAGTACAGAGATCTGGTATTGAGATCTGATGAAGCAGTTGGTGCAGTTTGGCATAGTCAGAGGAGAAGTGATAAATTGTTGAGATCAGTAATATTTTGGTATTATTCTATTGAGTAATACAAAGATCATTTGGACAATGTGTTCATTGATCTTTCCCTTGAAGCTGTTTGGGCAGTGGGTCCTTCTATCTTCCATAAACTCCTAATAGGGTTAGAATATTTTAACAAGGATTCAAAGTCTCCTAATAGGGACTCATATGTACTGAAAATATTTCATAAGGCTCTTAACAGAGTCCATCCTCTCACAATGAATTTTCATATTAGTGCATCTTTTGTGGGCATCATTCCCACCAGGGTTTACTCTTTGATCAAGAGGTTCCCTAGTCAACATATCTTGTGTTATTGTGTTACTGTATATGTTTATCTTTTTATGGTTGTTTGTTACATTTCTCACATGGTTAAAATATTTCTTTGGTGATAAAATTTGTATTTATCTAATAACTAATTCACCCCCCCCCCCCCCCTCTCAGTTATCTTGGTGGACTTTACTTTCTAACAAAAGCATCCCACATTATATGAGAATATTGTGTTCTCAAATACTAAAGGTATGCGTCAATCCTGTAATAATAGTCCATAGTTTTTAACATTCAAGAGTAAGATAGTCAGTTTCATTATAGAACTAATATAGGATGATAAGTGATGCTACCAATAGTATTCATCCAAATGGTCACTTAATAAAACAATAAGAAGTTTTAATTAAAATCATGTTGAGATCAAGCAATAATAGTGTATTCAAAAGTACAGATTTATCAAAGCATATATGACTGTTATATAAGGATATATCAAATGTGAAGATTTATTAAAGGATATATAACACAATCTTGCAGCTCGCATGGATGGTGAAAAACATGAGGAACCTAATGTTACAGAAGATCTACACGTTGAATCAGAGTTGGAGGATGATTTTTTTTTCCAAGAAGGATGACATATAGAGGAAGTTGATCAGATTGTAATGTTTGATGTGGTCTTAAGGGAAGTGACTCCAATTAATTTGGTGGGCCATGAAGAGGCCTTAAAGATGGTAAGCATGAAGGATGCATGGGTAACCTTAGAGGTATGTCACTTAGAGACACTTGGTGTTCAAATGAAGCCACTTGAAGATGTATGGTTGGACCAGAGGTCTAAGGAGAAGCACCATTATGAGTTCACTTTACCAAAGCATGGAAAATATATGATGAAGATTGAGGTTGTAGTAAAGGGTCAAGAAAATGCTCAAGATTGGGCAACTACTCCATGCAAAGAGCCATGGAAGTTTGGTGACAACTTGGAAAAGTACCTATGTTGGGTACACACTCGGATAAGACAGATGTATATAGAAAATGCAATGGAGAGTAATGACCAATAGATCACCCACATTTTTCCCATAATGGGCACTCCAACAATTCTAATCATAAAGGTTCACAAGTGGAATGACCAAACAAGAAAAAGGTGGCATTATGCATCTTTGTTTCAGCCCAAGGTCAAAATGAAGGTTTCTTTGTTTTTCCTATTATTTTATTTTGTGGGTTTCCTTTCCAAGAGGACTTGGAAAGTTTTCACCCTGGGGAGTATGGTGTGGAGCACATAAGGTTTGGAATACTATCAAGGGGGTCACTTGGTGGACCTTGACTAAATGAAGACACTAAAGTCTAAAAAGACCTACAAGGTTTCAATATTTTTTAATTTCAGTCATTAGTGCCTATAAACTATACTATAGCCAATATTGCTATGATACAACAAAGAGCCCTACAAGGGTCACCATGTAATGGGAATGAGGGTTATTAGTCTTTAAGAGGTTAGACATAGGATTTAGGATCTTTTGTTAAATGTTGGAGGTCTCTAGAAGACCATTTCTAAATTTTTTAGGAGGTCTTTCAGCTAGTAGACATCTAGTTATCGAGTTGACAACTTAGTTGTCAACTAGACAACATTTGATCATTTTTTTATAAATGGGCTACAAGGTAGTTAGAAATGGTTGGGAGAGTTTTTAGAGAGCTCCCATGATTGGGACATGGATAACACTAATGAAAAATAGTTGAAAAGGAGAGAGGAGAGGAAAAATGCATAGTTAGCATTCATTTTTGTACAAACTGTAGCAGAGTCCTTGTAAAAATAGCACAAAACTTAATACATTTTGGCATTTCCTTGAATACTTATTGTTTAAAATATTCTATGTATGGCTAGAAGTAATTTTAACTTTTGTTTTTCATGGAAATAAATCTATTTCAAAGACTTTACATATTGGTCTTGACTGTTTGTACAGACTGTAGCAAAGTCCTTATAAAAATAGCACAAAACTTAATACATTTTAGCATTTCCTTGAATACTTATTGTTTGAAATATTCTATGTATGGCTAGAAGTACTTTTAAATTTTATTTTTCATGGAAATGAATCTGTTTCCAAGACTTTACATATTGGTCTTGACTATTTGTACTATGACAATGAGGGCTAATGTACAGATTTCTTATTTTAAAAAAGGATAGAGGGTTCAAGTGTCTTGTATTACCACTGTTCTTTGTGCTATGAATCCCAATATACATGTGATATGTTTTATAATTATCTTGGTGTAGGTAAACAATCAGAAGATGGAGTAGCACTCTCAGACAGTGGGATTGTGCTTGGAAAATGCACTAAAAGAGTGTCATAGGTATAGAAGTGGGCATAGTAGCCACATGAGGAGGTTTTATGAGGTTTGAATCCATCCATATACATTGAATAAAATGTGAAATGACTAATGGGAATTTTTAGAAGTGATGGGAAGGCATTTAATTAGAAAGCCCTAATTTAGTATTCCTTAAATTGATGGTTTGGTGCATGGAGGGTTAAATAGATAGGGAATCTCAAACAAAGTGGAAAATATATTTTTTTGAACCATAACACAATACTTTTTCATAGTAGGAAGGTTTGAGGAAGAGTTGTTATAGTAGTTGCTTTGTAAAAGTGCCAAATTAGGCCTGCTAGGAAAGGTGTGGACAACACTTTTAAGGGATGATGTTCCAAAATACCAATAGCCAAGATTTACATATGTTAAGAAAATATGAAAAGAGTATTTGAAAATATATTTGGTTTAGAAATTTCTTTGGAACAATTTGGAGTAACCCAAGGAATACCCGTTGGACAGGGCTAGAAGGGTTTAAGCATAGAATGAGAATTTGACAGTTGGACACTAAAACCTTGAAATGAATGATGACAAATCTTAGTGTTAAGATGTTATAAGGTTGTTAAGACCATTAGAGGGAATGGAATCAATGTCTAAGGTAGATTTTCATGTTAGAGTACTTGCATATTGTGGAGTCTAGTGGTGATGAGAGTTAATATTTTGACCATTGGATGATTTCTTTACTTTTGTAAGATTTCATACTAATTTTTGAATATTTATAATACTTTTTTGAGACTTATAAATCACCTTTGAATGTATTGAAGACCAGTTGTGATTTAGTTTTAGATATTTGGTGTTGACAGTCATTATATTTCTCTGGCTTTTTTTAATAACAATTGGTTGTTTGAAGGGAACATGGTCATTCCATGAAGTCCAACCACTTATCCTCATGGAATGACCTATAATTACATGTATCATACTTTTCTAACACAATAATGTGTAGATAAGGCGACTGAAGTAGGTGATCACTATGACATGGTTTAAGAATTTGATGAAGATTGCTTGGATAGGAGTAGCAGTGGGAGATATGGCTTAATAAGGGGTATGTTTTATGTTTGGATGTATCTTGACATGTCATTTTAAATTCAAACCATCATTTTTTTGGTGGAGAAGTGATTGGAGGGTAGACATTGAAGAAGCCCTAGATTTAAGAGTTATTTGGAGCCAAATTGGGGGTTTTGTGTTTGTAGATATCATATAGGTCTAATTGGTTTGATAATATTTCATTTGGAGTCATTTTTGAAAATTTTTGAAAGTCTTGAAGTCAGGGGCTAATTCTATGATATATTTTCTTTGTAAAATGAGCATCTTGTAGGCTTACAAACAAGGTACATGGTGCAGAGCACCTCATGAAGTCAGAGAAGGGTCACTTGGTTGACCATGAGACCTATAATGAAAATAAAAAAGGAGATGAAAAATAGGATTTCCAAGGTCTCTTTATATAATGTCAACATGTTCCTTAAGATCATAACAATGTTGTAAGGGGGCTAATAAAGCCATTTTGTTAATGTTTTGAACAAAGTCGCAAGATTGGAAAATATAACCAATAAGGACTAATGAAAAGGTTTAAAAGGGTAGATATGGGATTGGTAAATATTTGAGTTCATTAAAAAGACCATTTTTAGTTATCTTAGAAGGTCATGAAGTTATTGGTCATTTAGTTGTCGATTTGACAACTTAGTTGTCAACTTGACAATATTTTGATCATTTTTGTTTTGAGAAATGGGATATAAGGTAGTTATAAGAGGTTGGGGAAATATTTATCAAATTCCCAAGAATGGGACATGCAGTAAAAACCTATGAGAAATAGTTCCAAGAAAGAGAAGTAGAATGCAATGTTGGCATTCAACTGTGTACAGGCTGCACATAGTTCTTTGTAAATATAGAGCAAATCATAATATGTTTTGTTCTTTTACTTGGATATAATGAGTATTAACTCTCATGTATGATTGAGGAGTATTGTTTCCATTTTTTTACATTGATATGAATCAATTTTCAGGTATTTGTGTTGAGTTATAGGTTATTGTACTGAGACAATGAGGGTTAATGAATGAATTTCTTGCACTTAATGAGGGTACAGTGTTTTAAACACTCGATTCCACCATTGTGTTTCAAGGAAAGAGTCCTTGATATGTGTTATTTATGTTTTACAATCATTTTTTTGCAAGTTAAGGGATAGGAGAATGAATAACATCCTCGATAATGAATTTGTGCTTTGAAAAGATACTAAAATGGAGCCATGGGAGTAGCAATGAGTAATCTATCCACATGATGATGATTTCTTATGTTTGAATCCATATATATACACCAAATCCAAGGTGAAATGACTATTGGGAGATTTTGGAAGTGATGGAAAGTCATAGAACTAGAAATCCCTCGCTTGGTGTCCCTAGAAAGGAGGGTTTGTTGCATGGAAGGAAAGAATGATAGGAAACCCCAAACAAAGGTGAAAATATTTTTTTTAAAGACCATAACCAAAGACTATTTCAAGTTTTTAGAACTTGGGAATCCATTCTATTGGTAGTTACTTTGTTAAAGTGCCCAATTAGGCCTAGGAAGAAAATAGAGACAGTCAATTTTTGGAAAGGATGTCCCAAATGACCAATAGCAAAGACTGACTTATGCTAAATAAATTGGAAAAGGATATATGAAACCCTATGGGTTTTATAAATTTGTTTGGGAAAGATTAAACTAAATCTTGAACTACCCATTGAATAGAGCTAGTAGGGTTTTAGTCCTAGAATGAGGATTTGAGATTTTGACCTTTAAACCTTGGTAAAATTGATGATAAAACTTCATTTTGAGATTTTATAATATTTTTTAGATCATTAGATGGTTTGGAATCAATGTTTGAAGTATGGAACCTTGTTTGAGTAGTTAAATGGTGTGGATTCTAGTGGAGGTGAGAGCTAGTGTTTTGACCCTTGGTTGGTCTAATCAAGTTGGTTGGATCTTAGAATTGATCATTTTTAAGGGTAATTTTAAGGGATATTAGGAAACAAAGGAGTGATTTGAAGACTCCTTAAATAATCTAGGAATAATCCACTTTGAACCTCATCAGTATAGTGTGGACTTTGGTTAGTTTGGGTCAAAGTAACTTATGGAGATCTTCAGATATGTTGAAGACTCAGATAAAGGGTACATTTGAGACCCTAGAGAAGGAACAACCTTATTGAGGATCACTTTGTTTCAAGAATAGTTTAATATTATCTACTAAACAAGGCAACCGCGTGAAGGTGGAAGCTCATTTCTCCCCCCTCTCTCCCCCTAACATCACTCTAAATTCCCCTTTAACATCTAACATTCATTCATTCTTTCATCCATTAATAAAATGTAGCATTCATTAATTATCACATGATAACATTCATTAACACATAAGATTCATTAACATTCATTAACACACAACATTCATCAATATTCATTTATACATTATATAATTTATGAATATTCAATAGCACATAATTAAATTTATTGACACATCAAAATCAATCATTATCAATTAAGGTGCATACATGACAATCATTTCTTTTTTTTCTTTGATTTTTTGTAATTTAAGAAATTGTTAAGAGGAGCATCTGTGTCATCATGGTCATTTCCCCTCTCATCAGCTATTCTACCTTGTGCTCCTAATCTCAATGCATGTCTATTTATCTACTGATGCAAAGGGGGGTCCTCTGCAATAACAAATAAAAGGGTTAAATTAAAAATAATTTATTATAATTTGTTACAAGTATTTCAATACTTAAAGCACATAATTGTGGTTCTCTTTACCTAATCTAGTCACATCATCAACTTTTAGATCATTTTATCTTGTCTCAACCTCAACATGATCATGAACACCGGCCTCTATATCCTCCGGAGCTACAATACAAAATGTTACATTAATCCAAACACCTATTGCAATTAAATTTATATTACTACACCAATCAATTTAAGATTTTTACTTGTATTAATAATTACATATAAAAATTTGAATAGAAAATGTATACCTCCGTCACTATGATGCACATCTGAACAAGCTTCAACATGTGTAGGCGGTGTACCAAAGTTGGCAGGCTACATTCCAATTTAATATGCATTGTTATCATTTTTTTTTACTTAAAACAAATATACTCACTTTATGTTGGAAGTTAACATCAAATAAACTAATCGGTAAATTATTCAATTTGAAAAAATATCATTTAATTTATTTACCATGATAGATCCATTAGTAGAACCTTGTGTACTTATTTCTTGTATCTGTTCAAGTATGGCTCTATAGGCTTGTTGGAAGACAATTCTCTTGCCCTCTTCTGACATACCTATAATGAACTCCGCACCCTGCATTTTTTCTTGATATCGTGAATATTTCTTGCAGTATTTCATCAAAATAAAATTGATTGCAAATTATGAATATTTACATACGGTTTTTCATTTACTAAGACTTACAACTCGTGTGGAAAGTTTTGAAGAATGACCAGAGATGAGCTTGTGTTGTCTCTACTTTTCTAGTCTTGCCTTTTTTTCCTTTGATGTGATAGGAAATCTATGAAAAGTTTGAAATATGTTAGATCATATAAATATAAAGATCATTTAGTACATAATTACATTCTTAACAGTATCACATACCTTCTCTTGTTTTCTTGTGTATTCCCTTTTTTTCTTTTGCTTCTCTCCTTCACATTCAAAATAAGATTCTACCACTTTAAATCGGGAATACAAGGGGGAAGCTCATACTTTGGATTGTTTGATAATGTACTCCTATACTGGTCCTTAATATACTTCAAACATAACCTAGCTTTCTCAAGGAGACTATTTTTCTCAAATGTACGAAGTCCAAATAATATTGTCATACTCTCTATAAGATCATCCTTTAACTTTTTATCTTAGACATTCCACCTTTTAAGAAAAAAACACTATTAGATTCATAAATGAAGTGAAGTTACCTATAATATAGTTCAAGAAATGGATGAAAGGAAAACTATTCTAGCAATGATATGAAACCAAAATAGTGGATTGGGGTTTTAGTTCAGATATGATGTTCTACCATGTATGGAGGGTGAGCCCGAATATCCACAAACACTCATCATTAACTTTATCATAAAAAAAATCATTCCCTACAAAATAATCATTGAATCATTAGTCAAAGGATATAATAGTATAAAATAAGAATACAATAGAATGGAAGCTTCTCATATTGAATGTAATGTGTAATTAAAATAAGATTGTATAGTAAAATAAAGGACTAGTGTTTAATGTACCTCAAAGCTTGGCTACTTTCAAGGGAACTCCTTCTTCGTCACTCACAATCAATCTACAATCCTTCACCATTACCATACTAGGAATATAGGTACATCCAAGAAGTTCCTCATCATGTGCTACATCTCATGTTGCATAAATTAAATCCATTACAAGATGACCCCAAGAAAGAATACTTCAAGGGAAATAAACATATAAAAAATGAGAGATAAAATGAAATCTACGTACTAGTAGGTGGTGCAGTAGCATCTATGGCCATGTTGCATGTTTCCAACATTGCAGTTGATAGTACATCTGGGCTTCTCCTCATCTGAGGTAGTGTTACCATATGATCATTGATAGGTGCTAAAGAATAAGATTCTTAGAGCATAATAAAATCATGGACTAGCATGGACAAGATTGTTAGAGTGTAAAAAAAAGATATTCAAGCATGCAATCTACCTAAACCACCTGCAGTATCCTCATCATGGCCACAAGGATAGAAATTACACAAAAAAAAGCTGTAAAAATAACACATTTGCTTATTATTTAATGACATAAAAGAGTATAACATAAAAAATATTATTAAACTTTTATTATAATTAAAAATTACATTAATACTTACTTTCAAATTTTGAGCTCGGTGCATCAATTCAGTCGCTCTCTTTTGTGACTCAGGACTCAAAGGGTATATATTTGACAATTGAGACACTTATTTTCCAATTCTTTCAAGGCACTTTTGAATTGCACCAGTTGGGTCATCACAAGTTGTATAATAAAAAAAATCTAGTCCTCGTCAAAGGACTCCTCCTGAGCGACTGTGGGTTCCCTTCCCTTTCTCTGATGACCACCCATCTATGACAACAATATTACTAGCACTATTAAAATTACTCTAAAATAGTAATGAAAATAACATAATAAAAAAAATTATTTAACATTTTTCTTCTATCTAATTTGTACAATAAAAATAAGCTTTACTTGCTGGGAAGAAGAAGTGCCTGCAGGATCATCATTGTCCCTTATATGTGGCTACTCCATATCATGCCCCTATGTTTTTATTTAAAGTTTAACCAATAATTAATAAAATAGTTTAATTAATTATAGAAAATATCAAGAGTATTGGACTAGGGACGTGAAAAGCATTAGAAAGGACTGGATTCATAAATTTAAAACCTACACCCATTAGAAATCACTCTCAAATATAATTTTGTATTTTTAGTTAAAAAACAATTTTATTCCTTGACATACAACCAAATGGCATGGACTTTGAAATAATGTTTAGCTAAATCATCACAAAAATGGTACCTTAATTATATTCATCATTTCAATTGAATCCACACTAAAATAATATTTGACAATTACATTTAGTAAACCATTTGTTCTTTCTTCCCAAACTCCAAAGCTTATTCTGAGAATGAATGCATTTAAAAACATCACGATAATTGTTTGAAACATAGCATTCACTGACTATTCATTTTGTTTCCAAATAATTTCAAGGTAAGACATTCATTTGTTGGATTCAAGTTGTGATCATCTTATACTATTTTTTTGATAGACAATCAGATGTAGACAATATATAATATATCTTATTAATTTGTAAAAAAATACAATATTTGTTTTGTGTGACCACTAATAGGAAAGTCCCAGGTAAAGAAAACGTCTAGTCTTGCACACAAAAACTACAACATCATTTTCAGTATCATGTATAATTTGAAATGACTTCGGGTGGGGAAATGGGTGTGAGAGGGACAAGAGTGGAAGTTGGAGACAAAGGGGAAGAAGATGATGATGGAGATGAGGTGGATGGTGAGGAGTCTCTCTATATGTGGCTGGTTTTGAAGGTCATGTTTGTAGTAGTCTCTTTGGATGAATTTTCTTTCCTAGAAGGATTAGATTCAACATTACAAAAAAAACTCAAATATAAAAATGTTAGCAAAAAATCTCAATTATTTAATGTTGCATAGTACTTACCTACACCCCCATGATAGTGGAATTTTTTGTATCTACGTGATTCAAATTGTAATTGATAAGTATCTCTTCCCATGCATGTATTGATTTTATCGCACATACAAATACATGATTTCCCTCATGTGCCTCAAATATGCAATTGGGTTTCTTAATAGTTGACACAGGTCACGTACTATTTATAAAACCTAAAATATTCCATGATTATTTTGGTCTTCCATAAATGTATATAGCCACTCTTTTACTTTGTTCATTGTCTTTTTGTTGTATATAATTTGTCGAGAGTGCATACCTACACATACTTTTTTTATATCAAACAATCTGCATCCAACTTTTGTAATCGTAACAAGATCCAACATACTCCATCAATTAGATAACTTTTTTGTAAGAGACCTTTATGCTATCCATGGAAAATAGGCCCAAACCATGTAATGACGAGGGTGATATGCGATATGTTTTGTCTTTAACATAAAATCAGTGTTTACTAGAGGAAGTTCCTTTGGGACCCATTGTTTCTACAGATGTTGGTACCTAAAGGGCACCTCCATGTCATCTTTTCTCTCATCACCATAAGAACATGACCACCCTTGAGAAAGGAAAAATTTCATGTGTTTATTGAATTTCCTTCTAGTCTTTTGACTTCTACTTGATATCCCTAATTTAGACATACTACATGTTTCACTTTCTTCTTCCATTCCTATATTTCCCTCACTCAAGGAAGGCACATATGAAAAATAGCTATTTGTTGCTACCTGCACTCTATCAAATGAGAGATATTTTGCAAAGTGTAAAATAAATTAATCTCTATAGGGTGTATTAACTTATACCTTTTAATTCATGAGACTGTGTGGGATGCTCATGAAAGGGGTTTAGGTTCCTACATATGTAATTCAATTAACTTATGTTAGCTAAAAAAATTCATGATACATATACTCAAAATTAACTAGTAGGTACATTAAAAATCATAAGCATCACATATGAATTAAAAATATCAAAAGGTACATCATGAATTAATTAGATTAAGAATCAATCACATAACTGTACATTTCTATCAAGAAATCAATATTAAATAGATTAAGCATTGATCGTATAACTATACATTTCATTCATGTCATTGACCTTCTTCTTCATCCATCTCATCATCATAATCATTTTCTTCATGGACATCATCACCACCACCATCATCATCATCATAGTATTCATCTTCGTCATCATCAACATCATCATCATCATCATGATCAGTAGTAGCATCATCGTCATCATCATCATCTTCTTCTTCTTCAATAAAATTTGCATCAAGAACATCATCGACTAACTATCAATCATGATCATCATCTACATCATCTTCTACTTGTTCAGTATCCTCTACTTCCATCGCATTATACCTTATCTGCCTTCCTCTTGGATCATGTCTAACAAACAACAACCAACCTGGTTTATGTGGAACCTCTAATTAAAATGAATTCTCACATTCACTTGGAAGAATATAGGGCTCATCCCCAACTTACTCAAACCACCTTGTATTAATCATTGGAAATCCATTGTCATGTTCAATAATAGTTCTATCAAGATCATTTTGATTAAGTTGTAGCATGTACCATATAACAACAAAGAGAACTAATTTGAAAGAATTAAAGTCACACTCAAGTATATCATCCAAAATTCCATAGTATCAATTTTGAGACTCTTGAGGATGTAAGTCATTTTTTGATGAAATATTAGTCACCTAAAAGACTGCACTTATCCCAAAATCACAAGTTTTCTTCGTGTCAGCCAACTTTTTGATGCAAAATTTATGAAAATTTCATAACATATCCTTGTGGTGTTTGACTTGCAATAATATGTCAGACATGTAAAAATTATTGCATCATGAGTTGATAAACATACGAGTGATTAACAAATTTATATGTACCTAAAAATCTCTTAAAGCATGTGCTAAATCTATTTCCCTTTACATAACATTAAAATCTCCATTACAATGAACTTCTTTAACCAATGAAGACACACCTTCCCATGTTAATGTGCAACAAAAATTATTACATCATTCAATCTATACCATCATCCAATCTTGATTATTTTCAATATACAAATATATTGCATCCCACTCTCAAGCAGTTGTACAAAAAATAAATAGATGACTTACAACTAATTAATTTTTAAGATTAAGAATTAATTAACTACAATAACATCTTATAATTTATTACCTCTCACTTTCCTCAATCTACCTTTTCCTACCAAGTACTCCCCTTGAAATTTTTTAATGGTTTTGGGATCCCAAATGTGATCTATATGGATATTTGTTGCAAGCTTAGTAAGATATTTAGTAACATACACCATAGTCTGGTATACCATATATCCCTCCACCATAGAACCCTCAGGACCTGATCTTTGTCAAACCAAAGTCTTCAAAAATTTCAAGTTCCCCTCAACCATCTACATTGACTGAGTGTGTACAGGTCCACACAATTCAATCTCTTCAACTTGGTGTATGAGGTAGTGTTCTTGTACATTAAAAAAAGTTGAAGGTAGACACTTTTGCATTTCACACATTAGATGAGGAATTCTTCTCTTCCAATATTTTAGATCCTCTTTATGGATTTCTTTAGATGAAAACCACCTACAAGACATTCAAGACACAAAAATATATAAATACGAGACTTTACAATATATTACATAACAAGAAAAAAAATTGTGAATATAATAAATATATACAAAAAAATGCACAAATATTACTGCTTACCTCATGTATATTCCAAGATCATATATCACTTGTTTGATGTTATTGTCGAAGTTCTCTAGGAGAGATAGGGGTAGCACATACTACAATAATTATAAACTAATCATGTCATTCTTTTCTCACATAATACATTGAAAAGTACATGCAGTTTATAAATTGAATAGTGGTAATTTGGAATCACCACTATTTGTGTATCTGTACGGGGAAAATGTAAGATTCACTCCTAAATCCAAATTCCCAAAGGAGAGATCCAATTTGATCAACCAAGAGGTTAACACACAATTGAATAAATCTATGAAGAATATGAAAAAAAGAGAGAAACCCTATACTTCCCTATAGTTGGATCAAGCTTGAAATCTGAAATAATTGAAGTGCAAATACTAACCTTGAATTAGGGCAGATCTGGAAAATGTTGAATTCTGGCTTCTCTATGAACTTTCTGAAGACTCCTTCACCTATTTTGGACTAGAAATGTCGAGGCAGACAAAACCTAGAAATTTTTTCTCCAAATTCACACAAGTCGACTTTGACCTTTTAAAAGGTCTAAGACCACATTATTTATTTGAAGTCCCATTCCGATTCTGTTTGTAGATCCTGAAAGATTGCCGAAAAGGGTATCTAAATTCTCTCTCAGATCCGAGATTCCACACTTGTTCCTCCAAGAAAAATGGTTTTGTTGTTTATTTGGGGGGTTTACTTTGGTCAAACCCCGGTTTGGAATCAACCTTAATATTGAAATTGAAATAGGAGAATGCTAGCAAGTAGTAGAAACGAATCTAACAATGAAGCTATGCAATTCAATAGATATGCTACTGTATTTGGAATGTAATCAAATATATTGATATGAAAGCTTGAACATAACATGATCAAACCTCCATGATTGTATGCTTGAAATCCACCTTGAGGAAACAATGATATGGATCTTGAAGATGAACAAAGGATCTTGAAGGAAGATCACACCACCATGGTGGCTAGATCTAGGGTTTAAATGATAGATCTTGAATGCTTGATCCAAATCCCTTCAATAGCTTGAATGCTTGAATCCTTGATCTTCAATGGAGAACTTGGATGAAGAAGAAGACTTGAATACTTGAATGAATGCTTGCTTGATCACCTTGAGAACTTGAGAGCTTGATTGCTTGGATGAGATGTAAACTTGATGTAAATGAGAGAGGAAGGCCTCCTTTTATAGTGATCTAGGGCACACTCCTCTAGATGGGCCACCTTGAAGAATTAAATCCCAATTAGGTCCTCACCTTTAGAAAATATACCTTGATTAAATACCATTAAAGGATTTACTATTTTAGAGCCTGAAATAGCCGACCCGGAGGTGGGAAATAACTTTCCCTAAAGCTAAATTACCGACAAATGACAATTTGAAATCTTGGTGGGAAGAGGTCAAGGTTGAGGTCGACCTTGACCTAGTTAGGATCAAGGTCGACTTTGACCTCAGACCCTAACTTGGCCAGATTCTGCAACAGGGGTTCCAGGGGTGCTAGAAACTTAGAAATTGATGTCTGAACAGGACCCAATGTCAGGAATAGATACAAAATCCTTGGAATGATGTGATGATGGACTAGGAGGTCTCATTTCTGAATCCTACCTAGAAAATGGAGCCATGGAAGAGAGAAAATTAGGAAAGTCCTTAAGACCTTAACCCTAATTTCACCTAGAATGAAGAAATCAAGTGCATAGAAGAAGTGGAATACAAGGGAGAATGCAAAGATGAAAATCATGACCCTAAACCACTTACTCGGAGGGCTAAATTCTCTTAACATGGAAGTGCTTCCATTTTAAGATGATACATTAAGCCCCCACTTTAGCAAGAGTATGGATTCGATGCAAACTCTTGGTAAAGGAGAAGAGAGAAGAGATCCTAGTGGATTCAAAATGAGATAAAATAAAACTTAGCTAAAGACACAAGCCCCTAGACCAAGGATTCTAACTCAACATACATACATGAGAGTATACAAAAGTACAAGGGTTAGTACAAAACAACCCAAATCATAAAAGCATAAATGATTACATAAGAAAGACGAGCAACACTATAGACAACATAGCTTCATGATCCAGTCCTACTAGCATGAAAGAAAAAAGAGAGAAAAGAGAAAGTGATTACCTTGCCCAGTAAGATGCCTACCTTACCGTGAATCGCCTTGGAGGGAGAGCCCAACAGGTTCACCCATAAACTGTGCTTGCAATTGTAATGCATCTTCTAATGGCTTCTACAATATCCATAGATCCACCTTCTTGTATCACTATGAATATGAAATGTGTGTCTTCTCAGGATTTAGCAACTTATGCGAGTTACCTTCGAAAGATTTAGCATATAGGTGGGTGTCTTTTCAGGATTTAGCAACTTATGTGCATTACCTTCCAAGATTTAGCATATTTGAAATTTGGAAATGCGTGTCCCTTTAGGATTTGGAAACTTATGTGTGTTACCTTCAGAGGATTTAGCATATTGAAAATTTTGAAAAATGCATGTCTCCTCAAGATCTAGCAACTTATGTGCATTACCTTCGGAAGATTTAGCATATGAATGCATTTCTTTTTAGGATTTAGCAACTTATGTGCGTTACCTTCCAAGATTTAGCATATAAAAATAAAAAACTATAGTACAAGGGAGACCCTGCATATGCCCCCCTCCTTAATATGGCAAAAAAAAATATACTATTTTGTCATGTTAAGGAAAGAAAGAACAAGGATAAAGCCTTCTTCAGCATCAAGACAATATCCATAGACAACACCTAGTCCAAGCTAAGGAGGTCATAGCTCCTATGAGGCCATGGAAGGGATGAATGTAAAAGATATCATGTAAGAAGTGAAAAGAAAGTAACCCTTAATGACGGATAGCACACTATTTAGTTTCCAAGGTGAGAGATGTATCAACCATGGAAACCCAATGTCAAACAACAAATAAGGTTTTCATAAAGGACATAGGTCTAAAAATGCAAACCATAATTTTCATGTATGATTGGATATCACATAATAGATAGATACTAATTAACCAAGGAAAGAGGCAAATCCCTAAAGAAGAGAATACTGGATGAAATAACAATGCATAGATTTGAATAAGATAGAAAAGCATACCAAGCCTCCAAGGCTAAAGTACTTCTACCAAACTCACAACCTGTATTTGTGACTCCATGTGTGAATGTTTGAAGATAGAAAAGAAGAATAAGGCATCTTTTGCCCCCAAGTGTAGAAACAAAGATGGAAGAGGATACCTACTTCACAAAGCAAGGAGATATCCTATTTACAACAATGTATAGTATATTCTTAGTGAGAGATATTGACCCCAACATCCAAGAATATAAATAATCGTGAAAAGGATATGTCACTTATGGAAAAGGACCCTCAATGAAAAAGATCTTATCACCAAGACCTCCATCAAAGAAGAGTACGTTTAGATATGATATCATCTTTCAATTGGTAGGAACAAAGATTCACTCATCAAGACCCTGTGAAGAAGAGCAAGAGGAATCTTAGGAATGAGGGAAACAACTCTAACACTAAAGCAAGGGTGAGAGTTTATAAAGAACATAATTTTCAACATAGAGAAGAAGTGACAGCCTAGGACAACAACTTCTCATGTAAGAAGGTTATCCATAGTCAAAATATCTATCAATATGATGAAATAATATTGCAATATAAATAAATACCACTAAGCTAAGGAAAGAAGTTCCCCTAGAAAAAGAGAAAGAAGGAAGAACCTTGGCCCCCCAAGGGATAAAAGACAAGGGATATTTTTACAAAACACATGTCCTAGAAAATATTTCCTAAGAAGAAAATATAATTCCTAGGAATGGATAAAAACATCATGCAAGACTATGGAAGAAGGAAACATAAAGATTACCAATTAAATCTTAATAAAAAGACCTAATGGATCCTAAAAGACTGGATAAAATGATGCCTCTTGCCCCCCAGTCATGAGACAAGAGGATAGGAACATTTACTCCAGCTCTAATGGAGGGGAATCCCCTATATCAAAATTATGAAGAAGTTGCAAGATGGCACAAGAAAAAGGTATAATACCGCGCACAGCCCTATCCCTAACATATAATTTGAAGTTGTCACAATCGGCAAGAAAATGAGTATTATGATAGTGGAAAGGACATTTAAATTTGTACAAAGCATCAATAGGTATAGGTCTAAATCTTTCCTTCTTAGAATTCATTAGCTCCACATATACTGTTTTAGCATTTTCTTGACAAGTGTTAGGATTATCCATTAGAGATGTAGAGAGATGAGCGTTAAGGGGAGGACGAAGATCCACACCTCTTAACTTGACTTGAGATTTAAAAATTCCAACACCACACATATCCGGTTTAGGAGGTATATTAATGGGAAATTTAATACCATGTTCATTAACTCCTAACCCTAAACCTTTATAGCCTTGTTTATTCACCATATTATATCCAGTAGTGTACATATCATGCAAAGCTTCTACAGGAGGTGATTGTTTATCATGTTCATGAGTAAAAGTTTCATAAGGTGGGATAATAGGTTTGGAAGAATTTTCTTTACCCTTTCCTTTAAGATCATCATGATTAGGAGGAGAAGGTAAATCAAAGAAATCTTGCACATCCACATCCTGCACTATAGCTTGAATCCCATCATAAGTATGGGAAGAGCGAGGATTAACAGATGGAGAATCAAGTATCAGAATAGGAAGATTAGGATGAAGAGTAGGATGAAAATTAGGAAGATTAGGAGATGGTGTATCATCTACCACAATCTTCACATAATCCAAAAGATGAATAAGGCTACCACATAAATCCCTAAGAAAAGTTTTAAATGTAGGTAGACTAGTATCAGTCAACTTCATAAAAGCATAAGCAAGAGAAAAGTGAAGGGTCATCAATGTTATGAAATGAATAATACCCTCATAAACATCATATGCATTATGAATAGATGCTAGAAGAAGAGTAATAACAAACATGATTATGCACCAAAACATCTTAACAATCTTCATGATAAATAAAAATGCAAGAAATATGTTTTTGTATTTTATTCAATATATAGATGTTTTTTAATTTTGGAAATATAGATGCAAGAGAAAAATGTAAATCTAACACCAAAAAGAAAGAGAGTAAGCTAGTTGGGTTCACCAAAATGAATAGTGGTAATTTGGAATCACCACTATTTGTGTATGTGTGTGGGGAAAATGTAAGATTCACTCCTAAATCCAAATTCCCAAAGGAGAGATCCAATTTGATCAACCAAGAGGTTAATACACAATTGAATCAATCTATGAAGAATATGAAAAAGAGAGAGAAACCCTATACTTCTCTATAGTTGGATCAAGCTGGAAATCTGAAATAATTGAAGTGCAAATACTAACCTTGAATTAGGGCAGATCTAGAAAATGTTGAATTGTGGCTTTTGTATGAAATTTCTGAAGATTCCATCACCTATTTTGGACTGGAAATGTCAAGGTGGACAAAACCCAGAAATCTTTTCTCCAAATTCACACAGGTCAACTTTGACCTTTTAAAAGGTCAAAGACCACATTATTTATTTGAAGTCTGATTCCGATTCTATTCGCAGATCCTAAAAGATTGTTGAAAAGGGTATCCAAATTCACTCTCAGATCCGAGATTCCACACTTGTGCTTGCAAGAAAAATGGTTTTGTTGTTTGTTTGGGGGGTTTTCCTTGGTCAAACCCCAGTTTGGAATCAACCTTAATATTGAAATTGAAATAGGAGAATGCTAGCAAGTAGTAGAAATGAATCTAACAATGAAGCTATGCAATTCAATAGATATTCTAATGTATTTGGAATGTAATCAAATATATTGATATGAAAGCTTGAACATAACATGATCAAACCTCCATGATTGTATGCTTGAAATCCACCTTGAGGAAACAATGATATGGATCTTGAAGATGAACAAAGGATCTTGAAGGAAGATCACACCACCATGGTGGCTAGATCTAGGGTTTGAATGATAGATCTTGAATGCTTGAGCCAAATCCCTTCAATAGCTTGAATGCTTGAATCCTTGATCTTCAATGGAGAACTTGGATGAAGAAGAAGACTTGAATACTTGAATGAATGCTTGCTTGATCACCTTGAGAACTTGAGAGCTTGATTGCTTGGATGAGATGTAAACTTGATATAAATGAGAGAGGAAGGCCTCCTTTTATAGTGATCTAGGGCACACTCCTCTAGATGGGCCACCTTGAAGAATTAAATCCCAATTAGGTCCTCACCTTTAGAAAATATACCTTGATTAAATACCATTAAAGGATTTACCATTTTGGAGCTCGAAACAGCCGACCCAGAGGTGGGAAATAACTTTCTTGAAAGCTAAATTATCGAAAAATGACAATTTGAAATCCTGGCAGGAAGAGGTTGAGGTCGAGGTCAACCCTGACCTAGTCAAGGTCGAGGTTGACTTTGACCTCAAACCCTAACGTGGCTAGATTCTGTAACAGGGGTTCTAGGGGTGCTAGAAACTTAGAAATTCATGTCTGAACAAGACCCAATGTCAAGAATAGATAGAAAATCCTTGGAATGATGTGATGATGGACTAGGAGGTCTCATTTTTGAATCCCACCTAGAAAATGGAGCCATGGAAGAGAGAAAATCAGGAAAGTCCTTAAGACCTTAACCCTAATTTCACCTAGATTGAAGAAATCAAGTGCAGAGAAGAAGTGGAAGACAAGGGAGAATGCAAAGATGCCAATCATGACCCTAAACCACTTACTCAGAGGGCTAAATTCTCTTAACATGGAAGTGCTTTCATTTTAAGATGATACATAAATATATTGTAAATACAGAAGAACATGACTTACCTTGATGAAGGTATGCCAATCATGCATTTTCAACCCTAGCCCAAATTCACTTTTCTTTGATATGAGATTTCTTATGTTTACAGAAAATCCTATGGGAAATCAAATTTTCGTATGACTTCTTTTATGGCATCACTTTTATGCTATGTTAATAACCAAGGAAGGGCACTTATATTAATCCAGTCTCTATTGTTATTTTGTTCAATAAAAAATTTCATTGCATGATTGGATTCATGAATGTCACTACAAGTTTTGACATTTTTTTCTTTGTCACACCTTCCATCGAATATTTTCCACAATGTCTTTGTCATATTCTTTCTAATATGCATGTATCAAATAAATGCACCATTTGTGGCTTCTCGTAGAAGGGAAACCTACTAAATTGTCTGGATAACTTTTTAGTCCCTTTGGAATGTGCTCAGTAAAGCCTTGATGACCTTCACGATCATCAATTACATAATCAGCAAACAAAACA
The DNA here is from genome assembly GCA_027943335.1 of Chamaecyparis obtusa. NCBI lineage: Eukaryota > Viridiplantae > Streptophyta > Pinopsida > Cupressales > Cupressaceae > Chamaecyparis > Chamaecyparis obtusa. The sequence goes on from BSBK01002993.1 coordinate 323,219, forward strand.
TAATAAAAGTATATAAATTCCAAACATAAACCATTAGGTGGAACAACATTACCTTGACGATTAATTCTATAATATTCTAACTTCCACAGGCAAGTTGTCATTCTTTGTGGCTTTGATGTAGTCTCTTCTTTCCCATTGAAAATATGTTTTCCATTAGTTTGATACTTATGATTTCTATGGAGGAAGTTCCTATACTCATCAAACACCTACTTTCCTAAACTTTTTGAATGACGAGATTTCATCTTTGGACCATAAACTAAACATGCAAATTTTCCCTTTGTTTGAAGACCTACAAGATAATGATACAATTGGATTAAATATGTTAATTTTTATAATTAGAATTATCATGTGCAACTTGAATTCACCATAACATACCAAAAAAATGTGTTAGCCCTAGGGAATCATGTATTGTCCATACAAGGATTGCATGGAGTTGAAATTGTGTTTGTCCTATTGGTCTAGAGATGTCATACATAGTGACACCATTCTATAACTCTAGAGCAACTCATCAATAAGAGGCTCAATATATACATTCATATCTTTAACTTGGTACTTACCTAGTTGAATGAACAACAACATTACATAATTATTGTGACCATTTTACTTCAAGATTTATAATTACATACAGATAATTTTTAAATGATAAAATACCTTAAACAATCATTGCCAACATAATGTGCTCCCTCTTTATTGAAATCCATGGAGGAATTTTATTGTTGATGACAAAAACAGGTCACACAGAGTAAAAAAATCTCAACTCTCCAAATGGATTGACACTATCCGCTGCCAATGAAAGCTTGAGATTCTGAGTATCTTCTTTAAAGTATGGCTACTTTTCCTCTATGTCCATAAATGTCAAACCATCTGCAACAATTAGAATAATGGCATCTCAACTTATATTTTTTACATGGTAATCCATAAATTGTGCCAAGCTACTACACCTAAATAATCTTTGCAAACGTGGAATAATGGGGATGTAATGAAGAACCTTGTAAGGCACATTTTTTGTTATTTGATTTGGTCGATATCTACTCCTATGAAATTTAGGCAATTCTATTTCAAATTTGTATTATTTATGATAAATAATATGATCATTGGTACAAGTATATATTGCTTGATATTCCATTCCAATATCTTTCATTAAGACACATAATTCTCAGTATGAGCGAGGGAGGATATTTGATGGTGGAAACAAAAACTCACCTATCAATCTATAGAAAAAAAATAAGTTGTTAATATTAACAATATTTATAGTACTTGTTTCACCCTTTATTGACTATAATGACATTTATGGCATACCTTAGCATACGTGAAATTGTCATGTTGGATAAACCATTCATAACCTTCAAGTTCACCAACAACAATACAGAAGAGATAAGAGTTGGTTGGGAGCCTTTGTAAAGGGTCGTGTATGCCTTCTGAAGTAGAGGTATATCATGGACAATATCAATGTCATCTTGATCATCATCATCATTAGTTGTGCTAGTACCAAATGTTTCATGGATCAATGTATTAATTTACCATCATCTTCAAATGTATTATCTAGCGCATGATTGTCATCTTCTAAGGGATCATAATATTCAGCTTCAATATTCGCACCTCCATGATCCTCCACTTCCAAAACCATATTCTCCATATTCGCACCTCCATGGTCCATATTATGTACTACCCTAGGGAAGTCTATCTATATAAAAATTATAAACACAAATAAACCATGATCATGATATCATCATCATGTGTATTTCATATGTATATTAATTGTTAAGACAATATAATGAAGAACTTGCCAATAGATGATAATAAAACCCCCCTTCAATGTGACCATTCTCCCTACAATGTCTCTTAGTTGTTTTGATTAGCATTCTTCTAGTGTTTAAGTCCTTACAAATTTTGTACGGATAATAAGATTTTTCATCACCTTTTTCATTTGAAGTTAGACCATAATCGAGTGATTGTCTCTCCATTTTGTTCTTCACTTAGATTATTTGACATGATCCTTCTACATGAGAAAAAAAATCAGGCTATGGAAACTTCAGTCTATAAACTTCACAAACTAAGCAAAATGATGCCAAAAGTACACAAATATTCTTAGACCTAATTATATATAGAAATTGAAAAACATGATAATAATAACATTAAAAAATATTCTTATTTTGATCAAAAAAATGGCTAAAGAAAATAAATTGATCCAAGATTTGAAATTAGCTTTGAAATTGATGCTTCTTTTGGTCTTTTCCAAAATCTTATTTCACAATGAAGTTGATGAGAGTTATTTCTTAATTGAACAATAAAATTTTTGATATATCAATGCGTCCATATGTTGGGCACACTATTGCATACCATGTGTTTCTTTTATGTAATATGAAAGTGAACCTTCATTATCTTCATTTAGTTGGCCCATCATTATAACATGTTGAATGTATTTCATAAGTGCAATACTATAGAATTATAACCTCCTCTTGAATGGATATTTTTAAGCAAATCCTTGTAATACGCTTCTAAGTAACACTAAATCAACTCAAAGGATTCACAAAAATATGGTACTCCCTCAAGGAATTAGGCTCAACTCAAAGGCTTCAACAAAGATCCTTGACTTTGGTAACTTAAACAACTTTCTTTTGAACAAGTTCACTTCCCTTTTCCACTTATCATGACTCAACCTTCAACCTACTCTCAATTCCAACCACCATTCTTGGACTTTGATTCTTCATCAATATTCTAGCCCAAATCTCTGATCACATAAACTCAACTATTTCCTCATGCTCTTGCGACTATTTACACACAACTCTTATCACCCAATTCCTTACCCTTATTTGGATCAACTCCCCTATACTCAGACTCACCCAATATTCTATCAACATGGGACACCTTTGCACTCAATATTAATTCAATTTTTCTCATGAACACCATAACAACTAAACATTGTCCCTGTGACAGTCACCCTACATAATGATAAGATAGTCACTTAACTTGATATAGGAAAGGGTTCCTTATCTTCCCAATCACTGGGACACCCTTATAACTCTATTTAATATTATCCATACAAACCTAAACTCATATTATTAACATCCTTAGACTCATTACCAAGAATGGTCACATACATATTTCACTATCAAACTGTGATGGTATTAGTATTCCAGAAGACATACAAAACTACCACCCATGTTGTGGTCCTTTACTCCCTCCATGGTTATTTATTCTCTCAAATCTCCTCTAGGATCTTACTCAACCCTCTCAACACTCCTTAATATCCCTCAAATGATTATATGGACAAATTTACCACCAAACTGCCTATGCATTGCCCTTTAATAGACTGCAGTAACTTTGGGGGCTCCAAAACATGTGCCAAACATTGTATGCTTCCTGCAACTAGTAAGGGGAAAATATAATTTTATTTTTTTTCATCTCCCCAATAATTAAGATTCCATGCATGTGAAATAAATAAAACTACATCAAAATATAGTCACAGACACCTTTAACAAGGGATTGTAATAGTCTACAACAAATTATCAGATCCCTAGATATAAGAAGCCAACCAAGATTATTCCAAACACCAAAATGCTCCTAAAAAATTAATGAGGCTCCCTTTCACTAATTCCCTTCAAAAAAAATATGTTTGAACATGTGGAACCAAATGACTATTACAGTATAAGAAATATTGAAATCATAGTAAGAAACTTGTTTATTTCAATTATGTTCAATCAAACTTAAATACATCTATGTCCCCCCTATGTCTCAAGCTTCTATGATATTTGTAATAAAACCTCTCAAACTATATATTATACACCTGATCAACTGTCCTAACTAATAGTGCCAAACTATGTTGAAGTAGGGTATGATACAAAGGCTTCAAATAAGGAACAAAGCTTGGATGATTTGAAGTATGCTTGTATTGGCTATTTAGCTTATGCAAACAAGAAAGATACACTACATAATCACAAAGTTTCTATATTGCGGAGGAATTGAGGTAAAATTATTACATATAAACATTAATTTCATTCATTATCATAATTTCTAGGTTAGGGGCATAGAATTACTCTTGTAGGTTTTTTAGTCCTCCCACACTCCTTAGATAAAAATATTAATCTTCTCAACATAATGTATATGTATGTGTCTGTGAGAGAGAGAGAGTGTGTGTGTGTGATTAATCGAGACTCCATTATTATCCAAAATTTCTTAAATATAAGGTCCATAAACTATTTAAGGCTCAATCTTAATCTAGAATTCAAATATTCCCTAATGCACCTAAAAATAGGCTTCTTCAAATTGTTGGATCTAAAATCTTATCAAAATTATTCATTTTTTATAGTGAAATTCAAACATTTAGTGAAGCACTTCCATAGGGATTAATTATCATATAACACATACATACTGATGCAAAGATCTTTGTCAATTTATAATGAGCCACCTAATTCAGCAAGAATTTAACAAGGGTTTAAAAAAGAAAATTCAATAGTTTTAAATATATAGAAATAGAAGTAGACTAGGTGAGTTGGTGCTTGCTAAATGGGGAGGGTATTGAAGAAGAGTGTTGTATCGGTAATAGATCATGGTCTTACTACTCCGCAAACCTAGACAAAGATCAGATTTATTAAAAATGGTATCAACATGATAGAGTAGTGGCAAGAGATTGGGATTACAGTGCTTTGTAAGTAACATGATTAGGAGTTATTTCAAAGACATGGAAAATGGATCAAAACAATGATCAATGCCAAAAAAATATAAATAAAGATGAGTATGAAGAATAATGATCAATATACCACCAAGAAGCACATAAAAAAAATGTGAATATTGCCAGTGAGAAATCATGAATTAAAAAGACAAAGGGTAGTCAAGAGATCAAAATGTTGGTGTATAAAGATATGAACAAGGAGTACAATGGATCAAGGACAATTAACAATCAAAGAAGTTGAGTCTATACATAATATATAAAAATCATGACTTTTATGATTATTTATGTTCATCATAGTGAAAGATCACAAAGGTAAACACAATTGTTGTTTATATCCATAATGTTTTTGTAAAGAGGGTGCTTTTCAAAATGATCATACTTAGAAGGTAGGAAAAACAATATCATAGTAGGCATCATGTTTTTTTAAACTAGTCACCAAAGAAAATATGAAGTGGTCATGACATGAGATTAAAATAATAGTCCAAGGTCTATTGTAGTAGTCAATAATTATTCTTAAAGGTTTAATGCTTAAGTTATGACCATAATAAGGTCTACTATAATTGCAAGTGTGGATTGTGCCCCTTAACAGAGTAGAGGTATAAATAACTCATGAAGTAAATAAGAATGATGTGACAAAGATGCATTGATAGAAGTGGACAATGACAAAGGATTATAAGTAATATATTGAATGTCAAGTAAACATGAAGAGGAATAGAGATAGACTATGTCTTAAAGAGTAGATGCATGATATTAAATTTCATTATCATGGAAAGAGCATCACTATAGCAGTCCAAGAAAATGAGTTTTAGAGGCTATTTTTTTTTTTACATTAGGGAAAATTCACCTAATATAGTCTCAAGAAGGCCTAGAATTGAGCCAATGAAATAGAAACACTATTTTCATGAAGGGGAAATAGATAGAGTATGCATAAGATGTGTGGTGAAGCTATTCTCAAGAACAGAGGTATATATGTTGTTACAATGTAGGACAAAAGTCAAGGAAGTGTATAGATGATGGGTTTGTTACAAAGATGAAACACAAGAAGAAGATGGTGAAAAAGTAGAATATATACAATCAGGGGAACTATAAATGTTAGAAAGATCTCAATTATAAGGCTTACAAGTGTATGGAAGTGATTACATGTATCAAAATGAAGTCTAAATGAGTGCACAATAGGAGCAGTGAAGGAAATGTCAATATAAGAAGAAAAAAAAATTCATCTCATAGTCAAGGATGTTGGTCATATAAAATAAGACGCAAAGATAATAAAGTAGTAGTTATTTTATCAAGGGAAGATAAATAATGTGTTGATAGTGCCCTGAAGCATATAGTGTATAGTGTTGTCATAGAAATAAAGTAAGATGAATAAGTGATAATATAAAGAGTATGAAATTGTTTTTTTCTTCTGAACATCAAAGTCATTAAATGGAGATACTCAAAATATTTAATACCAATTTAAGGAACATAAGTACATTTCTTTTTATGAATTATGCAATCAAGGATCTAGCATATTATTATTTCTATCATGAATACAACTAAAGAACATATCCATAACACCATGTTATGAAAAATAGACTAGTGATGGAGTTCCATTAAGACAATAGTGAAATATTAAAGACGGTAAGTGTATAATATGATCAAGATCAGTGAAAAAGAAATATTGAAAAGGGTATTCATTATCACCATGATAAAACAATGAGAATGTATGATAGTGTCAAGACAACAGTGATAAAGTAAACAATAGGTACACATGGTCACTTAGATCCCTGAAATGTGGAGTTTTAAATAAAACATAACAATCAAGGTTCAATTTAAGATCCCACCTTGATGTGACACTAGTTGAAGCAACTTTTGAGGCTTCTAACAAATAGTACATAGTGCCCTAATGCTTAAAAAATTTGGGTTTACTAATAGATTGATAATCTCTTGCCATTGCGAAAAATAAAAAATGAAATAGGGTAACTTTAATTTTTTTTTAAATGTGTTCCCGCAACTTTTGCAACTATGACGTTGTAGATAGCATTGTAATTGCGATGCTATTTGGCATAATTCACTAATAGTTTGACCCCAAATTTTAACCAAAATTTTTGACCAACTAGAAAAATCATTTTTCTTGGTAGAATTGCAAAAGGAAAAGTTTTATTTTTTTTAATTCATGCTCGTGTTCGTCAAGATTAAGACCATTCCTATGTTAGTGGAAAGTTTGATAAACACGAGAATAACTTTAAAAAAAGAACATCACTTTTTCATTATTCCCACAACGAGAGCAGAGAAGAGTGAGTGTCTCATGCCCACCAAGCCCCATTTGCATCTTCATTGTTCCCCCATGGATTACTATGAAATTATTGAAGGTCTTTCTTTATTTTTCCACTACATTTGGAGAGGTACATGGATTTTCTAAAAAAAATCACTCTGAATCTTCTTTGTTTATTCAAAAAATTTCTCAGCTATGGTAGTTGAAGGAATTCATTAAAGAATAAATTGTTTGTCTTTATTTAGTTGATAATGAAAATAGGGATCTTAGCTAGTTTTGATCCCTTTTGCAAAAATGAAATACGAAAGAAATATTACCCTATTTCTGACATAAAAAGGGCATCTCACTCCTCCACATTACAATGGCATTTTCAAGGTGATTCACCATTATTGTTGGTGTGATGAAGACCAACTCTATAATAGCTTCCTTATTCTGTAACAACATCTCCCTACATGTAACGACAACATCTTCCTACATGTAATAGCTGCTTTAATAACCGTTTATTCTTGACATGCATTTGTTTTATTCCTAGTCTTTTCTATATATCTGCTACTGTGTGTAAATGTATCAGTGTGTACTGAGATAATAAAAATTAGAGAATCTCTATTCATAGTGGATGTAGCCTTTTTAAGGTGAACCACTGTCAATTTCTGCATGTCATGTTCTATGTTATGTTTGTGTTTTTCTTTTAGTTTTATCAACTTTCTTGGTAATCTAGAAAACTTATCTTAATTTATGATTACATACCAAGTGATATTTGTATTGTCCTTGGTCAAAAGAAATATCACCAAGAAATTTAGCATCAAGGATAGGGATGCTATGGTCTACAATATTAACTGCTACCAATATATAAATCGACAACTAAAAATTTAGATTCATAGAAGATTCAAATATGGTAAGAAAATAAAACATTTGTAAACTTTATTTAAATGCAGAGAATAGATTTATAGAATACATCAAATTCTAGAAATATATCAGGATTTTGATATATTTTGAATTACACAATGCATAATATCTGGGAATCTATTTTAAAACACTACACATGATATATATATTATTGATTATCGATAATAATAATAGCAGTCGATAATATATATATATATATATATATATATATATATATATATATATATATATATATATATATACATATATATATATATACATATATATATATATATACATATATATATATATATATATATATATATATATATATATATACTTGTAAATTTCTGCATTAATATATTTAGTATCTAAACTTAGATAAAATTTAGTATCCATTATATCATTGTTTAACAAGTATGAATTGTGACAGTCAACAAATAGGAAATACTTTTTCTAATAATAAAATTGAGGATTCTTCACGAAGGATATGTTGTTCTCTAGTTGATGAGTATATAAAAATCACATTAAGGTATTGAAGGTTCCACAATTTAACACAGTTCTAATTCTATTTAAGTTCTAATGTATACATCATTGATGCTTGGGGAACCCTTGACCATACTTCTTTGGATCTACAAAATCTTAGTCTCCATATCTCTATTTCCTCAATCTAATTAATAATCACCAAAGACCCCTAACTTGGATCAACCATCTTATTTAGATCTTCCAACACCATGTCAACATGGAGAATATCTAGCTTGGAGATAAGCTCCTAAAATTGAACCACTATCATATCAATAGTTTTTTTATGGTTCTAAGAAACATCTAATACACTCAACTCTCCAAACTACCTCAAAACTATAATTACCCTGCTTGTAGCCCTCCAGCAACAATAAATGACTTATAACTTTGAATCCTTCCAAAACACAAGACAAGTACTTTACACTTATCAAAACCCATTTTAAATTAATTCAACATATCCCAAGCTTACCCCCTATTCCTTTGGACCAAATAGTATTGTCTTAGCAGTGTACCCTCACCAATGCATAGAAATGAGTCCAAATAACAAAGCAACTATAAGATGGTTTTATACCCAAGACCTGAAATCTTTGGAAGTCTTCTAAAATGAACCTAATTGAAGAAATATCAACTCAATTTCAACCTATGCTTCTACAACACCAAAAGCCCCAAATCACCCCTTGTAAACCCTTAAATCTAGGGTTTTTCAAATCTTTGACTTGCAAACACCTTCCCTCCAAATTGGTATGGATCAGTCTTCTTGTTTGCTAATAAAGGATGAAGATGCTTGGTTGTGGCACCGAAGGTTATGCCATGTGAACTTTGATAATATGATAAAGATTAGTAGAAAGAAAAGAGTTAGAGGATTGCCTAACTTGACAAAACCTGATCATGCCATGTGCCATGAATGTCAAAGAGGTAAAATGACTAAGTCTAGTTTTAAAAGCAAAGACTATTCAACAAAGAAGATACTTGAGTTGCTTCATACCAATCTATGTGGTCCTATGAGAACTCGGAGCTGTTCTAGTGATAGATATTTTATTCTTTTTGTTGATGATTACACTAGATTGATGACTATTGTGTTCTTGAAAGAGAAATCTGAAGCTTTCAAAATGTTTAAGTGGTATAAAGCTAAGGTAGAGAAAGAAATCAGTTAGGAAATAAAGTGTTTAAGATCTGATAGAGGAGGTGAATTTATCTCTAGTGAATTTACTAACTTTTGCAATGAGAAGGGAATCAAAAGATAGATATCAACATTGAGGACACCTCAGCAAAATGGCATTACTGAAAGAAGGAATAGGTCTATAATTGATTGTGCTAGAACATTAATGATATAGAAGAATGTTGCTCAAAAATATTGGAGGGAAGCTGTCAGCACAGCTGTATATGTTCTTAATCGAGTACAACTGAAGAAGGACTCCAACTGAACACCTTATGAACTATGGTTTGGACACAAACCTATTGTAAGTTATTTTAGAATTTTTGGAAGTAAATGCTTTATCTTGAAAGATGAGAGAAATGGAAAATTTGACTCTAAAGGAGATGAAGGAATATTTCTTGGATATTCCACTACAAGTAAAGCATACAAATGTTTGAATAAGGCTACAAATAAGATTGTTGAAAGTACTAATGTTCGTGTTGATGAGTTTGATGACAAGTACATAGAGGAAAGTACAAAGGAACTGAAAGACTATGGTAGATTCACTTACATTGAACATCCAGAGTATCTACCGACACCACAATCTGTAACAACTGGTCAGCAGGGAAACAATGCAATACAACAGGCACCACAAATTGATGAACATGAAGAAGCTACCGAGCAAGGAAATGACCTTGAGCAGGATGAAAAAGAAAGGAGAAATCAAGTTTTGGCTAGTTTTGTCAGCAGACATCATCCTGAAACACAAATCATTGGAGACAGACATGCTGGAATGCAAACCAGAAGCAAAACAAGACAAGGTGCATATCAAATTTGTGAGTTTGAACCTAAAACTATGAAAATTGCATTAGAGAATGAAGAATGGATTAATGCAATGAAAGAGGAAATAGAAAAAATAGAAAAGAACAAAACCTGGTCCTTAGTACCCCGACCAAAAGATAAGATTGTTATCAGTACTAAGTGGATATACAGAAATAAATTGAATGAAAATGGTGAAGTCACAAAAAATTAAGCTAGATTAGTATGCAAGGGATATGCACAGGAAGAAGGCATTGACTATGGTGAGACATTTGCAGTTTTTGCTAGATTAGGAGTTAGAATGCTACTTGCATATGCTACACATAAGAAATTCAAAGTCTATCAAATGGATGTGAAGTCAACATTTTTGAATGGTATACTTGAAGAAGAAGTCTACATTGAACAACCTGAAGGATTTGTTGATCCCGACTATAAAGACATGGTATGTGATTACATAAAGCTTTATATGGACTAAAGCAAGCATCGAGATCATGGTATGAAAGACTACATACTTACTTGTTAAGTATTGGATTTGTGAGAACAAGTGAAAACAATAATTTGTATGTGAAAGGTGATACTGATGATACTATTATCATTGCTAAAATATTTGTTGATGATATTATCTTTGGTGGCTCAGATCTTGTCTACAAGGCATTTGCTGATGAAATGCAAAAGGAATTTGAAATGTCTATGTTTGGAGAGATTAAGTTCTTTCTTGGACTACAAGTGATTCAGCAAAGTGATGGCATATTCATCACACAATCTAAATACATAAAGGAAGTACTGAAGACATTTGGAATGGAAGATGCTAAACCTATAGGAACACTGATGGAGACTGGATGTGAATTGACAAAGGAGGATGAAACTACTGAGGTAAATCACACACTTTACAGATCCATGATTGGTAAGTTAATGTACATAGTTCATAGTAGGCCAGATATAGCACATGTTGTGGGAATTGTTGCAAGATTTTTGGATAACCCTAGAGAATCACACATGATAGATACAAAAAGGATCTTAAGATACCTGAAGAAAATAGAGAATTATGGATTATGGTATTCTAAGGAAGGCAAGTTTGAACTGAAAGTTTACACCGATGCTGATTGGGCTAGAAATGTGGATGAAAAAAAAAGCACCACTGGAGGAGCATTTTTCTTTGGTGAAAGACTTGTAACCTAGACAAGTAAAAAGCAGGCTTGTATTTCTCAGTCTATAGCTGAAGCAGAGTATGTTGCTACTACTACTAACTATTGAAACATTGCATATATCAAACAAGTGTTGGAAGGAATGAATGAGGTAATCACTGACCCGGTGATTATATATTATGACAACACTAGTGCTAGTAATATTTCAAAGAATCCTATAATGCACTCTAAGACAAAGCATATATCTATTAAGTATCATTACTTCAGAGAAAAAGTGCAAGAGAAGAAATTTAAGTTAGAATTTGTTACATCTAAAGAACAACTTGTAGATATTTTTACAAAGCCCCTACAGAAGGACACATTTGAATATTTGAGGACTAGACTTGGGGTCCTTCCCCTGTCTATCAGTCACTAAGGTGATCTGGATGTTGCATCAGCCAACTTTTATCAGAAGATCATTCATGTTGATCCAGCACAGTTCACACTTTGAATCATGTTCAAGGTTGTGATTAAGTTTGAACTCTTGAACCGATGAGATATCAGTATACAGAGATACAGAGGAAGTATTGAACACCATAGAGAGTTACTTAGCTACTACAAAGCTATTTTTTTATTTGTTTCTTTGGCATTTTTGTCAAAGGGAGAGATGAACAATATGAAAGGAATGTACAACAATGAGAGGGAGAGTTGAACAATCTGAATGGAACAAAAGAATCGAAAAGATCACAACTACAGAAAGGTAAAGCTGTATTAGTTAATGTTGGTTCAGTAACGTAGTGATTAAACATATTAAGTCTATTCGACTTACAACATTTTTTCACAAAGTTGTAGAATGTATGTTTGGTATGTGTATGGTACATTTCATATTACTTGAGTTGCCATCAATGCCAAACGGAGAGATTGTTGGACTACAACTGATTTGGAATCTAATTGAAGAATCTATGATTAAAGATCACTGAGGAGTTGTTTATTAGATATGTAATATGATTAAATCAGTATTATGTTGTCATTGATGTCAACTAGTTTGACAGCACTTATCTTGTAAGTTACTACACCGAGACATTTGAAGAAAGGTGAAAGAGATAAAGAACAAAGAAATCTACATGAGGAAAGATGTACATGATAGATGAGGATAAGGAACACATTGAGTAACTTGTTGATGAGTCTATGACTTGATGATATTGACTTCATTATGTTGCATTCATCTATGATGAAGTATAGAGCTGAAAGACACAAAGCAGTGTTGTCGGTAAATGAAGCATTTCTAGTATACACCGATGGAGTGTAGTGTATACCGACCATAGTATTAACTGAGTAGTGTTCACTGATGCATTTCTTTGTTAACCAAGTGGAACAAAATGAATTAAATGATTAGTTTAGCTGATAAGATTGATGAGCTGGCAAGAGTATAACATCGAGGTAATAGATAATGTTTTTTACACAGATCGACAACTAACAAAATTCAAAGAAGATCTAATGGAGCAAATTGAAATGTGTTATTGACACAAGTACTAAGAAATTTTAAGTGGCAAAATCTATGAATGTGATTAAGAAGCAAAATCTGATGGTGGAGAAGAAAACTATTTACTCATCTATATAAGAGAATAGAATTTCTTTATGAAAGAGCTGGAAGAAGTAGAAGCTACAATAATTTTTCATGAACAAGCTTTCATGCATTCTGATCATATTGGTTAGTAAGAACTGAGCTGCAGAGCAATTACCGAGCTACAGAGAGTAGTTACCGATGGACAGTAAGTTGATACAATATTGAATCTGAAGTGAATTATTGATCAGAAGGATTTGTATGGACTGAATATTGATCTGTAATCTGCAATTGAAGTTGTATTAAGGTAGGTCATTTTACTGTTACATATTTAACCATTGTATACATTCTAAATCTCTTAACTGAGTGGACTTTGAAAGTCTTATGTGTATCATTCATAGAATGAACATTGTTATCATGTCAACCCCATAGTGAATGTTGGTTGGATGATAACTTCTAGTCTAAAACCCTCTAACAAGGTCACACCTAACAGTGTGTTTGTAACCTTTAATAGGGTTGGGTCTTAACCGACCTCACTTCATAAGAGTGAACAATTTTGGGTTGCCAGTCCCAGGTGGTTTTTCCCTTCACAGGGTTTCCATGTTAAATCTCTTGTGTTATGTGTTGATTGTGATATTTGTTTGTTATCATACTTTGCATGTTACATGTTAGATTTGATCGGTAAATAGTTATAAGTATTAGACTGGTAATTGGTAAAAGCAAAGACAGTGAGAGTTATTATTACTTACCAACAAGCAGAAATTGAAGAAATTGTTTTGAATTATACATTTTGTTTTGGGACACTGGATAACTGATTCACCCCCCCCTCTCAGTTATTCTAACAGTATTATGGGCTGTTATTCCTAACAATTGGTATCAAACCTTGTGGTCCTCAGAGAGAAAGCTTAACAGCTTGAGGTGATCTTGGAAATGGCATTCTATAGAAAGGAAAGTCTTAAGTTTGATCTTGAAAACTTTGACAGTTGGAAAAACAAGATGTGAACCCATCTGCTATGTATGGGCATAGACTACTGGAAGATTACAAAGAAGAAGGAATCTCTGAAGGCTGGGAATGACTTGGAAATAGTTGATGATGATGAAAAGAAGTTATTTTATTGTAACATGGTCATAAGAGAAGCATTGATCAGTGCACTATCTAAGGGTGAGTTTACTAAAATAAAAGATCTAGATTTGGCACATGAAATTTGGAATAGACTAGAGGCACTCTATGAAGGATACAAGAATACTAAACAATCAAAATTGCAAAATTGGAAGACAAAGATGGAAAAGCTACAAATGAATGAAGATGAAACCATTAGAGCCTATGTTCAAAGGGTTACAGAAGCTGTATTTGGAATCAAAAATTGTGGAGGTACTTATGATGAAGATGAAGTCATTGAAAAGATTCTCAAATCTCCAACTCCTGCTTACAAATTAAAGGCAATGTCAATTCAAGAAACTATACCCCTGACTCCAAACTTTAGCAAAGAGATGTTGATTGCAAAGTTAACTACCTTTTAAGCTATGGAATTAGGAGAAGTTCTCCCTAAAGTTGAATCTGCATTTAGGGCATCCTCACACAAGAAATTATCTGCACTTCCGAGCACAAGCAAAGAAGACCTGAAATAAGAGCTTGGTGAGTATGCTGAGGAATGGGAGAAGATAATGGAAGAAGAAAAGAAGATGGAAGAACTTGTTACACTGATAGCTAGAAGAGAGAAAAGAGGTAAGGGCAAATTTGAAGGCAAATTACCTTTGAAATTTTTTTCATTCAATAAGATAGGTCATTTTGCATCTAGATGTCCTACAAGAGTTCCTAAGTACAAACCTGATTATGAAAAGATTAGAAGAGACAAAGAATGTTATTATGCTAGTGAAGGAATCTCTAATGATGAGGATTTAGACAATGAAGAGATTGGATTTGTTTCTATTAAAGATGAACTAGTTCATGAAGAAAAAGCCTTAGCATCTCATGTTGACAAGAAAACTAAATGGATAATTGATAGTGTATGTTCTCATCACATGACTAGTGATAAGAAAAATTTGTTTAAATTAGTAAATTATGATGGAGGTGTTGTAAGATTTGGGGACAACCTCCCAAAATCCATCATAGGAGTAGGATCCATCACTCTGGATGGAAAGACTAATACAAACAATGTACTACTTGTTGAAGGACTGAAACATAACTTGTTAAGTGTTGGATAGTTAATGGATAAAAACCTTCAGTTAAATTTTGTTAATGGTAAATAATTTATTAGAAGCAAGGAAGTAAAACTGACTGCTAACAGTTCAAGATCTAGAGGTAATGTAATTGAACTAAACACATTTGGAGCCTCTTGTTTTGTTGAAAGGTAGATGATAGTTGGTCATGGCATAGAATATTTTTTCATGTTAACTTTGATAACATTGTGAAGGCAAGTATGGTTAATGTAGTAAAAGATCTACCAAAGATTGTGAAACCTTCTAACACTATATGCAAAGAATGTGTTATGGGAAAGCAAACTAAAAGATGTCACAAAAGAAAAAACATTTACATCAAAAGGAAAGTTGGATCTAGTACATATAGATCTATGTGGGCCTACAAGAACAAAGTCATACTATGGTGAAAGGTATTTTATACTCTTTGTTGATGAATTTTCTAGAATGATGTGGGTTACTTATTTGAGAGAGAAATCAGAAGCTTTTGACAAATTCAAGTTGTTTAAAGAAAAAGTAGAGAATGAATCAAGACTGAAAATAAAGTGTTTAAGATTAGACAGAGGTGGAGAGTTTACATCAGATTTATTTATTTCATATCGTGAAGAGCATGGGATAAAAAGACAAATATCTACTCCTAGGACTCCACAATAGAATGGGATAGCAGAGCAAAGAAATAGAACTATACTTGATGCTACCAGGACAATGTTGATTGAAGGAAATGTATCTCATGTACATTGGAGAGAGGTTGTTGGAACAACAGTGTACACATTAAATAGAATACAAATCAGAGATGGCACAAGTAAGACTCCCTATGAACTATGGTTTGATCATACTCCTACAGTAAATTATTTTAGAATTTTTGGTAGCAAATGTTATATCAAGAGGGATGATGAGATAGGGAAATTTGATGCTAGAAGTGATGAAGGTATCTTCCTTGGTTACTCTGTTAAAATCAAGGCATACAAATGTTTCAATCTGAGATTAAGGAAGATGATTGAAAGTAACAATGTAAGAATAGATTAGAAATTTTAGATACAAGAAAGAATGTATGACATCAATCAAATATCAGAAGTAAAAGAAACCATTACTGCTACCGAAGAAGAAGAACTTGTTGAGGAAGAAAGTGAAAAAGAGGCTTGTGATGCTGATACAAGCAAGACTACTGAAACTCCTAAAACTCTAAGGTAAGTAAAAAAAACCATCCTGAAAATCAAATTATTGGCAATGCCAGTCAGGGAGTGCTAACTATATCTAAGGTTAGAGAAGAAATTTGTTTGATTTCTCAAGTTGAGCCAAAAACTATAGATTAATCCTTTAAAGATGAATCTTGGATAAATGCCATGAAAGAAGAATTGGATCAGATAAAGAAAAATAATACTTGGGAATTGGTTCCAAGACCTAAAAATAAAAATGTCATAGGAACAAAATGGGTCTTTAGAAACAAAATGGATGAAGAAGGAACAATTGTAAGGAAAAAAGCAAGACTAGTGTGTAAGGGATACTCACAGCAAGAAGGCATAGACTTTGAAGAAACATTTGCTCCTATTGCTAGAATAGAGGTAGTAATATTATTTCTATCTTATGTTGCACACAAAAACTTCAAAGTGTATAAAATGGATGTTAAATCTGCATTTCTGAATGGAGATCTTGAAGAAGAAGAAGTATACATAGAACTATTAGGAATTGGAACACTGAGAGGGGGGGGGTCAATCAATGTTCACTGTATTTTAGATTTTTACTTTAATCTTTATGCTAAACATAAATGCTTAAGAACTGAATTAAACATTCACATAAACATGAAACATGAAATCAACACATGACACCAATATGGTTATGGGGAAACCCAAACAGGTAAAAACCCCGGTGGGACTTGATACCCACTAATATTCTTCACTAGTGTTTTATGATCCTTGTTAGAAGATCCTTTACCCTATTAGGAGTAGCTTTACAATGCTTTAAGTACAGTAGACCTTGTTAAGATTCAAACCCTGTTAGGATTCTTTTACAATGATCCCTATTAAGGGAGTGGACTCACTATCCTAGATCTCATTGCTCAAATGGTGAAGGCTACAACCTTCTAAATCCAAATACACACTATATCTACTGGTGAACTATCATTGTGATGTTGCTTGTTAGATCAATTCCTTTGGTGTGCTAATGCTTTGACCTCTAGAAAAGATTTAATACATCTTATGCTATCTTCACATACCTCTTCTCTACTTATCACAACTCTATTTCTACATCCATATCGAATACAATGGGTGCACCTTATATTTATGTGCTCATACAAAATACATAAATAGGTTGGCCCTATAACTAATTACAAAAAATGCTTCCAAATGAATTGGCTTAAGCATGCTTACAATTATACATATAAAAATGTTAGCAACCTAAATACAATAGGCACATGGCCTTTATAATATTACATTACAATCGCAAACCAAAATGCTAACTGTTGGCTCCAAGCTCTATTCTCTGCTGGCACACACTGGCTGTGCAACTTCAACTAACTATAACTTTCACATCTTTGCATATCTACTTATGCACTCATAGACTAAGCATAAGTATGGACTAACAAGCTTAACTTTCTAGGCGCATACCATAATTCATCCTTACACATGTGCGCTGATGCTTTGAGCTGTAGGAACTCTGTACACTATCCAATCTTCAACAATTAACTAAATTCTGATCTTTACACTAAGTGTGCTAACTCCAAACTGCTATATGACATTCTTTCCATAATGAAAACACTATATCTAGTCATATATTTTAGTATAGACAACTTGCCAACAATCTCCCCCTTTGTCATTGATGGAAACAAAGGAATATGGCCAAGTTGCTAACTATTCCCTTACACAAAAACTTTGTCTTCTATACATTTTTATACATCATCTTATATCTCCCTATACATATATATACCCCATATTCTATACACAACTCCCCCTTTGACATTAATCACAAAGGTGTATCAAAAAACTATATATACACATACTCATTGAAGGAAAACATCTGGATATGCAATCTTGAGGTTCTGGATCTCCTTCTTCCAAAAGGTTATCAGAGATTTAACTATCTGGAGATGGATGCATAATGCATATTGAAGCTTCTCCATCTTCTCCAAGTCATTGATGGGACCATGATCATAAGTTACCATGGTGGCATCAATCTCCTTTAAATTCTGATTGAGGATGTCTAAAGAGGGTGCAAGACCATTCCTCTACTGAGTCTGTCTGGACCTTATCCTTGTTATCTCTTTTTCTTCCTTCTCAATCTTGTCTATCTGGCCTTGGTAGACATTGTTGCACATGTTCACATTAGTGGATGTGTCTGACACTGAATTCTTTACATGTTCAATCATAGCTTCTACTTCTTTTATCTTCTTAAAGTGAGCATCTGTGAGCTTGTCTTGATCCATGCATGCTGCAATGATCCTTCTTCCTTCATCAACAAACTCTTTCAAGGATGCTTGACCAGACTTAAGAGAATTCAAGTCTAGTGCAAAGTTGCTCATTAACTCATTCAGTCTCTTCTTTAAGTACTTTTCTTTTGCTAATATGGACGCAAATTCTTCTAGGCTAGAAAAATTTCTTTTGAACTATGAGAGGATAGAACTCACATCATCCACCAAATATACTTTTAGCACTTTCCTGTCCTCGGACAACAAACTACTCAAAATATTCACTGATTCTATCAGGAGAGGATTCCTCATAACTTGTTTTTCTTTTGCCTTCTCCATAGTTAAGATGCTAAACTTAATCAGGTCTTCTTCTTTCCAGGAGTCCAAACTACTTGTGTTAGGTGTCAAACTTGACAACAATGCTGAGGAGGGAGTGATGGGAGTGTTGTCCATCACTTCTTATTTTACCTTTGCAAGATCAACACAAGTATCTTTTTCTTTCTTTTCTACCTCTTCTTCTTCTTTCTTATCAAATATATCTTCTATGAGTACTTCTTGCTGAGTGGGAGGTGTATTGTTGCATAAGACTTCAGTACTAAAAAATGCTTCCTCAAACTTGTCTAAATCTTTATCAATAGCCGCCATGGCTATCTCCACATTATCTATGATAATAGTCCTGCCTTCATGAGATTCTGAGATGGGTGTAGACTTGTCTACCTCTGTTTGAGTTTCTGCTATGGGCATTGAGTCCTGATGACCTGTCACTAGTACATTGAAGGTCTCTACTTCCTTGTCTTGCTTACTAGGTGCATGAGTGATGGGCGCAATAGGTGGTTTTATCTGTTGTTCTAATAACACCTTCTCAAAGGCCTTCTCTATTTCCTTTACTATCACCTCATAGTCTTTGTTCATAATATGAAGATTTTTCATCTTTTTCCTTAAGTGTGGCTTCACTATATTTAGTAACAATGACCTTTCTTTAATAGAACATACTGGAAGAGTGTCTTCTAATACTTTTTCTCTGATTCTTAGATCTTCTTCATTTTCTTGTCTCTTTAGGTTTTCTAAAATATCCCATACTTTATCTCGAATGGAGGTTTTCAACTCAAGGACTATCTTCTTGAACTTGATCATATGTTTAACAATCATACTATGAATTTTTAATTTGTCAATCTCACTGTATGTGTCATAATACTTCTCTACTTGATCAATTCTGCCCTCATCAACAATTCTTGCATTCAAAACTTTAAGGCTAGGTTTGAATCCTACCTAAGGAGGTGCTTGAGTGTTTTTCTTGCTCCTTAATGATCACAAGGATGGATGACTAGCGCTAGCTTCTTTCTTCCTCTTGAATAAAGGCTTATACTCTAGAGGAGTGGTAAGATCAACAATGTCTATGGGCGTAGAAGGATTATTATCTTCTTTACCCTTTTGACTATCATTTGATTTATTTTTTATCTTCTTCAACTTAGTATCTTCTTGTCCTTCCTCTACTAATGCACCTTTCAATTCTAGGGAAATCTTTTCATCCCTTGCTTTATCAAGGTCTTCTTGAGACACACCATGTATTCTCAAGATCTCAAAAGTGACCTTTTCAACCTTTCTTTTAGTTCCTACACTGTTAAGTTTTGCATCAACTTCTCTGGTCTTTTCCTCACAGGTTCCCCACCTAGGCTCATTAGGATCTTTAGGGGCTATCAGAAGTACCTATGCATAAGCTTCAAGAACTTGTTCCTCTACCTCATACACAAGTGGATGAATCCACTTAGTTCTAGGCTCAACAGCTTCCATACATGTAGCATTAGTCTCCAACATAAAGCATATTTAATCCTTATACTTTTCTACAATGCTTTCTAGAATCCTATACCTCATATGCATCTTAGCTCTAAAATTCTTTAATTCCAATGTGATATAATCCCTTAGTGTACTCTCTATGGATTCTTTGTTGGATATCTGAGACATGGTAGGAATGGACTTGTCCAAGTACAAATCTGATATCTTCCCAACAATATGAAGGTACATATAGATGATTAGGGATCCAAACCTGAATATCTTTGTCTTGTCATGTTTGATGGCCTTGATGTTATCTATCAACTATGCATGCAAGATCTCACACAAGTTGAATTCCCCATCTTCCTTCACAAGTCTAATAGTTGCTAGAATAGTGCCCACAGATACACTATTCACCCTACTGGTGTGATGAAATCTATACCCTAGTATCATTGACATCAATTTTATGTCTACTTGCTCAATAGGCTCGATGATCATACCACACCTATCACTCCTTGACTTACATACTTGTTCTACCATTTTCCTGAAATCCTTGCCCACAGGAAGGATGATGCATGTTCTAGAAAGGCTTGTCATCTCATGAATTAAGTCATTTTTTATTCTAACTAGAACATCTCCAATCCAACATAGATCATCATGGATTCTGCTCAATAAGATCTTTATCCATTCAATCTCATACAAATCATATGTCGTAGCATACTCAACAATGGGGTGATCATTCCATTTGGCGTATTCATCCATGAATGTTTTGTCCTATTTCAACATGCTATCCATGTATGCTCTTAACCTATCTAGTCCAATAGGTTCTTTCTTACAGTAGATGTAAGCCCTTATGTCTTCCACATGCATGATGCCCATAGGTGTGCGGGAGAAAGCTCCCTCTAAATCATCTAGGGTGGATTTAAATGGGTGCCTCTTGAAAACATATATTTTCTTCTTAGTGACATCATAAACAATGGGAGTGGCCATGAATTACTTGTTAATTTCTTTCCAACTTAACTTTAGAGATAATCTAACGGCTTCCAAATCAACGCAATGAGCTAGGGTTTCTGTAACTGATCAAATGCACTAATAACAGCAACAAATCTCTAATAGATCAATCACTAAGACTTCACAACAACTTCCAAGGCTCCTTCTACTTCTATCACTCTGAATTTGAATGTAATGAGAAATCAAATGACTTATGTGTACTTTTAAAGTGAAAAATCTTCCATTAATGCACGTTGCGTAAACCAAGATGTCACTTCAAAATTTCAAACTTGAGCTCCACAAACAATCAGCATGTGCACTCTTGCACAAGGGTTCCTATACACTCCAAAAGATTAATTCCAAAGGCACATACTATGAGGATGAGTATAGCAGCCACGCAGGGGTCTAGAGCTAAATTAGCTCCCCCTATGACCCTAAGGGCCATTCATGCAGATGTAGAGGGTGCATTCACTAGGGATGCATCCAATACATTCTCATCAATCTTCTCCTTCTTTTTCTCTGACCAAATCATGTTTGCATCATTTGAGGCTTTACCAAAGTTAACTTCTCCTATGGGATCCAAAACTATTTCTTTAGCCTTTTTAGGGCTTCCCTAACCTTGCATTCTTGATCTACAGAACCTTGAGATATGTCCAGACTTGTTACAAGAGTGACAAATGACTGGAGGTCTTATATTCCTTAGCGCATTGACATGAATCACCATTCTGCATTATTTTGTTGTGTGACCATTATAATTACATATTTGGCATGTAAAATTCTGAGCACTTCTTACATTTGTTTGGTTCTAATTTCTCTGATCTTTCTAAATTCTATTCTTCTTACTAGTCTTGCAATTCATAGCTCTATGACCAAACTTGTTGCATGAATAATAGTAACCATTAAAAGTTTTTACCTCTGTACAGTTCCTCGCAATGTGTCCATGCTTGTTACAAGAAAAATAGGTGCATTCTACTTGCTTGCACTCATTCTTAGGTGGTTCATCATTATCTATGGTTTGGTCTTTAGTATCTTCAGCATCAGTAGAGTCCTTTTGTGAATCCTTTCTTGCTCGCATATTGTCAATCTGATTTTGTGCTTCATTGTATCCAATACAGCTAGTGTCTCCTTTGGCTCATCTTACATACAAATGAGATTCTACCAAATCAGCACTAGTGTGTAATTTGTCAATATGATTATTTTCTTCTTTCAATTCATATTCCAAGCTTTCTTTGTTATTTCTTAGCTCCAAGATTTCCATGTTTTCTTTCCTTAGTTTTTCATTCAGTTGAAGGTTCTCTTTGATCTGTTCATCAAGGACTGCCTAATTATTAGTCAGCTTATCATCAACCTCTTCAAGTTTTTCTTTTAAGGATTTTTTTTCTTCATTGAGCTTCTTTACCATTGTCCCTAGATCACTAGTAGCGCATTCTTTCAAATCTTTCCTTATCTTCTTGATGACTAACTGGGCATCATTGATTTTATCCTTTAGTTCTTTAGATTCTTTTTCTGACTTGTCCAGATCTTCAAGAGCAACTTCAAGATTTCTTTTTATATGTTTCATTTCTACTTTGTCAATGATCTCCTCAAGTGGTTAAACTTCTAAGCTGAGGACCAGAGCTTTGATACCAATTTTTAGGAATGGGAACACTGAGAGGGGGGGGTGAATCAATGTTCACTGTATTTTATCTTTTTACTTTAATCTTTATTGTGAACATAAATGCTTAAGAACTGAATTAAACATTCACATAAACATGAAACATGAAATCAACACATGACACCAATATGGTTATGGGGAAACCCAAATAGGTAAAAACCTTGGTGGGACTTGATACCCACTAATATTTTGTACTAGTGTTTTGTGATCCTTGTTAGAAGATGCTTTACCCTATTAGGAGTAGCTTTACAATGCTTTAAGTATAGGTAGACCTTGTTAAGGGTCAGACCCTGTTAGGATTCTTTTACAATGATCCCTATTAGGGGAGTGGACTCATTGTGATAGAGCTCACTGCTCAAATGGTGAAGGCTACAACCTTCTAAATCCAGATAAACACTATATCTATTGGTGAACTGTCACTGTGACACTACTTGTCAGATCAGTTCCTTTGGTGCGCTGATGCTTTGACCTCTAAAAAAGCTTTAATACATCTTATGCTATATTCACATACCTCTACTTTGCTTATCGCAACTCTATTTCTACATCCATACTGAATACAATGGGCACACCTTATATTTATGCACTCATACAAAATACATAAATAGATCAGCCCTATAACTAATTACAAACAACACTTCCAAATGAATTGGCTTAAGAATACTTACAATTATACATATAAACATGTTGGCAACCTAAATACAATAGGTGCATGGCCTTTACTACATTACATTACAATCACAAACCAAAATGCTAACTGTCGGCTCCAAGCTCTGTTCTCTGTTGGCACACATTAGCTGTGCAACTTCAACTGACTATAACTTTCACATCTTTGCATATCTACTTATGCGCTCATAGACTAAGCATAAGTATAGTCTAACAATCTTAACTTTCAAGGTGCATACCATAATTCATCTGTACACACATGCGCTGATGCTCTGAGCTACAGGAACTCTATACACTATCCAGTCTATAATACTTAACTAAATTATGATCTTTACACTAAGTGCACTAACTCCAAACTGCTATATGACTTTGTTTCCATAGTGACAACACTATATCTAGTCATATACTTCAGTATAGACAACTTTCCAACAAGAACAACTAGATGGATTTCCTTTATGCGAAGACAAAGACATGGTGTGCAAATTGAAGAAAGCCCTGTATGGGTTGAAGCAAGCTCCTAGGGCTTGGTATGCAAGGTTGGACAAGTAACTACTTGGACTTGGATTCTGAAAAGGTTATATGAATAGTAATTTGTATTTAAGAACTATTAGAGATGGAATCCTGATAGTAGAAGTATTTTTGGATGACATTATCTTTGGAGGTAATGATGATCTATGTAAGAAGTTTGCCAAAGAAATGGAAAGGTAATTTGAGATGTCCATGATAGGTGAAATGAAATTCTTCCTTGGACTGCTAATAACTTAGAATGAGAATGGTATTTTCATTTCTCAGACCAAGTATCTCAAAGAATTGCTAAAGAAATTTGGTATGGAAGATTGTAAACCAGTAGGAACACCTATGGTGACTGGAAACAAGCTAACAATTGATGATGAATCAAAATGTGTTTTTTATACTTTGTATAGATCAATGGTTGGAGGGTTACAATATCTGACTCACACTAGACTAGATATTGCTAATGTTGTTGGAATTGTGGCTAGATATCAGGCAGAACCTAAAGAGGCACATCTAGCTACTATGAAAAGGATACTCAGGTATCTTAGAGGAACCATAGACTATGGTTTATGGTATGACAACAATGATATCTTTGAACTTCATGCTTATACTGATGCTGATTGGGTAGGAAATATTGATGACAAAAAAATTACTAGTGGTGGTGCAATTTTCCTTAGGAAAAAGTTGGTTTCTTGGCTAAGTAAGAAACAAAATTGTATAGCACAATCTACTACTAAATCAGAATATGTTGTTGCTGCTATAAACTGCACTCAAATTATTTGGATTAAATAAATGTTGATAGACATTGGAATAACTTTTGAAGAGCCTATGGTCATCATTGTGACAACACTAGTACAGTAAACATGTCAAAGAATCTAGTGATGCATTCCAAAACTAAACATATCTCTATCAAATATCACTTCTTCAGAGACAAGGTGGCACAAAAAGAAATCAAATTAGAATATATCAGTACAAAAGAGTAGATTGAAGACATCTTCACAAAGCCACTACTGAAAGATACCTTTGAATATCTCAGAGGTGTGCTAGGGGTTCAGGCCCCTCCTAGTTAGAACTAAATGATGCAAAGATGCATCAATCCAGAAGTGTTCAGAGCCTCATCATTTTTTGGACTAGATGTAGGGATTTACTCCTCAGGGGGAGTGATCATGGAAGAAAGTTTATATGTGAAGGCATTTGAAGGATCATGGCACCCTTTTCCATTGTTGTCAAAGGGGGAGTGTTGCTATCATAAAATCTCTACTATTTGGGGAGATTGTTAAGCTAAAGGACTTTGGATTGATATAACTTTGGGATAAGATTTTCCCATATGTTGACATCAATGCCAAAGGGGGAGATTATTGGATATTGCTAATGCATGGGTGGTGATTGAGACATGTAATTTTTTTAATCACTACGTTACTGAATGAGCACTCATACTATTGTCCTTTATGTTTTGTCACTGATATCAACATATGCTTTTATGAAGGAACCAAACTGGTAATCACAGTGTATGGTTCGTGTACGGATGTTTCAGATGCTACAAAGTTAGATGAGATTTTAGTTGGATGTTGTGATCTTATATCTATGATCAAATCATTAAGTGTTTCATATTAAGAGAGTTACAGCTATTTTGGTAAAGACCGGTCACTGGACTATGACAGTGAGAATTGATAGAATTAGTCTCTAAGTTTTTGATATAGCTTTAAGAGGGATTGGATTCAAGGTATGAAAACTTGAAGGATGATGGAAGAGGTACTAAAGGATGCTCATTGGTTAGTGCAAGGTATGGAGTGATTGGTGATGTCATCTATGGAGTGTGCTCTGGCGATGGCTTATTCCAAAGCTGACTCAGGGAATGAAGCGTGTGTTTTGTTTGCTAAGCATAAATCAAGGATGTTAGTCCTTATTTGTTGTAATGAAATCATTGTAAAAATTTTATAGATGCCATGTGTATCTTAGCAAGGGTTTATGTAATTGTTTGTAATTAGGAAAGCCTTATGGGCCGACCTAATCTTGGTAAAATGTAATAAGGTATAAATGAAAGGTCTTTTCTTTGGAAAAGACATGGATGGAATATATGTGATATAAGAAGGTTGTGAAAGTTGTGAGCTTATGTCTGATGTATGTAGAGTAGAGGATTACTGGTGGACTTCATTGGAACTGATCAAACAAAGATAGTTGCTAGTAAATAGTTCAAATATTGTGTATTTCTTCATATACACTTGTTGCAAACTAGTGAGTTCTAAAGGTGGATTTAACCTTCTTTGGGTAGTGATCCTTGGGTAGTGAGCCTTCTATTGCTCTTGACTCCTAACAAGGTTTGTCCTCTAACAAGGACTATGTACTATAATGTTTCAATAAGCTCCTAACAGAGCTATATCTTCTAACAAGGATTACTATACTCTCAATACATCATTAGTGGGTATAAATGCCCATCGAGGTTTTTACCTTTAACAGGGTTTCCCCGTAACCAAAATATTGTGTTATTGTGTTGGCATTCATTGTGTTCATCGGATCTGATTTTAATGAGCTTAAAGTCTAAAGTTTAATATTCTATCATACAACTGATTCACCCACCCCCTCTCAATTGTATTGTGGACTGTTATTCCTAACAATAATGACTGTAACCCTCATGATAGAGAACATTGTTTTAAAGAATGTTTTCTTTTCATTGAATTGGAACCATTTTCTTTGGTTCTCTATCACACCACACTCTACATACCCTCAAAACCCATTTGGATCAATGATACTAAACTAACTTCCTATGCCTTAAATATCAATGATACAATACAATAATGACATGGAGACAATAAAAAATCAAAATATAATCATTTTACTCTATTCTCAAATCAATAACACATATTATCAACATTTTAATTGCACAAACTATAAAAAAAGGTCCTTATAATGCTTGTAAACAACTTTGGAGGACCTAGGGAACAATTCTAAGCCACACACACACACAACATATACAACCTTCACTTGTATATAAGAGTTGAATAGGGAAGGTATATGTATAGGTGATGAACATGTAGATTTTCCTAAGCACTACTCAGAACTTACCCTACAAAAAAATGTAATATTATGAAAATAATCACAATTCCATTTGTTGTTGGGTCTAGCTCCCACTAATACTTGGTCAAATCTGCATATTTTTTACATGTGCATATACCTTCTCTGATCAACTCTTATATGCATGGGTGAGGGTTGATCAATTCCAATCTCCTATTTGTATCTATATGTTATCAAAGCAGTTCCATTGAGAATCTTGTCTACTTGAGACATTTGAATTGTTAAAGATATTGTTTAAAAATAAATTGGCATTTGAAAATTTATTCATTGGTTGTGTGATTAGAGAAGGTATATGCACAAGTGATGAACATGCATATTTTCCTAAGCACTACTAGGAGCTTACCCTGCAACAAATGTACTATTGTGAAAATCATCACAAGTCCATTTATTGTCAAGTCTAGCTCCCAGTAATGTTTGGTCAAATCTACATGTTTATCACCTGTGCATATACCTTCTCTGATCAACTCTTATATGCATAGGTGAAGGTTGTATATGCACAGGTAAAGGATGATCAACTCCAATCTCCTATTTGTATGCATATGTTATCAATGTTAGAGTAATAAGTTGTTTACTTATTAATTAAATCATATTGATTTAATTACTGTCACTTATTATCTCTTTCTACTTAAGCTAAACTTTAGGCATATAATAATTAATTATTTCATTAATTATTATCATGCAACCTAATTTTTTTCACCATTTTAGGGTTTTGATCTCCTTTTATAAGGATTGATCTCTCTTGTAATCTTATTGAGAAACATTCATTTTATTGAATTGCAACTTTTGTTTTTTTTCACATCAAGAATGTCTCCTCTTTCATTTATCTATCCGTTCAGGCCTCTCTAGCTTCTTGCTTCTCTCTTTTTCT
The DNA here is from genome assembly GCA_027943335.1 of Chamaecyparis obtusa. Classification (NCBI taxonomy): domain Eukaryota; kingdom Viridiplantae; phylum Streptophyta; class Pinopsida; order Cupressales; family Cupressaceae; genus Chamaecyparis; species Chamaecyparis obtusa. Next base: position 351,320 of record BSBK01002993.1, read on the forward strand.
GTGATAGGTGTTTGCATGAAGGTGTTCTTGGGAGCTATGGGTTGTTTACTCATAAACTCCAATATAGTATTAGAGCTTCAGATCTATTTTATCATGTCCTCTTCCTGAGAGGTTTGGTCATCTTTGTTAGATCAACATTTCAAAGATTTTTTTGTTGAATCTGGGAGACCTCTCTTTCTGATCATCCTGGCTTCAAATAGACCTCATGGTTGCATTCAAATCATCCAAGAACCCCTAGATCCATATAAAATTTTTCCAATTTACACAAAAATAGGAATTTGTGGTAAAAAAATTGTAACTGGCCCCAGCATGGATCCTGAGGCCGTCACTAGTATTTTGGAGAATTTTTGGCTCAAATGGACCTCATTGTTGAGCTCGCAATAGCCAAGAACTCCCAAATCCATATAAGGCATGTTTGATTCAGATGACATTACATTCTGAGGTGCTTTTTTTTACATACCAAGGTCGTATGGGCTTGACACGCATCCCGATGTAAGTATGACAATTTTCTTTTTTAAAAAAAATTTATGTAGCGATAACCATTTGGCCATCAAATTTAATCCTATAGCACATGCAGCCTCAACCCCTGGTCTTATGGTGACCAAGGGCCCAATTTTTTAGCCATGGGGGCCTTTTTGCCATGACAGCCATATGACCGTCAATTTTAATGTCGTGAAGTGCTGACATCAACACATGTCAACATCCATGGAAACCATTTTTGGGCCCTTCAACATACCTGTGGTTTTTTTCTCATAACATGAGCATACGGTGTCAAAACTGGGCAAACAACATAACATTGAAAAGCTGGTTCCGAGTTCTATAAAGATCTGGAGGTTTGAATTTCTAATTTTCCTTTTTTGATGGTTTTTTTTACTGTCAAATTCATATGTTCATTTTTGCACTCGAGGAGCTCTCTCTTGTGCATTCAAACTCCATTTTGGGAAAATGATATATCATTGGAAAGCTTGTTCTGAGACCTTTCCATTGATGTGAGTCATTTTTCCAAATTCTGTTCTAGGTATATTTTATTTAATTTTTTGCATTTTTGCAATCTATTGAATATCTTGGATGTTACATGTCCTGGGATCTCTTCTCTTTGATGGATGGCTTGTCTTAGGTTGTTCTTTTGTTTCAAAATCCTTCTCTCTTCTTTAAGTAATGTATACTTCACTTTTGTAGTATTCTTTTATGCACACACACTGAGATAAAGTTTCATTATATTGCATGTATAGGATCTTGCACATGTCTGTGCTCTATGTACTTGCACTCCATTATAAAGTGCCATGGGGGGTTTGATGTTTGCCTTTGTTTTCCATCTACTTTTTTCATGTGAGCATTCCTCCAATGATATTAGCCTCAGGTATCTCTATATGTGTTTGTACTCTCTCTGCACATTCGATGTTTCAAATTCTTCTTCATCGTGCAGTTCATATTGGATGATCTTTTCAATATAGTTGTCATTACTGCCTTGTTAGCATTATATGGGGGTTTCTACTATTGATTCTACTTCTTCCTTGGTTTGATAGTGTGATCTATGTATTCAGTGTTTGATTCTATGTACTAGGTGGATGTAGTGGTTGTGTACCTATGCTTTTCGGTGAGATGGATCATTTACCATATGGACACTCTTCTCTTTCCTATTTTTGGAAGCACTCTTCTAGGTTTGATTGATCATCTCTTTAGACTTTGGTGTTTTTATGCCATTTGTATCTTTGAGTTAAGGATTTTACCTTTGTTTTCCTCCTGATTCAAGTAGTGTCATTTGAGAGCACTCGTGTAGATTACAGTATTTTTTATCTTCAACTTTAGTTATTTGTCTTTGTTTGCCTCCTGATTCGAGTGGTGTCATTTGAAGGTACTCATGTAGATTATACACTTCTCTACCTAGTCATATTTCAGTGGAGGATCTTCAGATCATCAGTTACTTCTTGACATAGTTTGCAGCTTCTTGCTTTGGTGATATTCTACATGTTCATCCTTGTGTTGGAAAGTTGTCTATACTAAGGTATATGACTAGATATAGTGTTGTCATTATGGCAACAAAGTCATATAGAAGTTTGGAGTCAGTGCACTTAGTGTAAAGATTAGAATTCAGTTAAGTGTTGAAGACTCGACAGTGTACAGAGTTCCTGTAGCTCAGAGCATCAGCGCACGTGTGTATAGATGAATTATGGTATGCACCCTAGAATTTAAGCTTGTTAGACTATACTTATGCTTAGTCTATGAGCGCATAAGTAGATATGCAAAGATGTGAAAGTTACAGTCAGTTAATGTTGCATAGCCAATGTGTGCTAGTAGAGAACAGAGCATGGAGCTGATAGTTAGCATTTTGGTTTGTGATTATAATGTAATGTTGTAAAGGCTTTGTGCCTATTGTATTTAGGTTGTTGACATGTTTGTATGTATAATTGTAAGCATGCTTAAGCCAATTCATTTGGAAGCATTGTTTGTAATTAGTTATAGGGCCGACCTAACTATTTAGTTTGTATGAGCGTATAAATATAAGATGTGCCCATTGTATTTGGCAATGAAGTTGTAAGAGATTTGTGATAAGAAAAGAAGAGGTATGCGAAGACAGCACAAGATGTATTAGAGCTTTGCTAGAGGTCAAAGCATCAGTAGACCAAAGGAACTAATCAAACAAGCAATGTCACAGTGATAGTTCACCAGCATATATAGAGTGTATCTAAAATCAGAAGGTTGCAGCATTCACCATTTGAGCAGTGAGCTCTAGGATAGTGAGTCCACTCCCCTAACAGGGATCATTGTAAAAGACTCCTAACAGGGTCCAACCCTTAACAAGGTCTGTTGTACTTAAAGCATTGTAAAGCTACTCCTAACAGGGTAAAGGATCTTCTAACAAGGATCACAAAACACTAGTGCAGAATATTAGTGGGTATCAAGTCCCACCGGGGTTTTTACCTATTTAGGTTTCCCCGTAACCATATTGGTGTCATGTGTTTATTTCATGTTTCATGTTTATGTGAATGTTTATTTCAGTTCTTAAACATTTAAGTTTAGAATAAAGATTAAAGGGAAAAGTTAAAATATAGTGAACATTGATTCACCCCCCCCCCCTCTTAGTGTTCCCATTCCTAACAATTGGTATCAGAGCTCTGGTCCTCGGCATAGAAGTTTAACCACTTGAGGAGATCATGGACAAAGTAGAAATGAAACATCTGAAAAGAAATCTTGAAGCTGCTCTTGAAGATCTGGACAAGTTAGAAAGAGAATCTGAAGAACTAAAGGACAAACTTAGTAATACTCAATTAGTCATAAAAAGATAAGGAAAGATTTGAAAGAATTCTCTACCAGTGATCTAGGGACAATGGTCAAGAAGCTCAATGAAGAAAACAAATCCTTGAAAGAAAAACTTGAAGAGGTTGATGATAAGCTGACTAATAATCAGGCAGTCTATGATGAAGAGATCAAAGAGAACCTTCAGTTGAATGAAGAACTAAGGAAAGAAAACATGGAAATCTTGGAGCTAAGAAATAGAAAAGAAAGCTTGGAGTCTAAATTGAAAGAAGCAAAGAATCATATTGAAATTACACACCAATTCTAATTTGATAGAATCTTAGTTGTGTGCAAGAAGAGTCAAAAGAGATACCAATTGTATTGGATACAATGAAGCACAAAAAAAGATAGACAATATGAGAGCAAGAAAGGATTCACAAAAGGACTCTACTGATGCTGAAAAGACTGAAGATCAAACCAAAGATAATAGTGGACCACCTAAGAATGAGTGCAAGCAAGTAAAATGCACCTATTTTTCTTATAACAAGCATGGACACATTGCGAGGAACTGTACAGAGGTAAAACCTTTTAATGGTTATTGCTATTTATGCAACAAGTTTGGTCATAGAGCTATGAATCGCAAGACTAGTAAGAAGAATAGAATTCAACAAGATTAGAGAAATCAGAACCAGACAAATGTAAGAAGTGCTCAGAATGTTACATGCCAGATATGCAACTATAATCATCACATTGCAAAGCAATGTAGAATGGTGACTCATGTCAATGCGCCAAGGAATATAAGACCTCTAGTCATTTTTCACTCTTGTAATAAGGCTAGACATATCTCAAGGTTCTGTAGATCAAGGACGCAAGGTCAGGGAAGCCCTAAAAAGGCCGAAGAACTAGTTTTGGATCACGTAGGAGAAGTTAACTTTGTCAAAGCCTCAGATGATGCAAGCATGATTTGGTCAGAGAAAAAGAAGGAAAAGACTAATGAGATTGTATTGGATGCATCCCCAGTGGATGCACCCTCTACATCCATATGACTGGCCCTCAGGGTCATAGGGGGAGATAATTTATCTCTAGACCCCTGCGTGGCTGGTATGCTCATCCTCAGAGTATGCGCCTTTGGACTTCAACTTTTAGAGTGTAGAGGAACCTTCGTGCAAGAGCACACATGTTGATTGTTAGCGGAGCTCAAGTTTGAAATTTTGAAGTGACAACCTGGTTTACACGACTTGCATTAATGGTGAATTTGTCACTTTATGTACAGAGAAAGCTTTTTGTTCACTCATTGCATTTGAACTCAGAGAGATTGAAGAGTGGATTGAGCCTTGGAAGTTGTTGTGAAGATTTTGAGATTGAACTATTAGTGTTTGTAGTGTATTTGATCGGTTGCAGAAACTCTACCTCATTGCACCAATTCAGAAGCCATCAGATTATGTCTAAGTTCAGTTGGAAAGTGATTAACAAGTCATGGCCACTCCCATTGTTTATGATGTCACTGAGAAGAAAAGATATGCTTTCAAGAAGCACCCATTTAAATCAACCCTAGATGATTTGGAGGGAGTTTTATGTTGCACGCCTATGGGTGTCATGCATGTGGAAGACATAAGGGCTTACATCTACTCTAAGAAATAACTTGTTGGACTAGATAGGTTAAGGGCACACATGGATACCATGTTGAATTAGGATAAAACATTCATGGATGAATATGCCAAATGGAATTATCTTCCTATTGTTAAGTATGCTATGGCATATGAATTCTATGAGACAGAATGGATAAAGATCTTATTGAGTAGAATCCATGATGATCTATTTTGGATTGGTGATATTGCAGTAAGAATCACAAGTGATCTGATACATGAGATGACCGACCTTTCTAGGATAGGCACTGTCCTTCTAGTGGACAAGGATATCAGTAACATGGTAGAGCAAGTATGTAAGTCAAGGAGCAATAGGCAAGGCATGACTATTAACCCATTTGAGCAAGAAGACATCAAATTGATGTCAATGATAGTGGGTTATAGATTTCATCACACCAGCAGGGTGAATAGTGTGTCTGTGGGCACTATTCTAGCTGCCATCAGACTAGTAAGGGAAGATGGAGATTTCAACTTGTGTGAGATATTTCATGCATAATTGATAGATAACATCAAAGCTATCAAACATGACAAAATAAAGATATTCAGGTTTGGGTCCCTAATCATCTATATGTACCTTCATATAGTTGGAAGAGTTTCATATTTGTATTTGGACAAGTCCATTCCAACAATGCCTCAGATATCCAACAAAGCATCCACAGAAAGCACACTAAGAGACTATGTCACATTGGAATTGAAGACCTTTAGAGCTAAGATGCAGATGAGGTATAGGATTCCAGAAAGCATTGTAGAGAAATATAAGGATACAATATGCTTTATGGTGGAGACTGATACTACATGTATGGAAGCTGTTGAGCCTAGAACTAAGTGGATTCATCCACTTGGGTATGAGGTAGAGGAAAAAGTTCTTGAAGCTTATGCACAGATACTTCTGTCAGCCCCCAAAGATCCTAATGAACCTAGGTGGGGAACCTATGAGAAAAAGACCAGAGAAGTTGATACAAAACTTAACAGTGTTGAAACTAAAAGAAAAGTTGCTAAGGTCACATCTGAGATCTTGAGAACACATGTTGTGTCTGAAGCAGACCTTGATAAAGCAAGGGATGAAAATATTGCCTTAAAATTGAAAGGCATAGTAGCAGAAGAAGAACAAGAAGATCCTAAGTTGAAGAAGATGAAAAATGAATCAGATGACAATTAGAAGAGTAAAGAAGATAATACTCCTTCCGCGTCCAAAGATACTATTGACCTTATCACTCCTCCGAAGTATAAGCTAATAGTCAAGAGGAAGAAAGAAGCTAATACTAGTCATCCATCCTCGTGAGCTACAAGGAGAAGGAAAAACATTCAAGCACCTCCTAAGGTAGGATTCAGACCAAGCCTTAAAGGTTTGAGCATAAGAATTATTGATGAAGGCATAATTGATCAAGTAGGGAAGTATTATGATACATACAGTGAGATTGACAAATCAGAAATACATAGTATGATTGTCAAACATATGATCAAGTTCAAGAAGATAGTCCTTGAGTTGAAAACCTCTATTCTAGATAAAGTATGGGATATTTTAGAATACCAAAAGAGACAAGAAAATGAAGAGGATCTAAGGATCAGAGAAAAATTATTAGAAGATACTCTGCCAGTATGTTCTAAAGAAGAAGAGGTATTGATATTAAATTTTGTGAAGCCGTACTTAAGGACAAAGATGAGAACTCTACACATTATGAACAAAGACTATGAGCTGATAACAAAGGAAATAGAGAAGGCTTTTGAAAAGGTGTTATTAGAACAACACATAAAACCACCTACTACACCCATCACTCATGCACCTAGTAAGCAAGACAAAGAAGCAGAGACCTTCAATGTACCAGTGACAGGTCCTCGGGACTTAGCGCCTATAGAAGAAACTCAAATAGAAGAAAAAAAGTTTGTGCACATCTCAGAATCACATGAACATGGCACTATTATCATAGATAATGTGGAGATAGCCATGGCAGCTTCTGATAAGGATTTGGACAAGTTTGAGGAAGCATTTGTTAGTACTGAAGAAGCTGAAATCTTATGCAGCAATACACCTCCCACTCAGCAAGAAGTACTCATAGAAGATGTATCTGATGAGAAAGAAGAAGAAAAGAAAGAAGAAGAGAAGATAAGAAGAGAAGAGGAAAAAGAAAGTAAAGATGAAACTTCTATTGAACTGGTCATAGTGAAACAAGTAGTGATGGACAACACTCCCAACACTCCCTCCTCAGCATTGTTGTCAAGTTTGACACCTAACACAAGCAGTTTGGACTCTTGGAAAGAAGAACACCTGATTAAGTTCAATGTACTGGCTATGGAAAAGGCAAAGGAGAAGCAAGTCATGAGAAATCCTTTCCTTGTGGAATTAGTGAATATTTTAAACAATTTTCTGCCAGAGGATAAGAAAGTGCTAAAAGTACATTCGTTTGATGATGTGAGTTCAATCCTCTCATAGTTCAAAAGTAATTTTTCTAGCCTAAAAGAATCTGCCTCCATAGTAGTAGAAGAGAAGTACTTAAAAAAGAGACTCAATGAACTAATGAGCAACTTTGCACTAGACTTGAATTATCTTAAGTTTGGTCAAGCATCCTTGAAAGAATTTTTTGATGAAGGAAGAAGGATCATAGTAGCATGCATGGATCAAGAGAAGCTCACCAATGCTCACTTCAAGAAGATAAAAGAGGCAGAAGCAATGATTTAGCAGGTAAATAATTTAGTGTCAGACACATCCACTGATGTGAACATGTGCAACAATGTCTACCAAGGACAGATAGACAAGATTGAGAAGGAAGAAAAAGAGATAACAAGGATAAGGTCCAGACAGACTCAGTTGAGGAATGGTCTTGCACCCTCTTTAGACATCCTCAATTAGAATATAAAGGAGATTGATGCTACCATGGTAACTTATGATCATGGTCTCATTAGTGACTTGGAGAAGATGGAGAAGCTTCAATATGCATTATGCACCCATCTCCAGATAGTTAACTCTCTAATAACCTTTTGGAAGAAGGAGATCTAGAACCTCAAGATTGCATATACGGATGTTTTCCCTTAATGAGTATGTGTATATATAGTTTTTTTATGCACATTTTTCATTAATGTCAAAGGGGGAGTTGTGTATAGAATATGGAGTATATATATGTATAGGGAGATATAAGATTATGTATAAAAATGTATAGAAGACAAAAGTTTTTGTGTAAAGGAATAGTTAGCAGCTTGGCCATATTCCTTTGTTTCCATCAATGAAAAAGGGGGAGATTGTTGGAAAGTTGTCTATACTAAGGTATATGACTAGATATAGTGTTTTCATTATGGCAACAAGTTCATATAGCAATTTGGAGTCAGCGCACTTAGTGTAAAGATCATAATTTAGTTAAGTGTTGAAGACTGGATAGTGTACAGAGTTCCTGCAGCTCAAAGCATCAGTGCATGTGTGTACAGATGAATTATGGTTTGCACCTTGGAAGTTAATCTTTTTAGACTATACTTATGCTTATTCTATGTTCGGATAAGTAGATATGCAAAGATGTGAAAGTTACAGTCATTTAAAGTTGCACAACCAGTGTGTGCTAGCAAAGAACAGAGCATGGAGCCGACAATTAGCATTTTGGTTTGTGATTATAATCTAATATTGTTAAGGCTATGCACCTATTGTATTTAGGTTTTTGACATGTTTATATGTATAATTGTAAGCAAGCTTAATCCAATTCATTTGGAAGCATTGTTTGTAATTAGTTATAGGGCTGACCTAACTATTTAGTTTGTATGAGCATATAAATATAAGATGCACCCATTGTATTTCGCAATGAAGTTGTAAGAGATTTGTGATAAGTAGAGCAGAGGTATGTGAACATAGCATAAGATGTATTAGAGCTTTGCTAGAGGTCAAAGCATCAGCGCACCAAAGGAACTGATAAGACAAGCAGTGTCACAGTGATAGTTCACCAAAAAATATAGTTTGTATCTTAAATCAAAAGGTTGTAGCCTTCACCATTTGAGCAGTGAGCTCTAGGACAATGACTCCACTCCCCTAACATGGATCATTGTAAAAGACTCCTAACAGGGTCCAACCCTTAACAAGTTCTACTGTACTTAAAGCATTGTAAAGCTACTCCTAACAGGGTAAAGGATCTTCTAACAAGGATCACAAAACACTAGTGCAAAATATTAGTGGGTATCAAGTCCCACCGAGGTTTTTGCCTATTTGGGTTTCCCCATAACCATATTGGTGTCATGTGTTGATTTCATGTTTCATGTTTATGTGAATGTTTATTTCAGTACTTAAGCATTTAAGTTTAGAATAAAGATTAAAGGGAAAAGTTAAAATACATTGAACATTGATTCACCCCACCCCCCTTCTCAGTGTTCCCATTCCTAACACCTTGTTCCTATTTTATGGAACATTCCTAGTTTTGGAGGCTTCTTCATTCCTTCAGACTAGTCTTTGTCTCTTTTTGGAGTAGAGTTTTTCCCATGTGGTTTTCTCTATTTCTCCTCTTTTACAAAGACTCTCTTTTGTACTTGGGTCTTGATTAGGCCTTTTTTTGTTGGGACCCATTTTCTTTCAGTAGTTCTTTCTAGGTTTTTATCTTCTCCCAAAATTTATCTTAAGGGGGGTGTTAGAGTAATAAGTTGTTTACTTATTTATTAAATAATATTGATTTAATTACTAAATTGCTTATTATCTCTTTCTACTTAAGCTAAACTTTAGGCATATAATAATTAATTATTTCATTAATTATTATCATGCAACCTAGTTTTGTTCACCCTTTTAGGGTTTTGATCTCTCTTGTAATTATTGTCACCAAGGATTGCACCTGCAAATGGCTAAGTGTGAAACCTAGCAATCTTGTGAAACATTGGAATACTTTCAATTTGTGGGTAACCTATGAGAAAGTAAACCTCCAGATTAGGGGTCGGTTTCCCAATGAATCACCAAGTAAAACTTAAACTAAGCTTAGGAAAAAAATGGGAGAGAGTGCATGAAATGAAGAACTGAAAACTTAAACTAGGTGATTCACCCAATTGATAAAGATCCATAGATTGAAGAACACTTACAAGGACAATTGAAAACAACTTTGTAACTCACAACTTGACCATATTTCCTTGATACTTTTGAAATAAAAAGGTACTTGGAGTAAAAATAAGGGAAAGGGGCTTCTACAACTTAAAACCCAAATGTACACATATTAGAACTGCAGATAACAAAAAAATTGCTTTAGCACTCAATCTGAACCACTACGTAGATTAAAGGACATAATGAAATCATAATAATCTAAGCATTAATTTCAATAAGGGACTCATAAAATGTATAAGGACAAGAAGGATTACTAATTTGTATTCACCAAAAATAAGCCAAGTACAATCTGTATCTCTCAGAGCTAAAAACATTCAAATCTCGAGTGGAGATAGAATGGAAGAACTACCTCAATCATCAAAGTGAGAGGTATATATAGATGAACCTACAAAATCTACATTTGAGGATTCATGGTGCCTAACTCCACTAAATCTGGAAAATCTTCGCATTCTAGGACCATCAAATATGCTGCTCAAATACGGATGTCAGATTCCTAGATTCGTAAGGGTAGGTGGAATCTTCAAAAAATATAAGCCATTAAATCATTTTCCCTATTTATTCACTCTATCATATCCCCCTTTAATCATGCTAAAAAGTTCTGACGAAATGATTTATAAAATATTATTTGTCAGAATATTACAATAATGAATTCATTATTTATATTTTTATACTTTACCCTATGCCTTAAATATATGTGGATTTTTTTTTTTAAAAAGCTTTAATTCATTATATTTAATGAATAGTTTTTAACCCAATTTTTGAAAAAAAGGGGAAAACATATTCAAAAACTTATGTATTTACAAAATAAACCCACTTTTAATATGCTTAGAAGATGCTAAAAGCATCGAGCACTTCACTGTGGCTTGAGGAGGAAAGTTGCATCTCTAGACTCGTTTGGCTTTTGATCTTCAAACCAGTTTTGGAAACTTGGGTTTTTTTTATCTTCATATTGGCATCATGATTTCAAGTAGGCATTTGAGTTTGGTTTCTTATATCCTCTGTACATTTTACTTGTTTTTTTTTTTATAACATGCTTGCTATGAAATAATGGCACCATCTTAATTCCATGGCATGATTCAATTGTTGGCATTACTTATGTTCACTTTATTTGCCTTGTGTCCCTCGAGCTACAAGCTAGGGCATCATTTTACTTGTTATTGCTCACTGTTCATTGTTACTATATTGGCATCATGCCCTAGATTAGATCTCTATTCATTTGATTTTTTACTGTATTTACATCCATGTTTATTCTTTGTTGTCATTTCTTGAGAATTTAGAGGAATCTTGATAGGTCACGAGCTTGAGCTAGGGCATCATTATTATTGTTCCATTGGACCATGCCCTTTGAATTTTCTATTGTAACACATTGCATTAGCTATTCGTGTCTTTGTATTTATTGTTGGAAGCTTGGAGGCCCATGTGTTATGATATTACTTCTATCACTTGTTGTTTACTTCATGGTATTTACTAGTGTTTACCTTGAGGACCCGCGGGATTCATGTTACAACATTGCACACTGTTATTATTTCTTTGACAGTGACTATGATTTCTTCCTTATCTTCATGGTGCCATGATGCAACTTAGGTATCATTGCTTTATTAAATGATTTCTAAACTTTTGATTGTACTTGATATCCCGTGAGCTTACTTGGACATTAGCATTTGTTGTTTCTCACTAGAGAATCATCAACTTGCTCATTGCATGATCACTTTGTTTATTGAATGATGTCATATTGTTTAATGATGTAGTTGTATTTTTTTATCTATTTATTGCAACCCGTGTTCATCATAGTTATTGTTTATTTCTTCAGCCTGATTATGGGGCTTTTACAAAGTCACTGGTGTTCTAGCCCATGCTATTTCTTTGAAAGCTCATGCTCATCATTGTTTCTATTCATGCATTATAATATACTTTGAAAACCGGTCATTACTGATTGCTTATTATTGCTTCATTATTACTTGGCACAGTCTGTGCTTTATGTTGGATTTGCATTTCCTTTTACTGTCTCCTCATTGCATAGAGCTAGGGCATCATATTATACTCCATTGGTGTTTTATTCATCACTACTGCTCCTCTTTTATGCTCACTGCTTGAACTATTTTTTTTTGTCATGAAGGATTGTAATCACTACTTATTTTCTCCTTAATGGATTAGTACTCACACATTAGTGATGATGAGGCTTGAATGCCATCTCATCATGATGATCAAAATATTTTTGGTTCAAGGTTAAGAAAAAGTATGGAGCCTTCATTAGAATCTGTACCTTGATGTTTATCAGCACCGTGCAACTATTCTTATCAACTAGCTTAGAAGAATGTAGACTTGATATACATCATGCCATAGCATTAATGGATAAATGATAGAACTAGAATGCAGATTTATATACCTCTTGCTTCATTTTTACTTACTACATTCAAAGGGCCTCTTGTACTTATGCACCATGTTGTGATGTAATTTTTTTCTCTTGATCTTGAAGCCCATGATATCCCTCTTATCACTCATGCATATTTGATGTCATGGATGCCCCTTGTTTTCTGATTGATTTGTGATAATGTCCCTTCCATTTCTTGATTTACTCTTTATCATGACTTCCTTATGATTGTATCATTGTTGTGGGTTGTTCATTTGGAAATGGTACCACGGAAACATCAAATAGAACAACAACATTTGATGTTGTTGTTGTATTGTTTGGATGGGATATCCATAACAATGACTCACATGATGCTCATCTGTCATGCATATTGATCATGCTTTTTCCATTTCTACCTCCTTTAATGTTGATCTCTTTCTGATTGATTGTGATTCCATGCTTTCTATCTTTTTGATCCTTGAATGCCCCATGGCTACTACTTCTTCACTGACTACTTACACTTTCTTAGACTAGTGCTCCTCCTTGAGGCTCTCAGCGTAGCCAGAAACTCTATGGAATATGGCTTCTGACAACCTTGATGGGTTTAATGTAGGGTACTAGGAGCTCCTAACCCTTGATCATGGGTGCTCTTAGCCTGTAATGTGGTCTTTGTCAAGGAGCTTTGGGGCTTCCTGATAGTGCCCACATTATAGGGAAACATCATTCATTGTACTCCGACATTTTAACACTTCTATTGTCTAGACAATAGTGACCCTTGAGGATGTCGTCATTTTAGGAAAGGTCCATCCTCTTGGGATTTCTATTATTTGGATGAGGGAAAGCAACAGTTTCAAAGCTTCTTCTATATTTGCACATGGAACAAACAATTTAGTGAAAACATGGTATCTTCAATCCTCTACAACATTTTTCTGAGTGCACATGCCCTGTAGCATGGTTTCCTTTTAGAAGTGTATGGCTTGACTATGCACATGCATAATTATAGATGAGGATAAGTAATAGGATGTCATGCATTACTTAGATCCTTTTGATCTAACCCCCTCTCTTTATTCTTTGCAAGTTCTAGATCATATGGGAGCATACTGGATTCACCCTCAAGTCAACACTTCATCACTTCAGGCAATTTTTGGTACCTTGATTATTTATGTTCATCTACTTATGTATGTTTGTATTCATCCATGTTTTTCTGAAAGTTGGCTATGCTCATAGCCTATGTGAGCCTAGATGATTGTATCCTTCACTTCCCTTTTTTGTACAGTAAATACAAGTTATTTAGCATATGTAATCTTTAGATGTAGAAATTTATTTTCCCTTACATGTATCTCTTCTTATGAAATGAGCACAAATTTAAAAATCATCTAATAATGAAAACTACGGTATTGTAGTCACTCATCTAGTAATTAGGTTACCAATCTAAAATGAATATGAAAAAATATGGTAACATTTCTAGCGACCTTAGTTGAGTGCTTTCTTGATAAGTACTTTTGACCGGTTTCCTTCTGCATCCATTGGGCATAGAGTCTTTTGAGCCTCAAAACTAAACTTGACACCAAACAAAATAACTCCTTCTTTCCAACAAAACTAAATGCCTAAGATAGGTTGGTATTGCTCTAAGAGACTTATCATGTGAGGATCGATGATTTGTATCAGTGGTCACTTAACTCACTAGTACCAACCATTGATGCTTTCTTTATGGATCTTTGTAGAGTAGCATCAATGTGCCTTTGGCTTATTGCTAACCACAAAACCAAACTAAAACTAAAAACACACGTGTGCTGGAGCACTTAGGGAACATAGAAAATAGAAACTAAAACAACTAAGTACTAAAATACATGGGATAGTACTTAAACCTCAGTAACATGCTTTGAGGTGAATCCCATTCATGGGAATGGGAAATTCTTCCCCATCCATAGTGGCCAACTGGAATGCATTATGGTATTTACACTTAATAACTATGAAGGGTCCACTCCATATAGCATCAAATTTATTGTGCCTTCTTGGTTTGTTTTTTAACTCATCCCACTTAAGGACAAGGTCTCCTTCCTTGAAAACCCTAGGCATATCTCTTTTATCAAAACTTTTCTTCATCTAGGAATGATGGGCCTCAAGGTTTTCTAATGTCATTTTATATTTTATTCAAGCTCAATTAATTCAGAAATCCTAACTTGCATAGTGTCTTCTTCCATTAAATCAAGTTCTTTAATCAAGATTAAAGTAGGCAATTCAATAGAAATGGGAATTCTAGCCTCTTTTCCATAAACTAGCATGTAGGGAGAATTACATGTAGATCTCTTAGGGGTTATCATGTCTTCCCATAAGGTCATCTTCAACTTGTTGTGCCAATCTCTTTGGTTCCCCTCTATGGTTTTCTTGATGATCCTCAATAGGATCTTGTTAGTTGACTCTACCTGACCATTACCCTAAGGGTAATAGTTAGATGAAGTACTCAGGAAAATGTTGTGTCTCAATGCCCATTCAAAGATCTTCATTCCAAGAAATACCAAGGAATTTTCTGATATTATGAAATTTGGTGTGCCAAACCTTGACACAATGTCCTGATAGAAATTAAGGATAGAGCTCTCATTTGCTTCTTTTAATGCTATAACCTCTCTCCATTTAGTAAAGTAATTTGTAGCAGTAAGGATCCATTTGTGGCCATCACTGGATGGTGGATTGATGGGTCCAATGAAATCAAATCCCCATTTTGTGAAGGGTTGCTCTACTTTAATGGGATGCAATGGGAGGTTGCAAACTTATGTTTTCCAACAAATAGAGTAGAATTCATATATTTCCTTACCCAGGCAAGTGCATCCTTATAAAGGTTGGGGCAATAATATCCTTCTCTCATCACTTTTAGACGAGTAGTCCTTGGTGCAAAATGACCTCCAAATGCTCCATCATGGAATTCTTCCAAAATTATATTCATTTGGTTTGGCTCAACACATCTTAACAGGATACCATTATAGTCTTTTCTATATAAAACATCCTCTAGAATGACAAAAGGAATGGCTTGGAGTATAAAATACCTCCTTTTGGCCCTATCGAGACCCTCAGGACACTAACCAATCAAGAGATAGAGCTTCATTTCTATTTTCTAGCTTGCATTTTGCTCTGAATTTTGGTTCATCGGGATAGCATCTTCCTCTTGTTGATTGTTTTCTATTCTCCCTTCAGTCATTTGTTTGCATAACCCCTTCCCCTTACCAACTTAGTAACCTTGATTTGAACATCATATTCCATGACTTTAGTGACCCAACCAACCCTTTTATGGTTCAAATCCTTGTTCAGAAGGAAGTCTTTAATACAAGGGTGGGAAACCATGAGGTGAACTGTATTGTTAGAAAGTAAATGCCTGACTTTCTTCAAACTTCTTACCACTTCTAGTACATTCTTCTCCACAAGGGTTTAGTTTAACTCATATCCATCCAAACCCTAGTTGTAGAAAGCCACTAGTTGCTCTTGTTTATCATCATTTTGTTGAACTAGCATGGTAGATATAGTGTCAGTATTCCCAAATGCATACATAATGAAGTCTTTTGAAAAATAGGGGTTTATTATAGTAGGGTCAGAAGCTATTTCCTCTTTTACTTCCTTGAAACACCTCTTCCCTTCACTTATCCAATGGAATTTTGAATTCTTCTTCAGCATATGGGTCATAGGTTTTAGTAGTTATACAACATTTTGGATGAATCTTCTCAAGAAATTTATTCTCCCTAGGAAACTTTGCAGCCCCTTCTTGTGTGCTAGTAATGGTAATTCCATGATTTCACTTATCTTCTCAGAGTCAATAGTTGTTCCTTCTTTAGAAACAATGTGTCCTAGCAGCCTTCTTTCATGGACATCAAAGATACACTTCTTGGGGTTCAATGAGACTCTGAATTCCCTACATCTCTCAAAGATTTGTCTCAGATGAACCAAGTGATCATTATTATCTTTTGAGAAAACTATTATGTCATCTAGATAAACTAGGACAAATTTATATATTAAACTAGAAAATGCCATTTCCATGTCTTTCTAAAATGTTGCACCAGTATTAGATATTCCAAAAGACATCTTTATGTATGCCATGGTGCCCCATTTAATGGTAAAGGTTGTTTTGTATTGGTCTTCTTCCCTTATTGGGACCCAACTATAGCCAAAAAAAACCATCTAGTAAAGAGAACCCATCAAACTCTGAGACAAACTACAATATCTATTCCATGGAGGTTATTGGATGATGGTCTTTAAGTGAGGCTTGGTTGAGGTCCCTGAAATCCACACAACCGGATTTCACCATTCTTTTTTTTTATAGGTACTAGGTTAGAAACCCAAGAGGTGTGTTTGATAGGGAATATGATATTGGCCTCAATCATCTTCCTTAACTCTTTCTTTATTAACACTTCTAGCTTAGAGTCAATAGGTCTATGCTTCTATCTCATAGATTTAGCATGGGTTTCAAGCTTAATAGTGTGTTGGGCTAAGAGGGTGCCAAACCCTTTCAAATCATAATAATCCCATGCAAAAATATCATTGAATTCTTGACATAATAAGACAAAAGCTTTCTTTTCTGGTTGGGTAAATACCTTTCCAAGTTTGAGGAACTTGTCCCCAAGTATCTCAACAGGTTGATAATGTTCCTCTTTCAATGTCATGCTTTCTTTTTCTCCCCTAAGCTGTTCATCAGAGTTAAAAATAGACTCAAGGCTGACTAACCACTTGAGTAACTTATTAGTTTTCAACTGTAATATCTAATCATTGTATTTATGAGCATTTTTATTATGATTAGCTTTAGATAATTCAACTTCTTCTATCAAAAAAATTGATATTTTCTCATCACTTTCAAAAACTTTCCAGCTCACCTAGTTATCTAGGATTGAGGGTCTCACAAGGACCCTTACATGTTGTGCTTCAGTTTTTATGACTTCTTTTGGAATGTCATACTCAGATCCCATGGCAGGTAGCTTGTCTTCTTGCTTGTTCTGATTTCTTGGAACAGAGATTAGATTAAAAGCATGAAAACCTTCTATTAGATCCCAAACACCATTCTTGTACATCTTGAGCACATCATTCTCAGTGAAGTTAGTACCATGAATCTGGTTGACTATTATCTCACTATCATCTAGAACTTGCAAACATTTGATACCTTTCTTTCTGGCCCATTCTAAACCATGAATCAAAGCCTCATATTTTGTTGTATTATTAGTGCAACTAAAGGACAAGTGTACAGCAGAGTAATACCTTTTCCCTTCTAGTGAAATCAGAACAACCCCTCCTCCTGCACCAATTTTTCTTCTAGCACCATAAAATAATAACTTCCATAGATCATTTTTTTATTTTTCTAGATTCTTATCTTCCTTCTTCATCAGATTTGAGATCACTGCACCTTGCTCATGGATGATATACATTCCTATGCTAGATACTTCCATGTTTCTAAAGGGATCATCCTCTAGATTTCTCTCATCCCATTCATCCAAGGCAATATCTGGGATATTTTTAGTAGTGGTTTCTGGCTCTGAATCAATGGGATCTTGCTCATGGAATATTAGATTGGAATTTATGGAACTAGGTGTATAGGGTTCCACATGGTCTTTGAAAAGGCTTCTGATTTGATTTGAACCCTTATACCATATCTGGTTCTAAAATACAAATGAGACCAATCTGCTAAAAGATATCCACCCAACCTAGCAGTGAAATCTCTGATTATGCAAATAGCAAGGTAGTGAGGTAAGTCAATAACATAGACATCCTGAGGAATTGAGAAATTGGGACATTCATGTAAGGTGAGGCTTAGGTCCTTAATCACTCCAACCATGTTGACTGATGACCCATATAATTGAACAACGGGTCTATCTAGTGGTTCATAAGTCAACCCTAAGGTGTCTACTAATTTCTTAGATATGACTGAACTACTTGCCCCTAAGTCAATCATATAGTTATGTACGAAAAATTTCCCAATGACAAGAGTAACATAAAAGGGAGGGGGTTTGACCTGTGGAGTAATGGTGGGCTGCAAGCTGCCTTCTCCATTGTATTGATCTTTTTCAGATACCTCAACCATCAAAACTCTAGGTTTCTCTAAAACATTCTCATCATTCAACAAAAAATTAGACAAAGCATTAAGTATTATCTCCTTCTATCCAAGAATGGCTAAATTATCTAGCATAGGCACACTTATGGAATTTTTCTTCATTTTTTCAATAATATTGAAGGATCCTAAGCTCACCTTTGACTACCCTTTTGTTGTAGTAACCTCTAGTTGTGGTGATGCCAACTCTATTGCTACTTTGGTTGGCTCCTTGACCTCCTTAGGTTTCTTTTGAAGTGAGGCTTGAGCATCCTTGGGTTGTGGGGCCACAACTGGAGTTTGTTGACTGGTAGAAGTTGGTTGCTCAGAATCTAATGCCTTCTTCTTGGATCTTCTATTGGCTACAACTGAAACATAGTTCTATTTGTCATTTAGGGAAAATTTAAACCCACAAAACTCCTCCTTATGGAAATTAATGAGGGCCACCTCTAGTGTATTGAGCTCATTTGGGGTAGCCGATTGGCCTTGTTTGACCTCTGATTCTTTTGTCATCTCCTGTGGGGTCATACCATTGTTTTGCACCATGAGGGCTTGGCCATAGCTATTGGGACATATCCCTTGAAAGTGTTGTTGATTGCATGGACAACACCATTGGTACTCTTGTTCCATATTGTTTTGAGCTATAGGGACAAGCTCTCTAGAAGTACAAGGGATATTAGGATTGTAGGGCTAGCTAGTTTTTTCGTTGTAATTTATTGCTTGGCCTTACTGGCCTAACTCATATTGGGGCCTATTTTGCTGGTATGGTGCCTAATAGGGGGCTTGGTAAGGCTGTTGATAATGCTAGAACTGCAGCCTTTTGAGGTTAATCATCTCATTAGAAACATGTTGTAAGATCTTCTTAATTTCCTTCAATTATTGGGACTGATCAATAGATGGAGTAGCATCTTGCTCGGAGGGAGCTGGGATGGGTGGAACGGATGCCAAAGCTGGAATTGCTTCAATAACAAGATGTAGTTCAGGAAAAATAGGTATTGGGGGCCTTGAGGCTATCTTCCTAGCTTGGATGAGACTATTCTCAGCCTTTATAGTAATATCAAAGGTTGCTGGTAAATTTTTCCCTCCCATAGACTAGATCATGATAGAAATATCATTATTGAGTGCCCTTAAATAATATAAGAAAGCATGTTGGCTTAAAGGCCTAACTATTGTCAAAATCTTGTTCCATGTCCTTTGGAACCTAAAATTAAAGTCCATCATGTACTTATGAGGTGCTCTCTTTATAATGGTCAAGTGCTCAACTAAGGAGAGATGGTCAGACTTATCTTCAAATTGATTGGTTAAGGCTTGACCTAGCTCATCCCAGCTTTCTATGGAATTGATTTCTAGACCTCTGAACCATTGCAAATATTTTCATTTGAGTGATGTTGCTAACAATCTCATAGTTACATTATCATAGGTTATATTATGGAGAGCGTAGAGGGATGCAACATCTCTTATATGTTCAATAGTGGAGATTTGATCCTCTCCTGCAAAAATAGTTACGCTTTTAAGAGCTAACACAAGTATGTCATTTTCCTGCTATAAATTCAAGGGACTACCTTGATTGAAGGCCACAAAGAGGTGATTTCTAGCCATTGGAGGGTTTAAGGAGACTTGAACTGTTGGTACTACTTGCACTTGTAGGATTATGATAGTGATTTCAAGAATAGGATCAAGATTAGCAGATTGGAATGTACTAGATAGGGATGACTTGGTCCTCTTCTTAGATGGAGGTAGCTCTACATAAGTGAATGGATTCTTGATCTACCTAGTTGGAAGCCCACTCATAAGATTAAGGGTTTATCTGCATGAAAAAATATTGGAGTCACCAGGTATGATATAAAAACATAGTCACTACTCAAACTAAACAATAACCCATATAGAACCACTTCAAAAAATCTGACTCACTAAGTCTTTGTCCCACCAGGTGTGCCAAAAAACTATTTCACCAAAGGATTGCACCCGCAAATGGCTAAGTTTGAAACCTAAAAATCTTGTGAAACATTGGAATACTTTTAGGTTTTGGGTGACCTATGAGAAAGTAAACCTCTGGATTAGGGGTTGGCTTCCCCTTGAATCACCTTAAAACTTAAACTAACCTTAGGAGGAAAAGGGGAGAAAGTGCATGAGATGAAGAACTGAAAAATTAAACTAGGTGATTCACCAAATTGATAAAGATCCATAGATTGAAGAATGCTTACAAGGACAATTGAAAACAACTTTTTAACTCACAACTTGACCCTATTGCCTTGATACTTTTGAAATAAAGAGGTAATTGGACTAAAAATAAGGGAACGGGGCTTCTACAACTTAAACCCCAAATGTACACAGATTAGAACTGTAGATAACAAAATAATTCCTTGAGAATATAATCTTAACCACTATGTATATTGAAGGACATAATAAAATCACAATAATCTTAGCATTAATTTCAATAAGAGACTTGAAAAATGTATAAGGACAAGAAGGATTACTAATTTGTATTGACTGAAAAGAAGCCAAGTACATTTTGTATCTCTCAGAGCTACAAACATTCAAATCTCAGGTGGAGATAGAGTGGAAGAACTACCTCAATCAACAAAGTGAGAGGTATATATATATATATATGAATCTTCAAAATCTACATTTGAGGATTTATGGTGCCTGACTCCACTAAATCTGGAAAATATTTTCATTCTAGGCCCATCAAATATGCTACTCAAATTCAGATGTCAGATTCTGAGATTTGTAGGAGTAGGTGGAATCTTCAGAAAATATAAAGCCATTAAATCATTTCCCCTATTTATTCACTCTATCATATCCCGCTTTAATCATGCTAAAAAATTATGAGC
>BSBK01002993.1:377500-517500 GCA_027943335.1 Chamaecyparis obtusa
AATTCAAGTTGTGCAAGGACACATTCCCACTTGATACCATTGTTTTAGTTGTGGTCTTTGAAGAGAACTATACACTACAACCATAGAATGAGGTGCAAGCAAAGTATTACAGCTCTCAACAAGTTGCTATATTTGTTCATATAGCATTCATGCATGCACCAGATAGCACAGAGGAGAACATGAAGATATTGAGGGAGTATCATTTTTATATCAGTGATGATCACTCACATTCTATGAAGTTTTTACATGGTTGCTTTCAACTATTTTATGGTCATCTGGAAAACAGGGGCATAAAATATCATCGACATATCATTTGGTTAGATAATTATGCATCCCAATTCAAGAAATCTTGGATGTTTAATTGGTTGTGCAGGATGCATAAGATTACTGGAATTTCAATATATGTGGAATTTCACAGAGGCTAGTCATGGAAAGGGAGAGCATGATGGCACAGGTGCATGTATTAAAAGAGCCTTAGCACATGAAGAATTAAAGTACAGAGAGAAAGAAACATTGTCAAATGCAAGATGTATTGTCTAGTGGTGTAACGCTACAATGGGTCTAGGTAATGAAGGTGAGTCTATGGTTCGTAGATTTTTTTGGTTGATGGATGAAACTAACATTGCACCATATGAGGATTGTTGTACATTGACAGGATCGAGTGAGCTACACTCTTTTAAAATTTGTAATGCAGGTTCATGGAGTATCCACACATGACATATGGTGTTCTTTTTTTCATCATGTGTAAATGAATATTGGGATGGGTGTGAGTCAAAGGAATGGGTTGATGAATGGTATACATGTATTTTGAGTTCACTTGCCTCCTATCATCCCCATGAATCACTACAACTCACAGAAATGGAATCATCCATTGACTTTGATCGCTTATCTGATCTAGTACAACCAGGTCTTTATTTTCCACATACAAATAATCTCAAATTTAGTACTTTATCATAAATATTTAGTAAACTAATGTCCTCATTATTTTTATATCATTACAAGCCATGTTTTTGATGTTATTGCACCTGAAGACAATGAAGAAGGGATAGATTATTATTTGTGTCGTTGTGTTGAGGCAAAAAAGAAATTGGATCACTCGATTATCAATGGTGAAGAATTAGAATACCCTATAGGAGTAGTGGTTGTAACTGGTACATGGCTTAGACAGTATTCTATGAAGAAACCTAGGTTGTGGTTGTTCAAGGATTGGGAGACACATAGAAAGATTCTTCATTATTCAAACCTCATCATTGCATCAAATGTCCACTTGATCATATATGGGGGAAGACCGAATAATAAAACTCTTTGGAAGGTTCATGAGTTAGACCACGAGGCAATACTTGAGACAATCAAGGGTAGGGCAGACCCAATTGGTTCATTGGACTAAATGGAGATACAAAATATCGTAACATGTCAAATTTATATAGCACTATAAATTGGGTGGACTATAAATTGCTCATGCATTACCCCGTATATATAACAGGAAGTTTGTAACATTTAATGACAACCTTTCTCTTCTATTTTTTGGAGCAATACTGGAAGGTTTTCTCTTCTTAGCTCTTTCCTCTGGTGCTCCTATTGAGCTGAGTTGTAAAAATATTTCTCATTATTAATAAAAAAAACTTTATAATAGAAATCTTATAGTTCAGAGATATTTCACAGCATACATAGCATAATTCATATATTCTTTACATACACTAAGATGCCAGTTCAACATTAACTTCCACACATAAACCCAACCAAAACCAACTTCTAAACAAGCCTACCATAAACACCACATACAAATAACCTAAAATCTTCCAACAAAACCTAACCCAGAGTAGTAGGAAACTTGGTAACAGCCTTACTTCCTTCAGAAGCAACATGCCTAGCCAGCTCTCCAGGCAAAACAAACTTGATAGCAATCTCAATTTCTCTGGAGGAAAGTGTCACGATCTTGTTATATTTTAGCATAGAAGCAGCCTCAAGAGTAATCTTATCAAAAATATCAATCATGAAGCTCTCCATGATATCCATGGCAGCACTGGATATTCCCTTGGAGGGATGCACTCATTTCAACACCTTGTATATTAACCTTTTGTAACTTCCTACACTTCTCTTCCTCTTCTTTTTCTTATTCTCTTCCTTTTGAACAACACTTTCTTTTCTTTTCTCAGCTTTGGAGAATCCTTTACTTCATTCTCTCCTTTCATACCATCTTCTTTAAGACCCAAAACCCCCTAGAAACTAGGGCTTGCCCAATGTCTCATCTCCCAGCACCATAGAAGCTGAACCAAAGTTGATTCACCATCATTTGACCATCCTATGATGGAGTCATGCACAAAATAACCCCCTATAATGGCTAGAACATTTGCTATTGTACCCTTGCACCAATTTCATGACCCTTATGCACCCTTCAAACTCATCAAACTCCTATCCTTGAAATATTTCATGACCCTTATGCACCCTTCAAATTAATGTCTACTCTGGGAGGAAGATTATAATTTCCATATTTCCACAAGCCTTGAAATATTTTCGTCATTATCACTCTCTACCTCCACTCTCTCAATTTAGTCCTCTCCTTCTCCACTACACTCAGCTTAGCCATCCTTACCTACTCTTTAACAGAGATTCTCCAAAATTTGTATACAAAGGCATCCTATAGGAAAAAATGAAAAGTTTCCCAGAGAATATCCTACAACTTTTGACCAATTGAGGAAGCAAAAAATAAGTGAATAAGCAATTGGCTACCAACCACACAGAAATTACAAGACTTTGAAAAAAAAATATTCTTTCTTGATGTTGAACTCATTTGATGTGGTTGTATATGATATGTACATTGTACTTTATAAAGTGTTTTATGATTATCTAATTTCAACTTATTATATGATGCAGCCAAGTGTCGACACAGTCATTATATATGGTATGTTTTACTATTTTTTTTTGAGAACTAATGCTTCTAGTGAATCCAAATTTAGTTGTTATAAAGATGAGATGTTAGTGAATGACTTCTTCCTAACACTACTCTTCCACCAGATCTAGATTTCAATCCTTTTGTGGATCTACAGGCTCAATCGCGAGCCCACAAGATTGGCCAAGAGAAAATTGTGATTGTATATCAATTGATTACAAAATGTTCATTTGAGGAGAAAATATTGCAATGATCAAGAAGAAAATTGGCTATGGAAAATCTAGTTATGAATTCTGTTAAGAATGAAACTATTAAGAAATTGCATGATATATTACTCAATGGTGCAAGGAATATTCTTGATGAACATGGGATTGCAGCTACATCTATTCAATATATAGAGGAAGATATAGAAAATCTTCTTAATAGAGATATTAATGCGAGAGAAAAGGACATTTCAGAAGAAAATGGTAATCTTGGTGCCATCCAAGGTATGCCAATTACTTAGGATGAAGAAACAAAGCCCACAGTTAATGGGAAAGAGTGTGAAGAGCTTCTTGGACCCATGATAGAAATTACAGATAAGGAGGAAGAGCTAGGAAGGATAAAACGGCAAAGGAAAGAAGTAAGATATGTGTGTGAGACTATGTCAGATGATGATGATGAGTACTCACCATCTACTAGTAGCTCAAGTAGTGATAGAAGCTCTTCGGTTCACATGTACACTGACACAAAAAATTCAAATAAAGAAGTAACAAGTTTTGTGGAATTATCCACAGAGCAATGTGAAATGAAGCCTCAAATTGGTTCATTAGCAGGCAAATAATTTGGTCATGCACTTCATTCTAGCACCACAAATATTTCTATTAGAAATGCCTATTCATCAATGGCCTTGCATTTATGGGACTTGGGCATTATCCATGAAATGTAAGTTCATTGCCACCTTTGGCAAGGTAGTCTCACTCCTCATTTTACAACAAAGGGCAGCCATCTATGGTCCAAGGTTTTAATTCAACTGACAAGTGGAGAGCTTCTCAAGGTATTGATCTCTTTCATAGAGAAGTTCCTGCTTCATCTCAAGGTTATTGTTTAGGTGACCAACTCCTTCGAGGTCCACAAATAGACCCATTAATTTCCCAATTTAGTTCATTAGCAGGCAAAGAATTTGGTCATGAACTTCATTCTAGCACCACAAATATTTCTATTAGAAATGCCTATTCATCAATGGCCTTGCATTTATAGGACTTGGCCATTATCCTTGAAATGTAAGTTCATTGCCACCTTTGGCAAGGCAATCTCACTCCTCATTTTACAATAAAGGTCAGCCATCTATGGTCCAAGGTTTTAATTCAGCTAACAAGTGGATAGCTTCTCAAGGTACTAATCTCTTTCATAGAGAAGTTCCTGCTTCATCTCAAGGTTCTCATTTAGGTGACCAACTCCTTTGAGGTCCACAGATAGACCCATTAATTTCCCAAATTGGTAAAAGGGTAGATGCAATTTTGGAAAGAGTATCCCAATTCAAGAGAAATGGAAATTCCAGTGAGCATGAAGTTATTGTAAATCCAATGGGTGCATCTCCTCCACTAACAAATATAACTACTTCCAGAGACTTGAGTTTAAATGGAAATTGTCTATTCCCAAACATGCCCCAGTTGAGCAAATGAACTAGATGTTGCTTGAGTAAAGAAGATAGTGGTTTATTAAAGCATCTGCATTATCCCACTTGCTATCAGTTACTACTTTTTGAGTAGCTTTCCAGCTACTTCTGTGTGGGATTTTTGTAATATATAATGTCCTCATGCAAGTACATGCCACACACAGTCATTCGATCACCACCGATGACTCCGTGTTGAGGTGTCCCTCAAGGTCCCTTAAGCATGAAATCAATGATCTTTGGGGGATCTTATCTCAGAGCTTGTGCAAGGTAGAATGAATCTATTAGTTGCTACGGGATTGTGTTTTCAGGGCCTACAAAAGCCTATCTTGGTTTTCAGATATTCAATTTCGTTTAAATTTGGCAACACATTCTCGGTCGATGTCAGAACTCAAAGTGTTCCTCAGTTTAAACGGCCAATGTTTCGTATCTTTCCAACTGTCAATCATAGCATCGAACCATTTGTTCCAATAGCTCTGAATGGTCAGGTAAATGCTAGTGGCAACCTTGTTCACCACGTACAGTCATTCGATCCCCGCCAACAACTCCAGATCGAGGTGTCCCTCAAGGTCCCTTAAGCATGAAATTGGTGATCTTTGCGGGGTTGTATCTCAGAGCTCATGCAAGGTAGAATCAATCTATTAGTTGCTACAAGACCATGTTTCTGAGGCCTAAAAAAGCCTATCTCAGTTTTTAGAGATTCAACTTCGTTTAAATTTTCCAACACATTCTCGGTCGATGTCAGAACTCAAAGTGTTCCTCAGTTCAAATGGCCAACATTGTGTATCTTTCCAACCATCGGTCATAGCATCAAACCATTTATTCCAATAGCTCTGAATGGCCAGGTAAACCCTAGTGGCAACCTTGTTTGCCACGCACAGTCATTCGATCCCCGCTGACAACTTTAGGCCGAAGTGTCTCTCAAGGTCCCTTAATCATGAAATTAGTGATCTTTGTGGGGTCATATCTTGGAGCTCGTGCGAGGTAGAATTGATCCATTATGTGCTACGGGACCATGTTACCAGGGCCTACAAAAGCCTGTCTCAGTTTTCAAAGATTCAACTTTGTTTAAATTTGGAAACACATTCTGGGTTGGTGTCAGAACTCTAAGTGTTCCTCAGTTCAAATGGCCAATGTTCCATATCTTTCAAACCGTCGGTCGTGGCATCGAACCGTCAGTTCCAATAGCTCCGAATTGTAAGGCCGACCCCATTTCCACCTTTTCCTTGACACTTCGATGTCGGAGGATTAAGGGGTTTTGTAGTATCTGGATGATTGGTAAATCCCTAATGGAATTGTACCTACATATCAGTACCTATCAACTAAGTGTCGCAATGACATAGGTGATATCTCTAGGTTGTTAATTATGTAAGTGAATCTTGTATGCAGTATGTTACCCTATAGATCATAGATCCAGCTAGACTATTAAGGTTCCATTGAGTACTTTTGTTGAAAGGATTAAATTAATAGTTGATGTGATGATTCTAGTAACTCCTATGAGGAGGATGGGTAATGTTTTGATGATGTATTATATGGTTATACCGTAGTGATGTTTTGGTGATATTATTAGAACCCTGAACAAGGATTTGTTAGATCCTAGACTAATAGGATTATTCTACATTTTGTTTTCCTAGATTAGGAAATTTAATCATACTTGTGATAAGAATTTTATAGGACCCGACTGTTATGGTTACCCATTACCAATGTTGAACCATCGATTTATCTTAAATATTATGCTAAGGAAAATTGAGAATCTTTGGGATTAGGAGCACTATGGAGTTATGCCATCGAATTATGTAGATTGAATTGAATTGAAATAATGAATGTATTCTATATGTTGCAAGCCTACATTTGGATTATGATCTATAAGAAGGCACTTTACTTTATGTGACTTTCATTACACAGTAGAAATTATAACTTGTGCATATAAAATTATATGTAATTGAATTCTATGTTGTAAATGAATATCATGTTAGATATCTTCACTGCATTGGTGTTATGAGTAATTGATGACTACCTTATGATGATGTTAGATTATTGATGATCATGATTTCAATTAATTATGAGATTAGTATGCATTAGAGATGCAATTGAATTATGAAATTGAAAGTGTATTGATTTGATTATTATACCCTATATGATCATATGCAGTTGGATTGGGATTATTGTAGGGATGTTGTATTTTGTATATTTAATTATATTAGTTTCTTCCTTGAACTATTGATGTTGCATTGAGGTGTTGCAAGTGGAAGGACCATGGAAATATATTTAGGGAAATCACATTGAATATATGTGCAATCAGTTAAGCCAAGGCCCGGTCTATGAAGAGACCCGAGGCCTTGTTGTAAAGTATTTTATTCATAACAGTAATGTGGATGTATGTGTGTTAGGAATGTGATTGTATAATTTTGTGACACACCTTAATTGTAATGTGTTTATGTGTGAGTGTCACTTGACACTTAAGTTAATGTTAATTAAGGTGTGATTATGTGTAAAGGATGTGAGAGCAAGGTTCTAGAAACATTTAGGGGGAGATCCAATATGCAACCACTTGTCTTGAAACCCCATAATGAAGTCCCCATCTTCCATTTTCGTGCATACTCTTAATCATGAGTTTTAGAGGGTTAAAAGTGGCCTTAGGGAGTGGTTTTATGCATATTTAGCTAACCCATTCCATGTACCTATGGGTTAGGGGTATTTTCAACATGGGAGAAGCCCAAAATTGACTTTTTGACCCCTCCAAAAGTGCATATTTAATTTTGAGCGAGATTTCATCTTGTCATATAGCCTAGAAAGTACTTTCATGACCTTCTTCCCTGTTTGGAGAAGTCCTAGGTCACCCACCTCCAAGGACCACCTTTATGAGGAGAGGGATGTGTAAGGTTTGGGGTTTTGTCAACCAATGGGAGGGCTTTCTTTTCCCTAGGATTTTTGGGAGTTGGGTTAGAGGTCCTTTTTGTAGAATTTTGGAGAACATTGGGATTGTTCACCCATTCTCTATCCTTAGAGATCACCAAAGTCAGAGGAGGAAGAAGCTTGGATTTGGGAAAAAGGCACAACTCTCCTTCATTTTGCATTTGGATTTGAGGTTGGATATGTTCTCACTCTTGTTGTAGAGAATTTATGTGTTATGTTCTTCTTTGGCTCCCCATGGTTGGTCATGGAGGAAGCATATCTCTTGAATCTATGTTGTGTTTTAGCTCCCCATGGCTGGTCATGGTGAGAGCAAGCATCTTGTGTTTTTTTTTGTAATTGATTTGGGTTGTATGCTCTTGGCTCACTCACCCATGGGAGGGAAGAGCAACCAAGAGCGGGTGTGGGAATGGAGGCAACTCCATGTGTAGAGTCTCCTCCATGTGTGGGGAAGGATGAAACTTGGGTTGAGTGATTTTCCCCAAGTAACCTTGCATTTAGCCCATGAGGCATTGGGGGTATAAGGAGGGAAGATTGGCCATGTGAGACTTGTTATGAAATTGTGTATATTTTGGGTCCATGTGTGGCCTTGTTATGATATTGTGTTTATTGGGTCTATGTGTGGCCTTGTTTTCATGCAATGTTTGTCTCCATGGGTTGTCCACCCACACCCCACAAAAGGAATTCTTGGAATTTCTTAGTTTCACCCTTGAGGGAATTTGGGTTAAATATATGTTTTCTTGTGAGTGTTTTGTGTTTGAGAATGTAACCCATTCAATGTGATTTCCCCAAGCTCGGGGGTGGCCTCATGAGAGGCCTAGGATGGGAGGTGAGCATCCCATGGCCTTCCTTCTTTGCCTTGTTTCTTGCAGATTTTTGGAAGCCTTGAAGACTTATTGTTGGAGCATTGCTCTTGTGGATATGTGAGGAAATCTTCTTGGTGTTGAAGCATCTTTTGTATTGTGAATAAACTCTTGTAGGGATATCTTGTGATATCCATGAGATCTTTGTAATTTGAAATGGAGTATCACTCTCCAAGTCATATAATGTATCAGGGATTGTTGTGAAAGGTTGTGAGTATTTGTTGTAAATCTTGTGATAGTTTTAATTATGATATTGTAGAATCATGTTTTATGGTTACAAAGATTAATGAATAAAGTTGATTTCAATGAGTACATTGTAATTTTTTCAAAGCATTGAGTAGTGCTAGTAAATGTGGTTACTTGAAGTTTCTCTTTGAGATAGTAATGAGAAAATGAATTGTTAATAAAAAAAAAAAGTTATCAATACATCATAGTTATTGTATTGGGATCATTGTATGAAAATGTTAATTGATTTACAAACCAAGATTTAATGGCTATCTATTCTCTATCCTTGCAAACTTTAAAATGATAGCTTGATATTGCATGGTTATAGAAGCTATCAATTAGTTGTGTATAATGATCAATTAATAACATTAGATTCATTTCCATAAGAAGACTATATGTGATAATTAGTTAATTTGATATTCCAACTTTATCACCTATAATCTACCTAAAACAAATAAGAAAAGATATAAACCAAGTAGATGTGTAGAGAAAATAAGATTTCTCATACAAATTTAACTGAAAGGGAAAATGGAGACCTACAAGTCTCTGGATTTTGTATGGGAAAAAAAATTCCCATACAAATCCATGCCACGGTCATTTTTATATAATATAACTTACCTTTTTAAATTTCTAAACAATAAAATATAACATTTTTACCCTTACCTTTATGACTCCCCAAAAGGGGTGCGGGTATGGGAGACCACACCTAGCCATCAATAAATTTAGACCTGCAATGTTATTAATGCAATATACTCTCCAATGTCCTGATTGCAATTTTATTAATTGTTTTATTTCCTATCTATTCCCTTAACCTGCGTGGGCTTTCTTCTTGGCATTTGTGTGGGGAATGGGGTGGGACCCAACTCCCCATGTCCCCTCAACTCCCCATTCCAAGGAAGCTTGTGCTAGGTGTATGAGCAGGCTGCTTTTTGGCTAGGGTGATGTGAACGTGGGCCCTCCAAAAACAATGCCTCATAAATCTGCAATCCTCCTTCCACTAAATTCGCACCCCCACCTTAGGACTTTGGTTTTGGGTTTAGATGGTTTCCCCACCCACTTGGCACATGGATTAAGGGGGAAATGAAAAAGGGAAGTTAGAGTAGGGGGTAGGTGTTTAGGTAGGGAGCTAGGAAAGCTAGGGTGTAGCTTAGGATGTATGAGTAGGTTAGCCTAGGATGTTTAGTATAATTAGTAGGTTGTTGATTGTTTTGTTTAGATTTTAATGAGTAGACTAAGTAGTTAATAAGATAGTTTAGGATGTTAGTAAGTAGTGTTATTAATTTAGTTAGTAATGATTGTCATGTAAATAAATGATAGGTATTTTGTTAAATAAAACAAATAGTCCTTATTAATTTATTTGTTAATTGTTTTAGTAATATTTGTTTAGTGATTGAATTCATATCACTATTAATAGTTAATAGAATTTCTATTAATTAAAAGTAATAATCTTTATTTAATTAATTGTTAATTATTTTTATAATTAGTTCATAATTAATATTAATTATTGTGTAATATTTAATAAATTTTATTAAATATTGTATAATAGTCTATATTTAACATTGTTCGATAATTGGGTTAGTTATTATTTGGGAATTGTTATATGCTTCTTAGTTGTTAATCGTAGTTATTAGTTATTAAATATTATTGTGATTAAAGAAAATGGTTAATAACTAGTAGGGTTATTTTTCCGTCTTAAATAGTAAAGAGTCAATTTATTTAGTTAACGTATTTATTGAATATGAGTTCGAACTCAACTAGTAGTAATGCATTTGCTAAACTAATAGTTTATTAGATTTAGATAAAGTGTTAACTTACCTATGGATAGTAGGATTGTGGATTATCATACCATTGAGCTTTAAGTAACCTAATTTTATTAAAAGAGGTTTAGTATGTTTTGAGCATGGTAGTTTTACTCATAGTCCCTTGTATGTTTAGATGACATCGCATTCTTAAATAACACCAATAAGTTCATATGTCGTCTTTTAATAATGTAATTAAGGTTGGTAGTATGCACCCTAGGGATGAGCATATTGGGCTATTCTTTAAAATAAAATGTAACTCAATTTCTCGAACATCGAATTGATCTAGCTATACATCGGTTATTAAATACTCATTTGTCATAGTAACATGACTATTTATGGATTGAATCCTTTGACCCAGCATAGCATAACTTTGCATATAGTCTCATCCATTCGATAACAATATAGTTGGAATTAAATGTGGTACCCTCATAATCAACTTTAATGTTAAGGTAACTTCAATTATAACATCTCCACCTAGATGGATTCCTTGTTAAAAACTAAATCATCTAGTAAACCTTGTGAACCAACATTGCTTAGAATCGGTTCTTCAAACTCTTTTCATACTTTTGTCTTTGTCACTTGATAAATCACATTATATCTTGGCACTATTATCCTTTTAAAAAAAAATTGTTGGTTGTGTTTTGACCCGAAATTTTGGGCATTACATGAATGGTCAGGTAAACACTAGTGGCAACCTCGTAGAATCAATCCATCAGGTACTACGAGACCGTGTTGTTGGGGCCTATAAAAGTCTGTCTTGGTTTTTAGCGATTCAAGTTTGTTAATATTTGGAAACACATTCTCGGTCGATGTCAGAACTTATAGTGTTCCTCAGTTCAAACGGCCAACATTGCATATCTTTCCAACCATCGGTTGTAGCATCAAACCTTCTGTTCCAATAGTTCTGAATGACCGAGTAAATGCTAGGGGCAACCTCATTTGGCATGCAAGGTAGTTCGAACCCCACTGACGACTTTGGGCCGAAGTGTCCCTCAAGGTCACTTAAGCATGAAATCAGCGATCTTTGCGAGGTTATATCTTAGAGCTCGTGCGAGGTAGAATCGATCTGTTAGGTGCTAAGGGACCATGTTATCGAGGCCTACAAAAGCCTATCTTGGTTTTCAGAAATTCAAGTTTTTTTAAAATTCAGCAACACATTCTCGGTCAATGTCAAAACTCAAAGTGTTCCTTAGTTCAAACAACCAACATTGTGTATCTTTCAAACCGTTAGTCGTAGTATTGAACCGTCAGTTTCAACAGCTCTGAATGGTTGGGTAAATGCTAGGGGAAACCTCATTCGGCACGTGCAGTAGTTTGAACCCCGCCAAAGTGTCCCTCAAGGTCTCTTAAGCATGAAATCAGTGATCTTTGTAGGGTCATATCTCGGAGCTCATACGAGGTAGAATTGATCTGTCAGGTGCTACAGGGCCATGTTGCTGGGGCCTACAAAAGTCTATCTCAATTTTCAAAGATTCCAGTTTGTTTAAATTCAGCAACACATTCTCGATCAATGTCAGAACTCAAAGTGTTCCTCAGTTCAAACGACCAACATTGTGTAGCTTTCAAACCGTCGGTCGTAGAATCGAACCGTCAATTCCAACAGCTCTGAATGGTCGAGTAAACATTAGGGGCAACCTCATTTGGCAGGCATAGTAGTTCGAATCCCACCGACGACTCCGGGCCAAAGTGTCCCTCAAGGTCCCAAATGCATGAAAATAGTGATCTTTGTGAGGTCATATCTAGAAGCTCATGCAAGGTAGAATCGATCTATCAAGTGCTATGGGACTGTGTTGTTGGGGCCTACAAAAGCCTGTCTTGGTTTTCAGTGATTCAAGTTTGTTAATATTTGGAAACACATTCTTGATCGATGTCAGAACTTATAGTGTTCCTCAGTTCAAACGACCAACATTGCATATCTTTCCAACCATCGGTCGTAGCATCAAACCGTCTGTTCCAATAGCTCTGAATGACCGAGTAAATGCTAGGGGCAACCTCATTCGGCACGCACAATAGTTCAAACCCTGCCGACAACTCTGGGCCAAAGTGTCCCTCAAGGTCTCTTAAGCATGAAATCAACAATCTTTTTGGGGTCATATCTTGGAGCTCGTGCGAGGTAGCATGGATCCTTCAGGTGCTATGAGACTGTGTTGTCGGGGCCTACAAAAGCATGTCTCAATTTTCAGTGATTCAAGTTTGTTAATATTTTGAAACACATTCTCGGTCGATGTCAAAACTCATAGTGTTCCTTAGTTCAAATGGCCAACATTCCATATCTTTCCAACCGTCGGTCGTAGTATCGAACCGTCTATTCCAACAGCTCTGAATGACCGAGTAAATGCTAGGGGAAACCTCATTCGACATGCATAGTAGTTCGAACCCCGTCGATGACTCTAGGCCAAAGTGTCCCTCAAGGTCTCTTAAGCATGAAATCAGTGATAAATGCTACTTACAACCTTTTTTGGCACACATTCATTCAAATGACACTGACGAATTAGGAGTGAGTAGTAGGATGAGTGAAAATATGTATTCTAGTGTTTGTCATTAACAATCAGTCAATTAGGGGATAATTAGAAGTTAGTTTGTAAAAGCATAAGTTTTCACATCCACATCTGCCATAGTAATCTTATTAATAAAAGAACTCTTGCCAACATTAGGGTACCCCAAGAATCCTTATATTATATTTATACATTTATGCATTCATTTCATTACTTTTGTTATTATTACAGTCAAGGAATTGACTGTTATTGAGGACAATGACTGGCATTTGTAGCATAGTCAGCAAGTTAATCATACATCGATAAACATACACGCATAACGATAAGGCATGGGAAATTTACAAAGAAAAGACATCCACATAAACATAAATTAGTATATATCAATACACCAAACACATGAATTGCATACCTAAAACATTAAAAAAAATATTCGTAGGGCATGAAGTCAAATATATATGTCCAATAATGTCATACATTGAATATATTCAATACAGTAAAACTAGCTTCCTCAAAGCCAAATGGATGTACAATGTATCACTGATACAATATACAAAAAATATGTCCACTAATGTCATATAGGCATACAATCCATATCCCTAATCTAGTCCTCTCCCGCTAGGGGAAGAAAACAAATCTCGAGCTGTCTTCGATTGTCACGTTGATGGAGATGCAGTGGATGTCGTAGTCTTCCGAGTGTGCTCACTCGTCCTCCTGTCTAGACTCTTTTGTAGCTCGACCTGATAAAAAAAAAAAATTAGATAGAGATAACTAATATACATCAAAATTGAATTATACAATGACATAAAATTGAATATTGGCTTACCGCTAGCAAATAGTCACTATGTTCATCCACCGAAGGCGCATCCTGGCGATCTGGAGTCATAAGTCCCTACAAGAATGATCAAAATAATAATTAAAATACATACATGGATATCGTTATAAAATTCAATACAAACTATTAAAATAACAATTAAAGTTAAGTGATCTCTTTCATACCTTAGTCAATGCTTTAGAACTAGCTACTACTGCAGCTACTCCACAATCCAAAGTATCACAGATGGAAGGAGGAGTCTCTGATGTCAAAAGCTGAAAATGAAACAAAAAAAGTAAATTATGCAGTTATCAAGATTACATATATTTTTTACAACCCTACTAATGAGTAAATGATACCTCCGTGAAGGTTCCACCACATCCTTCAGTGTGCGGTGTCGAAGTTGAAGCTCCAACATTCAACTAGTGCACATGTACATGGAAAATTATAAGATAACCATTCATATAAGAACGTACTACTGACATGTTAATTATAATGCATTATTACATGTATACCTATGGACTCAATGGTGACCTCACAAACCTAGGTGAAAGAATGTAATCATCGTGCCTCTGGATTTTGATCATAATTTGTCTAGTAATTTAGTCATTCATTCATTAATTAAATATGATCAAGTAAATCCAATTAATATGCAAATAAAGATACCTCAAGGAAAGTTGTACGATGCCCTTCACTGTCTATTGTGAATGTCGATGGTCCACCAGTGCACATCTAATACACATGCACAATAAGTTAGGATACAATTATTCATATAATTACATAATAATCAAATATGTTAATTAAATGTTTTATTCGATACATACTTGTGGAATTGATGACGATGTGTAAAAGGGGACATTAGGATCATTGCCACTTCCACTGCCACCGCCACCACCACTGACACTCTTGCCCTAAATTTTCATCATAAACAATAGATACTAAATTAAATAGTTATTCTTTTATAAATGAAATATGATCAAAGAAATTTAATGAACTTGGAAATATTTACCTATGTGTCAATGCCAAATGTCGTATTTAGAAAGCTATCAATCATCAATCCAGAATCCTCTTCCTCTCTCTCATG
The DNA here is from genome assembly GCA_027943335.1 of Chamaecyparis obtusa. Taxonomy (NCBI): domain Eukaryota; kingdom Viridiplantae; phylum Streptophyta; class Pinopsida; order Cupressales; family Cupressaceae; genus Chamaecyparis; species Chamaecyparis obtusa. Next base: position 392,238 of record BSBK01002993.1, read on the forward strand.
AGTAAAAAATGTGCACAAGCATCCACATGACTGACAAATATGCCCCCTCGAGGATTGACCATAGTCACCCTCAACTAAAGGAGTGGCACACTGAATGAGAGTCTGTGTCAAAGCACTAATCGTGCCTAGTGTGTCTGCCTCTACATTATCCTTCACAACGGAAGGAATACTAACTTGATCCACCTATGGCTTGTCAATAGAAGCCCTAGGGGAGTTAGGGTCATGATGTGCCCCTTCTTGATCAAATGATGGGCCCCCTCCTCTACCCTAAGAATCTAGAATGTCAAAATAATTTGGCACGTCCTTGAGTACAAACTCGCAATAGAGTTTCCTCAAGAAATATATAGGAACCTCATGATTGTTACAAGGAGGTGAATCAAAGACCATCCACCATCTCTCCCAAAAAAAATCTTAATGTCTTCATTTATGCACCAATGAATTGGGAACCTCCTTGTTGTAGTTCTAAGAGTATTTGCGTCCCCTAATTTTTTAAATAGCTCAAAAATGTCATCTTTTGTGATTTTTTTCTTTTTTATGTCTGCATAAGATAATTTATTTGCATAATACTGTTTTTGTTCTTCTCTTCTATCCCACCATAAATTAATTTGCCCACTAACCGTGCTTACATGGGTCAAGATTGCTTCCAATGATTTTGTAAGTCTTTCCCTTCCGGGATTTGTACCACTAGAATCTTTTAACCTATTAATTAAAGATTCTAATTCTTGTTTCCCTCTTTCAATTTGGTTCATCAAATTTTTTTATGTTCCAAGAGGAGGTTTCTTGATTGGTGGAGGCAATTGAGGTTCATTTTCTTCATTTGTTTCTTCATTCAGTTCTTCATTTGGTTCTTCATGAGGAGACGGAGGGTTTGGTGAAGGTTTTGGTGGAGAGTTTGGTTGAGGGAGATTATTTCTTCCTGGCTATTAAAAAAACTATATTTTAAAATCTTCATTACAAAACAAATTTTAACACAAACAAATTTTAACAAAACAAATTGCAACAAAACTAAAATTTTAAAACAAATAAGAGGCATGGGCTGTGAAAACCCTTACCTCTTCTTCCGGATCGAACTTGACGACACCGTGGAGCCATTTGATCAATGGATGAACAAAAAAAATTGATTCACAAGCAAATATAACAGGGCGTGCATGCTTTAGAATCCCTTCTTAGCTAAAAATGTGGGTTTGAGAAAGCAAAATGAGCTTCCAAACCCACGCAACAAACTTTATAAGGGTTTTTTAAAAGGGTGTGCACCCTATAGTGTGTACGCCCTTTGGAAAACACTAAGTGTTTTGTTTTCCAAAGTGCATGTGCCCTATAGGGTGCACGCTCTTTGGTTTGGATTTCCCAAGCCTAAGGCTTTGGAAACCCAAGCCATAGGGCAGGCGCCCTATAGGCTGCATGCCCTTTAGTGCATGCACACTATGCGCAATGGGGGGCCAAAAAGAAAAGTGGCATCTTTTTGGTCCCCCATCTTTGTGCACTTACCCTATGAAATAATGGCACCATCTTGATTCCATGGCATGATTCAATTATTGGCATTACTTATGTTCATTGTTATTTTCTTGGTGTCCCTTGAACTGCAAGCTAGGGAATCATTTTACTTGTTATTGATCACTGTTTATTGTTACTCTTATGGCAACATGCCCTAGATTAGATCTTTGTTCATTTGACTTTTTACTATATTGGCATCTATGTTTATTCTTTGTTGTCATTTCTTGAGCATTTAGAGGAATCTTGATAGCCCACGAGCTTGAGATAGGGCATCTTTATTCCTATTCGATTGGACTCTACCCTTTGAATTTTCTATTGTAACACATTGCATTAGCTATTGGTGTTGTTGTATATACTATTGGAAGCTTGGAGGCCTATGTGTTATGATATTACTACTATCACTTGTTTACTTCATGGTATTTTTTGGTGTTTACCTTGAGGACCCGCGAACTTCATGTTGAAGCATTGCACACTATTATTATTTCTTTTACAGTGACTATGATTACTTCCTTATCTTCATGGCACCATGATGCAACTTGGGTATCATTTCTTTAATAAATGATTTCTAAACTATTGATTGTACTTGATATCCCGTGAGCTTACTTGGGCATTATCATTTGTTGTTTCTCACTAGAGAATCATCAACTTGATCATTTCATGATCACTTTGTTTATCATGATGCCATATTATTTAAGGATGTGGTTGCATGTTTTTATCTATTTATTGCAACCCATGTTCATCATAGTTACTATTTATTTCTTCAACTTGATTATGGGGCTTTTACAAAGTCACTGGTGTTCTAGCCCGTGCTATTGCTTTGAAATCTCATGCTCATCATTATTGTTATTCATGCATAATATCCTACTTTGAAAACTGGTCATTACTGATTTCTTATTGTTGCTTCATTATTACTTGGCATAGTTTGCGCTTTATGTTGGATTTCCATTTCATTTTACTGTTTCCTCCATTGCACAGAGATAGGGCATCGTATTATACTCCATTGGTTCTTTATTCATCACTAATGCTCCTCTTTTATGCTCATAGCCTATGAGATATTATGCATTATGATGCTTCACTGCTTGAACTATTGTTTGTGTTGTCATGAAGGATTGTAATCATTTCTTATTTTCTCCTTAATGGATTAGTACTCACATTGATGTAGGAGCATCTCATGTCCTTGGCAATCCCATGTCACAAAAAATATATTTGAGTTTGTTTGTGTTGCTTGGTTCCTGCTTTGACCGAGTTGGTTTAGTGTTGGTCAGTTTCATTTGTTCACCAGTGTTGGTTGGTTATCTCTTTGATGCTTGGTTATTTCCCTAGCACTCTATGATGCTTGTCTGGTGCTCAGTTGGATTTGCTTACCCACGGGTTTCTTTTGAGTTTTTGTTGAGTCCAACTTGTGCAATTAATTTGGGTCATGGATTTAATGCTGGTATCCCTTGTTGGGAAGCATCTGGACCTAGATTTGGTTGTCCCTTCCATCGATTGTGGATCTGAAGGCCGACTTGATCTGGTGGCCTCTTGTATAAATGTAGTTGTTTGGTTAGAGTTTTTGGAGTCAATTTTAGTAGGAAGTTTTAGGAGATAGAAGATAGAAAAAGGATTATTTACAGATCCTCGTATGTTGAGGACTTATGTATTTCATTGTAATTTTTGGCCGTAACCAGGAAGGCCTTACATCCCAGCATGTATGAATCAATTAATGAATAATATATGAAAGATCTTGCATTCTCTCTCTCTCTCTCTCACTATTGTGTGTTGTTGCTTCCATGTGTTGTTCTACAAGGTGGATAGGGTAGGGTGTACCATTCCTAGCCCCTCCTTGTCCTTTGCTTGCATCAAGTGGTATCAGAGTGAGGTTAGATCTAGATCTACGTTTGTGAATCAAGGTTTGAAGGTTCCTTCTTTTGAATCCCTAGTTGAATTGTTGTGGGGTGGCAGATTGTGATCTGACCTGCAATTGTAGAGGGTTTTCAAGATGGTTCATGGGAGGAAAGATGAAAATCTAGGATTGGTAGACATGTTGAGACAACTTGCTACTAGATAAGAAGTTGTTGAGATAGCCCAGAGAAGAGGCAGACATCTTGAAGATGTTAGTGATGATGAAATTCAGGTGGAACAAGGTGATGCAAAACCTACACCTATGATGGATTAGGGTGAGGGAATATTTTGAAGGCTTTGACAAGTCTGAAGACTACAACACATTTTAATCCTCCTGAGTACGGTGGAAAATTGGATTCTGATGAATTGGTGTACTGGATCACTAAAATGGAAAATTATTTTGAGCATGAAAATATACCTAAGGAAAAGAAGATAAAAATTGCAAGCACAAAGTTGAAAAGTCATGCATCCGTATGGTGGGAACATCTGCAGCTGGACAGAAAGAGGAAAGGCAAAGACAAAATCAAGGTATGGAATAAAATAGTAAATAAATTGAAAGGAAAGTTCTTACCTTGTGATTATTAGATTAACCTAGTTAGGCAAATACAAATTTTGAGGTAGAAAGATAGCTCGGTAAAAGAGTATACTGAGGAATTCTATAGATTAGATATCAGATCTGGACATGATGAAGATGATGTGGAAAGAATTGCTAGATACTTGAATGGTTTGAGGGTTTCCATCAAAGAAGAGATCAATTTGGTCAAATTGGAGAACATTGAAGAGGCTTATCAATTTGCATTGAAAGCTAAGGAGAAATTAAACAAGAGACATGAGCAAAGACAAAGAGGTAGAGGTGGTATATTCCCTAGAGGAAGAGGTAGATCACATAGTAAAAATAGTAGATTTGAACCTGAAAAGAAAAATCTGGATAAAGGCAAGACCAAGTGGAAAGGTGAAAGTTCATCTAGAGGTAGAGGCAGTAAATACTGAGGTGGTTATAGCAAAGGTGGTTTCCAAGGAACTTGTTACAATTATGGAGAAGAAGGGCATAGATCTTTTGAATGTACACATGCTAGTAACAAGGCTGGTAGTAGTAGAAATTCTTTGGTGCTAGAAGAGTCACCGAATGAACCTGAGAAGAAAAATAACTTGATGGTAAGGAGAGAACTATGGAATGAAGGTAAAAAGGAAGATCTGATAAGGAAAAGTTTGTTCAAGACCAGATGTAGAGTTTTTGACAAAGTTTGGAAGGTAATCATTAATAGTGGTAGCTCAGAGAATCTGGCATCTGAGGAAATGGTCACAAAGTTGCAGTTGAAAAGGTTGGAACATCCCAAGCCCTATCATATTTCATGGATCAAGGATGAACATACACTCTTGGTAAGTGAACAATGTTATGTGAGTTTGAAAATTGGAAAGTACTATGATAAGGTGTTATGTGATATCATGCCTATGGATTGTTGTCATATTTTGTTGGGTAGACCTTGGCAATATGATAGACATGCTATATATGATGGGATATTGCATAAGTATACTATTTAGGTTGATAGAAGAAGACAAATCTTGTTACCTTTGATGGAAGAACTTGTTAATAATGTTTTCACATCTGTGAAATTTTGTTTGATGGAAGGAAGAAAGATTGTTAAAGATTTGAAGAAAAATGATGTATGTTTTTTTGTGATTCCTAACAAACTGAGTAAGAAGGTAGAGGATAGTGTTCCTGAGGAGATTGATAAGTTACTCACTGAGTATAGTGAAATTATTTCTGATAATGTACCTGATGGTTTTCCACTGAAAAGAAGAATTGATCATTGTATGGATCTAATCCCCGGAGCTAGTTTACCGAATAAGGCACCTCATCAGTTAACACCTACCGAGAATCAGGAATTGAACCAACAGACTCAAGAGTTCTTAGAGAAAGGTTTGATCAGAGAAATTTTGAGTCCTTGTGTAGTATTTGTTGTATTGGCACCAAAGAAGAATGGAGAATGGTGAATGTGTACCGATTCTAGAGAAATCAATAAGATAACAGTAAAGTATAGGTTTCCTATACCGAGAATAGATGATATAATGGATAGTTTGACTGGAGCAAAGTATTTTACCAAAATTTATTTGAAAAGTGGGTATCATCAGATCATAATCAGAGAAGGTGATGAATGGAAGACTGCTTTCAAGACAAAAGAAGGTTTGTATGAGTGGTTGGTTATGCCTTTTGGTTTAACTAATGCACCGAGTACTTTTATGAGGTTGATGAATGAAGTTTTGAAGAAATTCTTGGGTAAATTTTTTATTGTATATCTTGATGATATTTTGATATTCAGTAAGACTAGAGAAGAACATTTGTTACATGTTAAACAAGTTTTGTCGAGATTGTAAGAAGAAAAGTTGTTGATAAATCTGAAAAAGTGTTCATTCATGAAAGAGGAGATTGTGTATTTGGGATTTGTGATTTCAGCTGATGGTTTGAAGATGGATCCTAAAAAGGTTGAAGCTATTTTGAATTGGCCTATATCTGAGAGTGCTAGTGAGGTAAGATCATTTCATGGTTTGGAAAGTTTTTACCGAAAGTTCATAAAAAATTTCAATTCAATTTGTAATTCTATGACTGAGACTATGAGAGGAGATAAAAGAGAATTCAATTGGACACATGGAGATGATAAAATTTTGGAGACTCTGTAGAAGAAGGTTGTTGAATTGCCTATTTTGGCATTGCCTAATTTCAATAAGGTATTTCAAGTGGAATGTGATGCAAGTGGTAGTGCAATTGGAGCTATGTTGAGTCAAGAAGGTAAACCTATTGCTTTCTTTATTGAAAGGTTGAATTATGCTAGAAGGAAATATTATGTGTATGATCAAGAATTCTATGCTATTATTCAAGCATTGAAGCAATGGAAACATTATTTGTTAACGAGTGAATTTGTGTTGTATACTAATCATAAGGCTTTACAGTATTGGGTAGTCAAAATAAGTTGAATAAGAGACATATGAAGTGGGTTGAGTATTTGCAAAGTTATACATTTGTGATAAAGCATAAAAGTGGAGTCACTAATTGAGTTGTTGATGCATTGAGTAGAAGAAGATCTTTGATGACCGAGATGAAAATTGAAGTTCTTGGCTTTGATGACATGAGAGATTCTTATGAAGTTGATCCTAATTTTTATGAGCCATGGAGAAAGTGCAGAGCACCTATTCAAGATCAACCGAATACAAAATGGGATGAATATTTTATCTAGGAAGGTATGTTGTTTAAAGGTATTCAGTTGTGTATACCAAGAGGACCAATGAGAACTAATTTGATAAAGGAGAAACATAGTTGTAGTTTGGCTAGACATTTTGGTGTTGATAAGACATTGAATTTTCTTAAGGAGAAATACTTTTGGCCATAGTTGTATAAAGATGATTAGAAATTTGTGAAAAGTTGTAGATTTTGTCAAGTTGCAAAAGGAGTAAGTCAGAATACTGGATTCTATACACTGATTGTTGTACCTAAGAAACCTTGGATTGACATCAGTATGGATTTTTTTCTTGGCTTACCAAAGACAATAAGAGGTAATGATTCTATATTTGTTCTTGTGGATAGATTTTCTAAGATGGAACATTTTATACCTTATAGAAAGACATCAGATGTAGTACATGTAGCAGATCTTTTCCTTAAGGAAATTGTTAGATTGCATGGATTACCGAGGAGTATCATCTCTGACCGAGATAGAAAATTTTTTGGATACTTTTGAAAGACTCTTTGGAGAAAGTTTGGTACCAAATTGAAATATAGTTCTACATTTCACCCACAAACCAATGAACAGATAGAAGTTGTGAATAGAAGTTTGGAAAATATTTTCAGATGTTTAGTTGGAGACTCACCGAGTAATTAGGATTCTATGTTGGCACAAGTAGAGTTTGCATATAATAATTCAGTGAATAGGAGTACTGAAAAAACACCCTTTGAAATTGTGAATGGAATATAGCTGAGAGGTATATCTAATTTTGGGGATATTGTTGATGAAAGAAAGAGAAGTGTTGAAGGAGTAAAGTTTGTTGAGTACATGAAGACATTGCATGAAGATGTGAAGCTAAAGCTAGAAAAGAGTAATAAAAAATACAAAGAATGAGCTGATAGATCAAGGAGACATAAGACTTTTGATGTTGATGATGAAGTGATGGTTCATTTGAAGAAAGGCTGATTTCCTATTGGAACATATGGGAAATTGAAAAATGAAGAAGTTTGGCCCTTGCAATATTTTGAGTAGATTTGATAGTGGAAATGCATATAAGATTGAGTTACCTGATGACATGGATATATCACCTATTTTAAACATTGCTGATTTGTATGAGTATCGTGAACTTGATGAAGACATCACAATACTGATGGATTATCCTAAGAAGTAGAATGAAGAAGTTGAGCAGATTTTGGAGCAAAGAATTAGCATAAGTACAAGAGGAAAACAATATATGGAATATCTAGTAAAGTGGAAGAATAGACCGATTGAAGACAACTCATGGATTTCATAGTCTGAGTTGGATGTAGCTCAGACCATACCTATTTCATGATTCAGAGAATCATTTCAAATAACCTTAGGTGTCTGATGTAGGAGCATCTCAGATCCTTGGCAATCCTGTGTCACCAAAAATATATTTGAGTTTGTTTGTGTTGCTCAATTCCTTCTTTGACCGAGTTGGTTCGGTGTTGCTTGGTTTCCTTTGTTTGCCGGTGTTGATCAGTTATCTCTTTGGTGCTCAGTTATTTCCCTAGCACTCGATGATGCTTGTCTGGCACTTGGTTGGCTTTGCTTACCGATGGGTGTCTTTTGAGTTTCTATTGAGGCTGACTTGTGTAATTAATTTTGGTCACAGATTTAATGTTGGTATCCATTATTGGGAAGTGTGTGGACTTAGATCTAGTTATCCCTTCTATTGATTGTGGATCTGAAGGCTTACTTGATTCAGTAGCCTCTTGTATAAATGTATTTTTTTGGTTAGAGTTTGGGGAGTCAGTTTTAGTAGGAATTTTTAGGAGATAGAAGATAGAAAAAGGATTGTTCACAGATCCTCACATGTTGAGGGCTTTTGTATTTTATTGTAATATCTGGTTGTAACTAGGAAGGCCTTACAACTTGGCATGTATGAATCAATTAATGAATAATATATGAAAGATCCTACATTCTCTCTCTCACTGTTGTTTGTTGTTGCTTACGTGTGTTGTTCTGCAAGGTGGACCAGGTAGGGTGTGCCATTCCTGGCCTCTCCTTGTCCTCTGCTTACATCACACACATCAGTGATGATGAGGCTTGAATTCCATCTAATCATGATGATTAAAATATTAGTAGTTCAAGGTTAATGATCAAAAGTGTCGAGCCTTCATTAGAGTCTATACCTTGATTTTTATTAGCACCATGCAACTATTCTTATCAAGTAGCTCCCTTTCCTTAGCTTAGAAGAATGTATACTTGATACACTTCATGCCATAGCATTAATAGATAAATGATAGAACTAGAATGTAGATTTGTGTACCTTTTGCTTCATTTTTACTTACTATTTTTGAAGGACCTCTTGTACTTATGCACCATGTTGTGATGTAATGATTTTCTCTTGATCTTGAAGCCCATGATATCCCTCTTATCACTCATACAGATTTGATGCCATGGATGCCCCTTGTTTTCTGATCGATTTATGATAATGTCCCTTCTATTGCTTGATGTATGCATGATCATGACTACCTTATGATTGAGTCATTGATGTGGGTGGTCCATTTGGAAATGGTACCACAGAAACATCAAATAGAACATCAACATTTGATGTTGTTGTTGTATTTCTTGGATGGGATATCCACAACAATGACTCACATGATGCTCATCTTCCATGCATATTGATCATGCTTTTTCCATTTTTGCCTCCTTTAATGTTGATCTCTTTCTGATTGATTGTGCTTCCATGCTTTCTATCTTTGTGATCCTTGAATTCCCCATGGCTACTACTTCTTCACTGACTGCTTACACTTTATTAAACCAGTGCTCATCCTTTGAGGCTTTTAGGGTAGCCAAAAACTCTATGGGAAAAGGGCTTCTAACAACCTTGACGGGTTCAATGTAGGGTACTAGCAGGGCCTAACACTTGATCATGGGTGTTCTTGGCCTGTAATGTTGATGTAGGAGCATCTCGGGTCCTTGGAAATCCTGTATCACCAAAAACAAGTTGGAGTTTTATGTGTTGCTCAATTCCTTCTTTGACCGAGTTGGCTCAGTAATTGCTCTATTTCTTCTTTAACCAAGTTGGTGAGTTATTCCCTGGTGCTCAGTTAACCTTTCAACTGAGTTGTTTTTTTTGGTTTCCTATTGAGGCCGACTTGTGCATTTAATTGTGGTCACAAATTTAATGTTGGTATCGATCATTGGGAAGTATGTGGACCTAGATCTGGTCATTCCTTTCATTGATGATGGATCTGAAGGCTGACTTGTTTTGATAGCCTCTTGTATATAAAATAGTTGTTGGTTGTATTTTAGTAGAGGTAGCAGTTAGAAAGTAGAGATGAATGGTATCAGTTAGAATTTTGAAGGTAGTTTCTAAATCCTCAAATGTTGGAGGACTGTTGTAATTGAATTTGATGTTGACCCTAACCAGGAAGGCCTTACAACCCGACATGTATGAATCAATTTGATGAAATATTGGGATCTTTTCTGCATTCTTTCTCTCACTTGTTGTGTAATTTTTTCCATGTGTGATCTCTGCAAGGTGGATTTGGATTAATTTATGCCTTTGGCCCCTCTATCTGGCCCTGCCTTATGTCACGTTGAGATCTGGATCTAGATTTGTGAATCTAGGTTTGAGGGTCCTTTCTTGTTAAACCCTAGTTGATATTAGTTGTGGGGTAGAAGATTACGATCTGGCATATAATTGCAAAGGGTTACGAGATGGTTCATGGGAGGCAAGATGAAGATCTAGGATTGGAAGACATGTTGAGACAAATTTTTTGCTTGATTAGAAGCTATTGAGACAGCCTAGCATAGAGGAAGGCATCTTGAAGATGTTAGTGATCAAGAAATTAAGAAGAAGAAGATGATGTAGAACTTGCACCTTTAATGGATCAGGGTGGAGAAAGATTATTGAAGGCTTTGGAAAATCTGAAGCCTACTCCACATTTCAATCCTCTTGAGTATAGTGGAAATCTGGATTCGAATGAGTTGGTGGATTGGATAACCAAGATGGAGAAGTATTTGAGTATAAAAAATTTCCTGAGGACAAGAAGGTGAAGATTGCAAGCACAAAATTGAAGAGTCATGCATCCTTGTGTGGGAGCATCTACAATTAGATATAAAATGGAAAGGAAAAGACAAAATCAAGGTATGGAATGAGATGGTAAATAAATTAAAAGGAAAGTTTTTACCTTGTGATTATCATATTAACCTAGTTAGGCAAATGCAAAGTTTAAGGCAGAAAGATATTTTGGTAAAATATTATACTGAGGAATTATATATATTAGATATTAGATCTGGACAAGATGAAGATGAAGTGGAAAGAATTGCTAGGTACTTGAATGGATTAAGAGTTTCCATCCAAGAATAAATCAATTAGGTTAAGTTGGAAAACATTGAGGAAGCTTATCAATTTTCCTTGAAAGCTAAGGAGAAATTGAGGAAGAGGTGGTAGATTCCCTAGAGGATAAGTGGTAGATCCTATGGTGAAAAGAATAGATCTGATCTGGAAAAAACAAATCTAGACAAAGGCAAGACTGAGTGAAAAGGTGAAAGTTTAGCTAGAGGAAGAGGAAATAACTACTAAGGTGGTTATAGAAGAAGTGGATTCCAAGGAAATTGTTACAATTATTGAGAAGAATGAAATAGGTCATTTGAGTGTACACATGAAAGTAAGAAGGTCAGTAGAAGTAGAAATTCTTTAATGCAAGAAGATTCACCAAATGAGCCTGAGAAGGAAAAGAACTTAATGATCAGGAGAGAACTTTGGAGTGAGAGTAATAAGAAAGATCTGACAAGGAAAAGTTTTTTCAAGACTAGATGTAGATTTTTTGATCAATTTTGGAAGTTAATCATTGATAGTGGAAGCTTGGAGAATTTGGCATCTGAGGAAATGGTTGAAAATTTGTAGTTGGAAAGGTTAGAACACCCCAAGCCATATCAAATTTCATGGATCAAGGATGAGCATACACTCTTGGTAAGTGAACAATGTTATTTGAATTTGAAAATTGGAAAGTACTATGATAAGGTGTTATGTGATGTCATGCCTATGGATTGTTGTCATATTTTGTTGGGTAGACCTTGTCAATATGATAGACATGCTATATATGATGGAAGATTGCATAAATATACTATTTAGGCTGATGGGAGAAGACAAATCTTGTTACCTTTGATTGAAGAACCTTTTAATAGTGTTTGTACATCTGTGAAAATTTTCTTGATGGAAGGAAGAAATTTTGTTAAGGATTTGAAGAAGAATGATGTATGTTTTGTTGTGATTCCTAACAAACTGAGTGAGAAAACAATGGATAGCATCCCTGAAGAGATTGATAAGATACTCACTGAGTATAAGGAGATCATTTCTGATAATGTACCTGATGGTTTTCCACCAAAGAGAATTATTGATAATTGCTTGGATCTTATTCCTAGAGCAAGTTTACCGAATAAGGCACCACATGAGTTGACACGTACCAAGAATCAGGAATTGAACCGACAGATCAAAGAATTGTTGCAGAAAGGTTTGATCTAAGAAATTTTGAGACCTTGTGCAGTACTACATGTATTGGCACCTAAGAATAATGGAGAATGGAGAATGTGTACCGATTCTAGAGAAATCAACATGATAAAAGTGAAATATAGGTTTCCTATACCAAGAATGGATAACATAATGGATAGTTTGACTGGAGTAAATTATTTTACCAAAATTTATTTGAAAAGTGGGTATCATCATATCAAAATCAGAGAAGGTAACAAGTGGAAGAATGCTTTTAAGACAAGACAAGGTTTGTATGAGTGGTTGGTTATGCCTTTTTTAAAACTAATGCACCGAGTACTTTTATGAGATTGATGAATGAGGTTTTGAAGAAATTTTTGGGTAAATTTGTGGTTGTACACCTAGATGATATTCTGATATTTAATAAGATCATAGAAGAACATTTTTTGAATGTTAAACAACTATTGTAGAGATTGAAAGAAGAAAAGTTGTTGATTTTAACCTGAAAAAGGTGTTCTTTCATGAAAGAGGAAATTGTGTATTTGGGTTTTGTGATTTCAACTGATGGTTTGAAAATGCATCATAAGAAGGTTGAAGTTGTATGCACACTAAAATGGTTGCCTAGACTTTGGGCCTCTATTCAGCATTTTATCAATTTCCTAAATAAATGTCTTGCAATATTTTCAATCTAAATCAATTTCCTTGATCAAATCGTAATTAATTCAATATTTCCTAAGGTTTGGTCATTTTATTTTAAGCCTTATTTAATTAAAAAGAGAAAAAATAAAAATAATAATAATCTTATTTAATTAAGAAAACATGCTCCCTTTTAATTAAATAATAAAATATTTTAATAAAATAATAAAATAACTTTATCCTAAGCCGCATTTAATTAAAAGAACAAATCTCTTTTAAATAAATAAAAAATATTTTAATTAAATAATGGAAACCACTTTGCTAAAAATAATAAAATAAAAATAAAAATAAAAAGGCTTTTTCCCCACACATTGAATGCACACTTTTCAAGATGAGTGGAATCTCATTTTGCCTCTTAATCTCTTCCACACATCTTTTTGCCTCTTAACCATGTCCGTTGATTTTGCCTCTTGAGAATCTTGAGCACATGGATCAACCAAGATTTAATCTCCACCATTGCTCATTTCTTTTTGCCTCTTAATCTTGACCGTCCATTCATTTCTAAATCTTTTATAAAATCCCCTCTCCTTTTCATTTTATGCATGGAGATTTTAGAGATCAAGATTTATGTTATTGTTATGCAGGTTTGGAGAGCGATTTTGGAGAAGAGTTTGGAGCACTTGAGCTTGGATATTGCAACTTCTCTTTTCTTGTCTTCTTCTCTCATGCCTCTATGACAATCCATTTATATTAATATTGCACTTGCATATTAGATTACATTCATATTTCCTTTCACAGAATAATCTTGCATAAGCATTTCCTTTCATAGATTAGTTTTCTTTTATGCATTGTTATCATTTTGAACAGCTTCCATTTTCATTTGCAAGCATACTTGATGATCATAGAGACTAGCATTCTTGTTTTTCCACTTTGAATCTCTTGTTTTATGGTGTACTTGCATGGGCACAAACTAGGTCTAATCTAAGGGCCTTCATTATAAACTCTTGCACTCCATGAATAGAGAGCTATGAGTCACCATTTGAGACCTCATTCTTGAGCAATCTTGGATATAATTGTAATACCCCAAAAATGGGCTATAAGTTCATTAACCTTCTACATCGACACATCGAATGAAATTGACATCAAAGTCCTAACCTAAGGCACATCGGCACATCGGCACATTATCGAATCTTAATTTATTATCATAAATTCTACATCAAGGAATATTCCTAAATATTCCTAATTATCCTAATTATCTTTGATTTAATGATTATTTGGTGATAAATCCTATTTATCCTAAAGTTTGATTAATTGAATATTCTCAATATTTAATTAATTAGATTTAATTTTGCCACTTAATTGTTTAATTGAAGTTAATTCTATTTTTTCCTAAATTGTATTATTTAATTTTGACAATAAATCCAAAATCCTATGAATAATTGATTAAATTATTATTTAATTGATTAAAGAAAATTGTCATTTTTAATAATATTATTTTTGAATAAAAGTTTGATTAAATAATTGATTAACCAATAAATCAATTAAGTTGGAAATAAATCACTTTATTATTAAATTAATTCATAAATAAAAACATGCACAATTAGAAAAGCAGACAACTATCAATTATCAATTAAATCTAAACTCTATTTTGAGTTAAACTCTGCTTTTGCATGATTTTGTGAATTAAAACTAAAAATCAACTGAGTTATTTATGGCTTTTATTCATGCACCTCCAAAGCCCTGGATTTCTATAAAATCAAGGCTCAGCTCTTCATATCAACATCTCATAATTTTGCAAACTTATGATGGCGAATTGCTATCTGGAGAATCGAAGCTTCTTTGCGAATCAACCACGTTTTGTGAGATCACTTTTGTTTTCATATTATTTCTTAGCTCAGTTTGCATATCAGTTTTCCACATCATTATTAACATAGATTCATATCAGATTTCTCATTCATAATCGCACAGAAAAACCAAAAAAATAGATTAATTTGCATTCATTCCATATCTAGATTTTGCATTCAAATCCTTCGTTTAGGTGTCGTCAAGGTCACTGATCTCGGTATAATTTGAGAATACATACTCGCATCTACTAGAAGGCAGTAAATTGCCTGGTTAGTTTAGTTTTTCATTTATTTGCATGATTTTGATTTTAACTAACCTCTAATGTTTTACTAAAGTGTTGTGTCTACAAATCAGGTACAAAATTCACACACACATTTCTGGCACCCACCATGGGGCCCTGAAATGAGTTTCCCTTCATTTTTATCAATTTTATGTCTTTTGAAGTTAAGGGTTTCAAGGGTTCTCATCACGGATTCTCTCGTGAGATTTTCCATCGAGCCACGTGAAGTTTTGCTGGTTTCAGCACTTCCTCACGTGAGACTTCATCTTTTGTCACACGAGACAGTACTTTCTCGCATGAGATTTTATCCTTCATCATGCGAGACCGTATTTCCTCGCACGGGACCACATCTTGACTCACGCAAGATTTTGCTACAAAGACACAAAATTTGCAAATCCACACTTTCAGATTATTGATTTCTAACGCTTATAGTTTGCTATTGATTTGTCTTGATTTTTTACTTTCAGATGTGTGCTAAATTCTGGATTGTGGAGCATTGGACCTAAGGTATTCTTCTTAAGCTGATAATATTTTGATTTGGATTAAAATGAACATCTTGCCTGTCTAGCTTGAGTGCTTTTCTTTTCCATATCACACATTTCATTTGGGCCATAAAAATGAACATAGATTTTCTTTTAGCATCTTTGTTACACATAGTAAATAGGCCCTATGAACACTATTCGTGGCTCTTGAGAGAGTGAGTTTCCAGGGAAACTCTTCTCAATGAAGCAACCCTTGTAGGTAGGGAGGATACTGAGGGAGTCTCACGTTCCACTAGATCTGAGTGTCTTCAACTTTTGATCAAGGAATTCTCTCTTCAGAGAGGTTGATAGATCATAAGGCATTGACATCATAGATCTTTGTGAGATAATCTTTGTCTTAGCATGTCAGATTAATCTATCTTCTTTGTTTGGGTTAAAAGTAAAAGGCTAGGGGCTTATGCTCTACTTCCTTTTTGGATAGTACCAGAAACACAAATTCTTGAATCTGGAACCAGTCTCCATGTGGTATATCTTGTGAGTCACCTTTAGAGAGGGTTAACCATAGTGGACATTCCCTTAATTGGGTCAACCATGTTGACAGAACCTCAAGCGGTAATAGCCATTTTCACTGTGGTAGTGACAACCACTATATAAATGTCTTGTTGGAAGAAATCTCCACAGGTGTGGTCTCTTGTTGGGCTGTCAAATCTCCCTAGCAGATCTTGAAGATTAAGTTCTCAGACTGTGTCAAAACCCTAGTCCACCTGGATTGGAGTTCACCCTCTTGGATCATAAAAGTTGCAGAGTCAAACCATTACTAAAAACCCTAGTGAGGCCAAATTTTTATTTTCTAGGAATATGTGCCTTATTGAAAAACTTTTTGGAACATACACAAGTAGTATTTTTAGGGATTAGCATAATAAGTCACTATTGCTTGTTCATGCACAAGGTTGCTTTTTCCCTTGTTCATTTTTTTCAGATGATTGCTTGCTTCCCTTGCTTACTATTTTATGTGCTTGATATCTTCTTGGTTGCTTAAAATGAATTGTTACACGGATCTTCAAAATTTTATATAACAATCTGATACTGAAACACTCAACAATTACAAAATTTGAGCAAAAATCCTTTTCTGGTGTGAGAACTGAATATTCTGTCAGAGAACAGCTAGCACTATGTCTTGAAATCTATGCCAAAACTGTCAAACTATGTCCTTTTATTGCATGAGATTTTAACTTTCTGAGTATTCTTTCACGTGAGACAACACATTCTTGTGCATAGCTTGGTACTTCCTCATGTGAGACAACACATTCTCACACACAACCTGGTACTTCCTTGCATGAAATAGCATTCTCTCGTGCGAACTTATCCTGAAATTTGCAAAACAAAGAGCTTATTACTGCCAATTGGTCAACGTTCTGTCATATCTAATTTTTATCGGGGGTCTATATGCCTATTTTCCTATTGCACATTATCTAAAACTACATGTTAGAGTTGAGAAATACATCTTGGAATCTGTCAAACAAATCACTGTGTCAAGAACAAAGTAGAGCCTATAACGAATCCAATCATTTTCCTAAAGTGGCCTTTTGAATCTGATTCAGCCTTTTGTTTAATTGATTTGAGTCTTTTTCATCTTGTGTCAAAACCTTGTCATAACTATCAATCTTCAATCAACTATCAAAATGACTAAGTGTTGTGATATCTTGTTTGCTATCTTTTGGGCATCTACCCATACATCCAGGGCATAGTATCCCTCATCTAAGTCAAATCCAAGCTTCAATCAATCAAAACATTGACAAGGTTGCATCATCTGGTCATCTTGATTCAATTCATTCTTCAGTTGTCTTCATCTTATTCTTTTTCTTCATCCAAGGTTAATGGTGGAAACTAGAGCTTCCTCTCACAAGAAATCTGGGGAGGTATCTCATACTTTACCTTTGACTCATATCTAAAGTCCAACTTTTGAACAACTTTTAAATTCTAGTCTTTACGAAGATGATGGTACCGGCAACCTTCGATTAAAAACTAGTTACATTCTCCTTCATCAACTCACAGAGGTAATCAACAAACTCCTCCTCAATCTATCCCGGGTAGAACTCCCACCATGTCTCAAGTAGGGACAAACTTTGGCTCTCAAGGAGCTCAATCTCAACATGGTGCAGATCAGGAACCCACACCTAAAGAAATTGCTCAATATCAAAATGATGATAACTTCAAATGAATGATGAAGCATTTCTTGAAAGAGGATACAGAAGCATACTTTTTTCAATTAGCTCATCAAGGAGCTAAACTTCCTCCCAACTTTAATGTTGAAGATATCATTATGCATGAGGAAGAAACTCCACTCACATCTATGATGAAACAGATGCATGCCATGCAAGTCAAACTTAATAACCTTGAGAAAGAAAAGGAACCCAAGGAGTTCTCCATGGAGGCCCTATGTCCTTTTCCATTTGACAAAGACTTGTACATGCCACCATTCTCGAAAAGAGTGGAGATGCCTAATTATGATAAGTATGATGGACACTCTGATCCTCAAGATCATGTCAAAGAATTATGTACACAATCTATGGAGTTCATGCACGAACCAACCTATTTGATGCATCTCTTTCCTTGATCTCTAGGAGGAGCATCCATTCATTGGTTCTCTAGATTGCCTTCTACTATCAAAACTTATGAGGAGTTGATCAAATTTTTCTATCAGCAATACTCCTACTACATTCAACATCCAGTCACCATGATTGATATCTGTAATCTCAAGCAATATCCAGGTGAACCATTCTTGACATTCCTCAAAAGATGGAGGAAGAAATTCTCTCTATATGCTAGGCCTATTCTAGAAACTGAGAAACTGGAAATCTTCATCAATAATCTTATCCCAGAAATCAACTATCCTCTACAAATGCAAGATCATACATCTTTTGATAAAATGGTAGACAATGCGATTAAAATTGAAAAAGTACTTGTGAAAAAAGGAGAAATCACAATTCAAAAGGACAAGTATGAATCAGGATCCAATTCTAAAGACAAGAACAAAAATTGGAACAAGAATAAAGGCATTGTCACAGATGATGTTGTTGATACTATATGTGCCCCATCAAAGGCACTAGCTTTCAAGCTAACTATTAGCATCCAAGCCATCAAAGCTCCAGAACAAAAGGTGTCTGAACCATCTCAAAAGAAGCCATAGTATAAAAAGTGGTCCGCTAATAATAAATGAACATTCACTCCTCTTGGAGAATCTTTAGAATCAGCTATGAGAACTCTGCTAGCTAATAACATCATCTCCTTCCCTGAGATCTAACAATTCGATCCAGATCCTAAACTAAAATGGTGGAGAGAGAATGAATTCTATGATTTCCATCAGGGTAAAGGTCACAAAACTAATAACTGCTTACACTTGAAACATACTATTCAAGATCTGATTGATAAGGGAGATATCACCATTGACAATCATAAGAGAAATTATGATCATACAACATTCACAGAACCATTTCTGAAACATGGTCAAGAAGTCTCATCTTCTCAGCCTAGTATGGGGGCAAAGGTCAATTATGCTTACCCTGGAAATAATGTTGTTATCAATATGGTTGAACCTTGTCTCTCTGAACATTGCAATGTCATCACAATTGTGTGAAGAGATAGAGATCATCTTTCAACTAACGTAGTTACTTGATCACAAGCTCAGGCACATCTGAACAGACAAAACCCAAATTCATCAAACATCCCTAAGATGCCCTTCAATCTTTCTTTTGCTTCCAAACAGAAGGTTGTTTCTAAATCTTCCAATCCTAAAGATACAAGGCCAACATCTTATAGCATTGTTCAATGACTCCAACACACTAATGCAAAAATCTCCATGTTTGAGTTGCTTCAAATATCTCCAGCTCATAGAGCTATTCTAGAAAAAGCTTTGCTTAGATCCAATGTTCTTGATGACCTTGATTTAGATAGGTTCCAGACTATGGTTGGACATCTTACATCTCCGCAATATATCTCCTTTTCAGAGGAAGATGAAAACTCCTTAAGTCACCCACATAACCGGCCCTTGCATATAGAAGTCTTGATCCAGAACCATAGAGTCAAACATGTGTTGATAGATGGAGGTGTTGGCCTAAACATTTGTTCTTACAGCTTGATCACACAATTGGGATTTTCAGAATTGGCTATTGATCCTAGAAAGAAAATAACTATCAAAGCCTATGATGAACAAGAAAGATCTTCTAAAGGCACCATTGTCTTACCTATCAGAGCAGGTCCAGTTATCAGAGATACTATATGTCAGGTTCTTGATCTACCTTTGGCTTACAACATTCTTCTAGGGAGACCATGGATACATGAGATGAAAGCCATTCCTTCTACATTTCACCAATGCTTGAAATTTCCTTATAAGGGAGTAGAGGTCACTATTCTAGTAGATATATCCACCAGTTGCAATACATTGAAGGAAAGTAAAGATAAACTTGTGCCTAATAATAGAGAATTTGCCATTGAGCCAACTAAAGAAGCATCCACATCTAAAATAAAAGATCTTGCAAAAGAGGTTAAGATCAAAGAAAATAGTATGGGAGAATATACTATGGAGCCAATCTTATCTTTGACATCTCTCCCTATCTCACCTAAGTCTTATGGCCAATCTTTGAAACAATCCAAACCAGATTCTAAAGAACCTCTTGAGGCATATAAAAAGAATTTTGTAGCAAAACAAGTCTCCAAGCAAGAATTCAAAGAGGATGAAGTTGTGCTTGCATGGCTATACAAAGATGAATCTGAATCCCATGATATTCAAACTAGTCACTCAACAGTACCAAAAGATCCTTCTAAGTCATATGGCCTAGGAAATAAATTGATAGCTAAGATGGGATATCCAAGTAAAGGACCTCTAGGAGTTAGAGGAAAAGGTCTTGAGGAACCTATCCCACATACTGGTAGAGAAAATAAAGACAAAGTTGGCTTAGGCTTTAAAAAGAAACCCTTCCACCTCAAAGGGAATTGTTCTCATGTCATAGAGAAGATTGCACTAGGAGAACCTCATCTTAAGAAAGAAGAAATAGAACCATCAGATAGTGATTCAAACAGCTCAAAACTCATCCCCTATGAAAAATTGCCTAAAGAGATCAAAGACCTTCTTGATGATAAAGATGATCCAATCAAAAGAATTAATGTAGTAGAAACACAAGAACCTACTATCAATCAAGAGATAGTTGCCACACAAGAACTAGCTAATCTTGAAAATAATCAAGAAGAGGAAGGTGGTAGTTATTCTGAGATAGATTCTCATGAGTATGAATTCAAATTAGAATCTGAGGGTAACCCTTCTTGGGGTATTCATCCTGACTTTACTCATGTTCTTTGATTTCCTAGAGGCATAGATGAGGAATCTAATGCCTATGAATGGGGAGCCATTCTAGAACCAAAAGAAGATGAGCTTATTATAGAGAAACATGTTGATGTTATTCACCAATATGCACTTGAACCCAACATAAGTCTAGAGTGAAATGATGAACCTATCGAGTCTGATCCACCTATGGCTGAATTGGACTCCCACAATGACATTGAGCCTATTCATGAATTGAATGTCTTAAGTTGTAATATCACCTTTGAACTTGAATGTCAAGTTAGGACCAAAGATGATAGATCCATATCCGTAAACACTATCTCCCAATGCTTCACCACTTTGACTATCCAACATCTTGAACTTCTTGATCAAACCTCCACAAATCTGAGCCATGGTATTTATACCTTCCCGAATGACTATGCCCTTTCTTGCTACCTCAATGCAGTTGAGCCTATGAGTACTTCCATTAGTGAACTGAGCATTAGCATGATAGAGTCGGACATCAAATATCTTAGTCAGAAAAATAAGAATAAAAAGAAAAAGAAAAAGAGTTCCGAGGGTGAAAACCACTTTGTGGCAATCTCAAAACCTACAAAAGTAAAAATAAAAGATGTATCCGAAGGTGAAAACCTCTCTGAGGTGCCTAAGGATGAGATATTTGATGTCCTTTCGAGTCATTTACAGGACAGATCTCTAGTTCTAATTGAGCCCACTCAATCCATCAACTTGGGAATAATAAAGGAACTATAGTTAATTCATGTAGCAAAATCTTTATCAAAAGAAGAGAAGAAAAAATTTACAACATTCCTAACAAAGAAGAATATCAACTTTGCATGGAAATATTCAGATATGCTAGGATTGGATCCTAATCTCATAATGCATCATTTATCTATAGCTCCAAATGTCAAACCTATTAAACAAAAGTTAAGAAAGATGCATCCTCATGTTGCACTCTTGGTAAAGGCTAAATTAGAGAAGCTCTTGAAAGCTGAATTCATCCGAGTTATTGACTATGCAGAGTGGATCTCTAATATTGTACCTATTTCAAAACTAGACAAATCAATCAGAGTGTGCACAGACTTTAGAGATGTGAATAGAGCATGCCCTAAGGATGATTTTCCATTACCTAACATTGATATGATAGTGGACATGACTGTGGGCTTTGAGATGTATTCTCCAATGGATGGCTTTTCTGGATATAATCAAATAAAAATTACTCCAGAGGATCCAGAGAAAACTGCTTTCACATGTGCATGAGGCACCTTCTGTTGGAATGTCATGCCATTTGGGCTTAAAAATGCTGGTGCTACATATCAAAGAGCCATGACATCTATTTTTCATGACATGATGCATAGGACTATGGAGGATTATGTTGATGATACTTTAGCAAAATCTATGATTAGAGCTAAACATCTAGATGACTTGAGCAAGATACTAGATAGAATGGAAAAATTTAGTCTCAGACTAAATCTTAAGAAGTGTTCTTTTGGTGTCACTTCTGGAAAGCTCTTAGGATACATAGTCTCAAAAAAGGGCATTGAAGTTGATCTAGCTAAAGTAAAGGCTATCATGGAAATACAACCTCCAAAGAATATTCGTCAAATGAGGACATTGCAAGGAAGAGTTCAATCTATTGGAAGATTTATATCACAGCTAGCAGACATATCACAACCTTTTACAAAAGCATTACATAAAGGTGTGACATTTGCATGGAATGAAGAATGCGAGAACAACTTTAATCATATCAAGAAGTATCTATCAAATCCTCCTATCTTAATGCCTCCCATTCTAGGGAAGCCTTTGATCTTATATGTCTCCACTATAGATACATCATTGGGGGCAATGCTAGCACAACATGATGAGAACAAAAAGGAAAGAGCTATATACTATATCAGTAGAACATTAGTTGCATATGAAAAGAACTATTCAATGATTGAGAAAGCTTGTCTAGCTATGATTTTTGCATCACAAAAACTGAGACACTACATGTTAGCTCATACCACACAATTGGTAGCTAAGATTGATCCACTCAAGTACCTACTAAGAAAAGCGCCCTCACAAGTAGATTAGCTAAATGGGTCATGCTCTTAAGTGAATTTGACATTGAATATGTGGAATGAACAGCTATCAAAGGACAGGTTATTGTTGATCAATTAGCAGATGCACCTATGATTGATGACACACCAATGCAAATAGAATTTCTAGATTCCTCTATCGTGACTCTTTCTTCTAAAGAATGGTAGTTATTCTTTGAATGGCAGTTATTCTTGAATGGCATATTGTTCATAACTCCTCAAGGATACTCAATCCCAAAAGAATTTAGATTAAATTTTCCTTGCACAAACAATATTGCAGAATATGAAGCCCTTTTGAATGGTATGAAAATAGCAATTGAATGGAGAGTGATAGAGCTACACATTCATGGAGACTCTCAACTTGTTATCCATCAAGTCAATGATGTGTACCAAACTAAAGATGAAAATCTCATTCCTTACAAGAGAATGGTAGATGATTTAAAGAAGTATTTCCTATCTATCACATTTGAGCAAATTCCTAGAATAGAGAATAAGGCTGTCAATGCAATGGCAACACTATCTACTTTATTATAGCAGCCTGAACATGAGCTATGCTATGAGTTCCTAGTGGAAGCACTATCTTATCCTCAATATGATTCCCCCAAAACCCACATGATCTGCACTATTGTTGGTCATGATTCATCCAGATACAAAAACCTATTGTCCTACCTCCAAGACCAAATCATTCCCGATACCTTCAACTGCCATGAAAAGAGATACCTTATTTTTAATGCCTCCTAATATGTCATCATTGGTCATGATCTATACAAATGAGGTCTAGATGGTACGCTACTTAGATGTTTAGAATGGGAAGAGTCTCAACATGCATTAGAGGAAGTCCATCAGGGTATTTGTGGGTCACACTCGAATGGTTTAACACTAGCTTGAAAACTTATTAGGGTTGGGTACTATTGGCTTGAAATGGAGAAAGAGGCTATCAAGATTGCTAAGAATTGTCAAAAGTGCCAAATGCATGGAAACTTAATTCATGCTCCAAGGAGGGATCTACTTCCCTTTACTACACAATGGCCTTTTCACCAATGGTCCTTTGATCTTATAGGAGATATACATCCTCATTCTTCTAATGGACATACCCATATAATCACAGCTATAGATTATTTTACAAAATGGGTAGAAGTAGTCCCTTTGACACAAGCAACTAGAAAGAAAATATCTATGTTCATATTGAACTATATCATATGCAGATATGGGATCACACATTCTATAATCATAGATAACGAGGGACAATTCAAAAATAAAGACCTAGATGATCTATGTGCTAAATTCAAGATTACACAACATTGGTCATCTATCTACTATCCTCAAGGGAATGGACAAGCAGAGGATTCTAACAAGAATCTATTAAAAATCTTGCATCATACAGTTAATAAAATAGGAAGAGACTGGCATCTCATGATCAATCCAGCTCTCTGGGCCTACAGAACAAGTATCAGAACACCTACTGGGGCTACACCTTTCACTTTAATTTATGGGTCTAAAGCGGTACTACCTATTAAGGTTGAAATCCCTATTGAAAATATAGATGGAGTAACTGAGAGGGGGGGTGAATCAGTTAACCACAAATGTATTACCACAGATCCCTTAGATGTCTTAATAAATTATTTGCTGGTGTTACTCGGTAAACATACAGAGAAATGTTGAAACTTAGTTATTGCAGTGAGTATTAATTATAACTATTCTTAAGTATTCATTAGTGATTAACATGCATGCATAAAGAAAATAACATGAACACAAGAGATGCTAGATTTAACATGGAAACCCAATATGGGAAAAACCACCAATGTAACTAGTTACTATTTTTCACTCTTCTGAAGTGAGCCCTGTTAGGAGCCAACCCGGTTAAAGGTTATAAAACACACTGTTAGGTGTGACCTTGTTAGAGGATTTAATCACCCTGTTAGGAGTGGCCTTGTAAGAGGTCTTTGAAACAATTCAATAGAACAATCACCTTGTTAGAGGATTTACAAAATGGCTGTTAAACCATCTCTGTTAAAAGATTTTGAAATCACTGCTATAATGGTAAGAAAGTAACAATGAAGTGACCTGAATAATCATGCAACTGAATTACTGATTACAAATCTTTGTTCTGCTTTACTAGATCCTTCCTGATCAAATATATCTCTGCTGCTCCTCAAGGATATCTAATCATCCTTCAAAATTCGCTCACACTTTCCTTTTTTTCCACTTGCACACTTTTAATTCACAACTTGACCTTCTATATATACCATTCAAATTGTCCATTCATATTGTCAAGTCAACACTAATAATCATTACAAACATTACTAATCATTACAACAGTCGGCTGGAATAAACAAACTTTATTCCTCAAATTAACAAAAATCTTTACTGGGCCGACCTTGCTCGGTAAACAATAATCCAGAAAAGATTTCCTTTGGTGATCGAGTGAACTCGGTAAACACTACAAATTCTGCAACATCCTTTGGAGACCAAGAGATCTCAGTAGACACTAAAAACTGCCTGCTAACTGACTGAGCTCGGTAGACACACAGAACTGCTTTGCTAACCAACTGAGCTCGGTAAACACTGAGAACTACTTTGCTGACTGACTGAGCATGATAAATGATATGACATTTGTGTGACATCAAAGACAACATACAATTAATCCAACAATCTCTTTCAAATAATTGTATCCAACAATCTCCCTCTTTGGCATTGATGGCAACACATGTCATAGCATAATGAAATTTCACAGAAAACATAGAGTAGGGAACATATCCTTAGCTTCATTCTAATTGTTATCTATGAGAACTCCCTCTATCAGAAAACTTCTCTTTCTGACTGAAAAACTCTCCAAGAAAACTCTCCCTCTTAGAAATCTTAAGAAATTTCTTGAAATATGATAGCAAACTCTCCCTCTTTGACATCACATGCCAAAGACAACACATATTAGGTGAATAGAAATGTACCTTGAGTACTGATTCATATGCAATGATTCCTTGACTAAGTTGCATCAACTGACTGATCTTCAATATGCTCTAGTTGATGCATCACTAAAACTTTATTTAGTGAGCCTCGGATAGGGGAATGACCCCTAACTTACCTCTTAGATACAAGAATGCATCCTTAGGTAGTGGCTTGGTGAATATATCTACAATCTGTTCTTTTGTATAAAAGTATTCCAATCTGATTTCCTTGTCCTGCACCAATTCTCTGACAAAGTGATATTTTATAGCAATGTGCTTGGTTCTGGAATGCATTACTGGATTCTTTGAAATATTTATTGCACTTGTATTATCACAAAATATAACTACTGGTTCTTTGATCTCAACCTTCATGCCTTCCAATAACTATTTAAACCAAACAATATTAGAGCAGTTTACTGCTGCAGCAACATATTCTGCTTCTACTGTGGATTGGGATGTGTAATTTTGCTTTTTACTGGTCCAAGATACCAACCTCTTGCCAAGAAAGAATGCTCCACCACTTGTACTCTTTCTGTCATCAATGTTTCCTGCCCAATCAGCATCAATAAACACTTTTAAGTCTAGATTGCCTCCAAATTTATACCACAAGCCATAATCTTAAGTTCCTTTCAAGTATCTCAAGATTCTTTTGATTGCCATCATATGATTTTCTTTGGGTTTTGCTGAGAATCTTGCTACTATACCAACTGCTAAGGCAATATCAGGCCTTGTATGAACTACATACTATAATTTTCCAATCATTGATCTATATAAGGTCTGATCTACTTCTTTTGAATCATCATCTTTGGTAAACTTCAGTCTAGTACACATGGAGGTACCAACTGGTTTTGCATCTTCCATACCAAACTTCTTAAGTATTTCCTTGATGTATTTAGACTGAGTAATGTAGATACCATTCTTGCTCTGCTGAATTTGAAGACCAACAAAGAACTTTATTTGACCAAACATATACATTTCAAATTCTTTTCTCATTTGCTCTAAAAATTCTTTGCACAAATGATCATCACCTGTAAACACAGTATCATCCACAAATATTTCTGCCAAAATAATTTTGTTATCTAGTCCTTCCTTGATGTACAAACTACTGTTATCATTAGCTCTTTTGAAACCAATCTGAATAAGATAGTTATGTAATCTTTCATACCATGCTCTAGGGGCTTGTTTCAGACCATACAATGTTTTGTGTAACTTGCAGACCATATTCCTTTTGTCTAGATCAATAAAACCTTCAGGTTTCTCAATGTAGACTTCTTCATCAAGAATACCATTGAGAAATGCAGATTTTACATCCATCTGATATAACTTAAATCCTTTATGTGCTGCATATGCAAGTAGAGTTCTTACACCTTCTAATCTTTCAATAGGAGAAAAAATTTCACCATAATCTATGCCCTCTTCTTGAGAATATCCTTTACATACCAATCTAGCTTTGTTTCTTGATACTTGACCATCTTCTTTCAACTTATTTCTGAATACCCATTTTGTTCCAATTACATTTTTATCTTTAGGCCTAGGTACAAGAGTCCATGTTTTTTTCTTCTCTATTTGTTTTATTTCTTCATTCATAGCCTCAATCCAACTTTCATTTTCCAATGCATCTTTGACATTTCTAGGTTCAAAATCAGCAAGTAAACATGTACCTTTTAGTTTACTTCTTGTCATAGTACCATCTGATTTGTCTCCAATAATCTGATCTGGTGTATGATGCCTCCTGACATATTTGGCCAACATAGGTTCCTTACCTCTTGAATGAGTTACATTGTCATCTTATTGAATTTCATCTTCAGGTTCAGGTTGCTTGGGCTCGGTAGATATTTGCTTGGTAGCTTCAGACTGAGACTCGGGTCCTTGTGACTCGGTTTGAACTTCTTCTTGTGACTCAGTTACTGTACTAGGCTCGGTAGATGTAGTCTCCTTATTGACAGATGTGTCTGGTAATGTATCAGGTTCAATGTAAACAAATCTCTTGTAATCCTCTGGTTCCTTTTTGCTTTCTTCTTCAGTCTTTTCTGCAAGCTCATCAACTTTCACATGTGCACTTTCTATGATTTTGTGAGTAGACAAATTCAAACATCTATATGCCTTACTTTTGCAAGAATATCCCAAGAATATTCCTTCATCACTTTTCACATCAAATTTTCCTTTTCTAGATTCTTTTAAGATGTAACATTTACTACCAAATACTTTCAGGTAACTTACATTGGGTTTATAGCCATACCATAACTCATAAGGAGTTTTGAATGTGTCTTTCTTCAACTGTACTTGGTTTAAGGTATGAACTACAGTGCTAATAGCTTCCTTCCAGTATTTCATAGCAATGTTCTTTTCAATAATTAGAGTTCTTGCACAATCCATGATAGATCTGTTCCTCCTTTCAGCTATTCCATTCTGCTCAGGAGTTCTTGGGGTTGATACCTGTCTTTTGATTCCTCTTTCAATGTAGAAATTATTGAATTCATGGGAGATGAATTCATCACCTCTTTCTGATCTTAAGCACTTCATTCTTTTCCCTGTTTCCTTTTCTACTCTTGCCAAATACCATTTGAATTTCTCAAATGCTTCTGACTTTTCTCTTAGATACATAACAGTCATCATTCTAGAGTAGTCATCAACAAAGAGAATAAAATTTTTTTCTCCAGTATAGCTCTCAATTCCAATAGGCCCACATAAATCAGTATGCACAATTTCCAAAATATCTTTAGACTGATAGTTTTTACTTTTAAAGCTAGTATTTCCCATTTTTCCAATCTGACAATTCTTGCATAGACCAACATCAAGTTTCTTCAAAGTAGTAATGCCTCTTACTTTCTTGAATTTGCTTATTTTCACCAGGTTATCAAAATTTACATGACATAACCTTTTGTGCCATAACCAACTTTCTTCAATTTTAGCAATAAAACATGAGCATTCACCAAGATCAAGATAAAACAAGTTAACTTTGGTTTGTTTGCCTGATCCAATTAGTTTTCCTTTGTCATCCAGTAGTCTTGCTTTGCCATGCATGAATTCAACCTTGAATCCAATGTTGATTAGTTGTGCTACACTTAGAAGATTATGCTTTAGTCCTTCAACCCAATATGCATTATCACATATAAGTTCTTTAGTTAATGAGATTCATCCTCTTCCTTTTATGCAACAAGGTTCATTGTTTCCAAACCTTACATTACCACCATCATAGTCTTCAAGATGTTCAAACTTTGTTCTGTCACCAATCATATGATGTGAACATCCATTGTCTATGATCCATGTATCATTTTTTCTTATATGAGAGATAAGTGCCATCTCATCTTCATCATCATCAGATTCATCTTTTACAGCAATGAAGACAATTTCTTCTTCACTATCATCAGAATCCTTAGCCAAAAAACATGTTTTCTTACCTTTATCCTTGAATGATTTGAAATTCTTCTTGCCATTGTACTTGTGACCTTTCTTCTCATCCTTGCTTTGCTTGTTTGGACACCTAGCTGCAATATGACCAATTTCTTCACATGAAAAATAGATTAAGGGAGTTTTACCTTTGTATTTACCTCTGCCTCTAGTATATTTCTTTGCAAGTAATGCTTCAATAACTTCAAGATCACTATCAGAACTTTCCTCTGATTCTTCTTCACTCTCTGACTAGATTTTCTTGCCCTTCTTAAGTGAAAGTTTGGCCTCAAATGCTGATTCAATATTTTTGGAAGTTGGAACATAGTTGTCATAGTTATCCAACTCAAATGCTATCAATCTTCCCACTAAAGCATCCAAAGTTATATTGTGATTTTCTTCACATCTTCTTTCTTGAATAGCAGATACTCTTATTGCATAGATAGGAAGTAATGTTATGAGAACCTTACTTATAATAGTTTCATCATCAATTTTTCCTCCAGAAGCTCTGATTGCACTAACACTTGGCTTGATCCTTTCAACATATTTTGCAATGTTTTCATCTTCTCTCATTTTCATCTGATCAAATTATCCTCTTAGGCTTTCTGCTTTGGCTCTCTTCACATTTTCATCACCGCCATAAATTTTCTTTAGCTTGGTCCACATTGCATAAGTAGTTGTGCAATCTTTGATCTCATCAAATTCTTCATAGCTGAGAGCTGATGCAATGTCTATCATCATGGTGGTATGGTTTTTTTTCTCTGCAATGTCTTCAACAGTTAATGTGCCAGTAGGAGCTGTATATTCTTGATCAATATATTTACATCCTGAATCACCAATGGAAGCCAGATGAAGTCTCATGAGACCTTGCCATGTTGAAAAGTTATCTCTGTTAAGCCTTGGAATTTCTCTCTTGTAAGACATCCTGATCTTTAGCTTAGGTCCTTGAAACCCTTCCTACAAGCACCAAAAGCTTTGATACCAATTGTTGGAAATATAGATGGAGTAACTAAGAGGGGGGGTGAATCATTAACCACAAATGTATTACCACAGATCCCTTAGATGTCTTAATAAATTATTTGTTGTTGTTACTTGGTAAACATATAGAGAAATGCTAAAACTCAGTTATTGCAGTGAGTATTAATTATAACTATTCTTAAGTATTCATCAGTGATTAACATGCATGCATAAAGAAAATAACATGAACACAAGAGATGCTAGATTTAACATGGAAACCCAATATGGGAAAAACCACCAATGTAACTAGTTACTATTTTTCACTCTTCTGAAGTGAGCCCTGTTAGGAGCCAACCCAATTAAAGGTTACAAAACACACTGTTAGGTGTGACCTTGTTAGAGGATTTAAATACCCTGTTAGGAGTGGCCTTGTAAGAGGTCTTTGAAACAATTCAATAAAACTGTCACCTTGTTAGAGGATTTACAAAATGGCTATTAAACCAACTCTACTAAGAGATTTTAAAATCACTGCTACAATGGTAAGAAAGTAACAATGAAGTGACCTAAATAATGATGCAACTGAATTGTTGATTACAGATCTCTGTTCTGCTTTACTAGATCCTTCCTGATCAAATATATCTTTGCTGCTCCTCAAGGATATCTAATCATCCTTCAAAATTCACTCACACTTTCCTTTCTTTCCACTTGCACACTTTTAATTCACAACTTGACTTTCTATATATACCATTCAGATTGTCAAGTTGGCACTAATAATCATTACAAACATTACTAATCATTACAATAGTCAGCTAGAATAAACAAACTTTATTCCTCAAATTAACAAAAATCTTTATTGGGCCGACCTTTCTCAGTAAACACTAATCCTAAAAAGATTTCCTTCGGTGACCGAGTGAATTCGATAAACACTGCAAATTCTGCAACATCCTTTGGAGACCGAGAGATCTCAGTAGACACTAAAAACTGCCTACTGACCGACTGAGCTCGGTAGACACACCAAACTACTTTGCTAACCAACTGAGCTCGGTAAACACTGAGAACTGCTTTGCTGACTGACTAAGCATGATAAATGATATGACATTTGTGTGACATCAAAGAAAACACACAATTAATCCAACAATCTCCTTTAGACAATTGTATCCAACAATCCCATCACTAAGAATTAGAATGCATGGTCTAGTAACTGATGATGACTACAAAGTGTCTAGGTTGCAAGAACTTAAACTACTAGATGAGTGCAGACAAGTAGTGTATGATCATCTCAGAGTATATCAGAAGAGAATGTCTAGAGGCTACGACAAGAAAGTCAGACACAGAGAATTTCAGGTTGGTGATCTAGTCTTGAGAGAGAATCCTAAAAATCAATCACATAGAGAATGCAAGGGGAAGTTTGAACCCAACTAGCTAGGTCCCTTTGTTATCACTACTACTTTTGGCTCTGGTGCCTATCAACTCTCAATGACTAAAGGAGAACAGCTCCGAGAATCAATCAACATTCTGCATCTGAAGAAATTCTATGCCTAAGGCATTCACTGTATGGTAAAATGTCCTGAAAAAATCTTTAAAATTAGAAAAAGTCCTGAAAAAATGAACATCTTGGTGAAAACCTAGCAATAGACACTTTGATGATTCACAAAAAAATATGAAAATTAAAAAAAAATTAAAAAATGAAAAATACAAAAAAAATTTTAAAAAAAGAAAAAGTACCTTGGTGAAAACCTGGAAACAAGCGCCTTGGTAGCAAAAATAACATCTCTGCCAAGATGGTGAAAACTCGGAAAATAGGTGCCACTTGCTCAAAATGGTCCATCTATTAGCACAATCTTGGTCTTTTCCAGCTTTCAGTCTTGCTTTAGTTTGAACATATCTCTTGGTTTGTTTCCACATTCCTATTTTCAATAAGTCGGTCTGTACATCAATCTGCTCAAGCGTCTGTATCCTATCAATGCTTAACACTTGGGGGCAATCAATGTCATATCCTATGGTCTCCAATATACTTTAGACGTGTTATATCCTGTCAGAGTCCTTTGAAGCTTCATCTGAGTTAGTCAGTCAGTCTCCTCTCTAGAAAGGATTTGGCATCTACAACAACGCAATCAAACACAAACTGAAAACAATATGTGCTTCATGCTTTTATCTCCTTGTATGCTTACTGATTCACATTGAGATTTTTGTATATTGTGTCCCTTTGAGCTCTTCGATGATTTCCTTTATAGGATTTAGAGAGTGATGACTGGGGGCATAATCTTTTCTTTATCTTCTGCTTGTATGTGAAAATCTAACAACTTTGGAAATTCTAGATTGAAATGGTGTCTGTTTGTAAGAGCCTCTATCTCAAATTGGATGGCCATGCGTACCTCAACCATTGATACCCAAAAAATTCAAGGAAGTTTGATCTAACTATTGTCTTTTTGAGTGAGTTCTTTCTCCTACTGTGAAACAAGATCTTGCCTAAGGATGTGGACGATAAAGGGTCACTATGGGTAATTCACACTAGATTTAGAATGATCTCTTGACTGTTGATGTGCTTGTTACGCAAGGCATATTTAGGTCATCATGATGTTTACATTCTGATGCTTATACAAATTGCTATATCAAAATGGACATTCTGAAAACAAAATCAATATTCATATATCCATGGTTTCCTAATCAGTGGATGTTGTATTGATTCCTGCGCATATGAATTGATATTCATATGTCTATGGTTTCATAACTAGTGGGAATTGTATTGATTTATCTGGTTACCTAAAAATTCCATGATGAGAATGACCGACAAATGATCAGTGACTAGGTCCTAGGTCTTAGGTTGCATTTCATATTGCATGTTTCTTTGCATTTTGCATGTTTGCATGATCTCACAATGTTTGGTTAAACTTAAATGCTTAAATGATTCTTCAAAAATGCTAAACATGACACAAGGACTGAGCATTGTATAAAGGTTCCTCCAACGAAATAGCAAGTAGAATCCTTTTCGGGATCAAAATTGAAATCTGAGATCATTCATATTATTCACTACTTGCATAATCAACCTTCAATCATCATAGAAATCTAGAATTCAACTTAATTGATTATCTTACATCAAACTATCAAAATTTCAACTTGGTCAACTATGGTCAACTCATGCTTTAACCTAGTCAAACTTGGTCTTGAAGACCTCCAAATGATGCAAAACACGTTCTCGGACGTGTACAATCACTTCTCAAATCAATTAACATGCTTCTAAACTATTCAACATTGACTTTTCTTGTCAAATTTCAATTTTAATCCTGAAGGGGGCATGGTATTGCACATCATTCAAAGTCTGTAATCTAAAGCTGAAATCATATCTTTCCTCAATAATTGAGACAAACGACCATGTCTAGTTGTTGATTCATCAAAAAGACCTCATCGCTTTGGGCAAATCGATCATCGCTTGGGGCATATCAGATTCATCGAGATCCATATCAATATGGTATTCTCTTAATCTTGTAAATTGTATTAGTTTTTGCAACTATCGGTTCAATTATGTTATTTCCTTGGTTCTTCGAAAATTGAAGGGTTTAGATGTGATACCAATGTGATTCAATATAAGGACAATCAGGTCTAGAATCGGTCACTCACTTATTCGCAATCATAAGGTTCGAAATCAGGCATTTTGAGATTTTTTCGCAATCATCGGTTCATTTGTTGTCATAGTTAACATTATCTTTGGTCATTCAGGACCTATTATCTTCATATCAATTTCAAATCAGTTTCTATCTCATATCAATCAGTTTCTGCTTCATATCAATTTCAATTTCAAACATTAGTTTCAATATCATACACAGACTGTCTTTGAACCACTGCGCTTCGCATAGTAATTCAAAGAGGGGCAAAATGTAATACCCCAAAAATGGGCTATAAGTTCACTAAACCTCCTACATCGACACATCAAATGAAATTGACATCAAAGTCCTAACCTAAGGCACATCGGCACATTATCGAATCTTAATTGATTATCATAAATTATGCATCAGGGAATATTCCTAAATATTCCTAATTATCCTAATTATCTTTGATTTAATGATTATTTGTTGATAAATTCTATTTATCCTAAAGTTTGATTAATTGAATATTCTCAATATTTAATTAATTAGATTTAATTTTGCCACTTAATTGTTTAATTGAAGTTAATTCTATTTTTTCTTAAATTGTATTATTTAATTTTGACAATAAATTCAAAATCCTATGAATAATTGATTAAATTCTTATTTAATTGATTAAAGCAAATTGTCATTTTTAATAATATTGTTTTTGAATAAAAGTTTGATTAAATAATTGATTAACCCATAAATCAATTGTTTTAATTTAAAATCAGTTAAGTTGGAAATAAATCACTTTATTATTAAATTAATTTATAAATAAAACATGCACAATCAAAAAAGCAGACAACTATCAATTATCAATTAAATCTAAACTCTATTTTGAGTTAAACTTTGCTTTTGCATGATTTTGTGAATTAAAACTAAAAATCAACTGAGTGATTTATGTCTTTTATTCATGCACCTCCAAAGCCCTGGATTTCTATAAAATCAAGGTTCAGCTCTTCATATCAACATCTCATAATTTTGCAAACTTATGCTAGCGAATTACTATCTGGAGAATCGAGGCTTCTTTGCGAATCAACCACGTTTTGTGAGATCACTTTTGTTTTCATATTATTTCTTAGCTCAGTTTGCATATCAATTTTCCACATCATTATTAGCATAGATTCATATCAGATTTCTCATTCATAATTGCACAGAAAAACCAAAAAAATAGATTAATTTGCATTCATTCCATATCTAGATTTTGCATTCAAATCCTTCGTTTAGGTGTCATCAAAGTCACTGATCTCGGTATAATTTGAGAATACATACTCACATCTATTAAAAGGCAGTAAATCACCTAGTTAGTTTAGTTTTTCATTTATTTGCATGATTATGATTTTAACTAACCTCTAATATTTTACTGAAGTGTTGTGTCTACAGATCAAGTACAAAATTCACACACACAATAATGACTCATAGAAGTGTGTCAACATCTTAGCACACATTTTTTGCACCCACCATGGGGCAACCCACCTTTACATGCTTATTTTGGTTGTTTTTTGGAGCTAACCCCCTTGTGCAGATTTGTTGGAGACTAAAACCCTATATTTTTAAAGATTTGATCATATCTCCCAAACGTCTTGGTTTTTTTGTCTGAAATTTGTTTTGCAGGTTGACGACATATCAGAAAAGCTTCAGTAAAAATATTAGAAATTTTTTAAGGTATTTTGAATTTTTTATAATTTTTTCTTAATTTTTCATAAAAAATTAATTTTCTACACAAATTAGCATATTTTTCAGAATTTTTTACTTTTTTGAAAAGCTCTTTAAATTCTACAGGGGATCCATTCTTTGTGTTTTAAATTTGAATGCAATATCATAGCTCAAATAGTTGATTTACAAAAAATGGTCTATTTTGGTAAAATGGGTCTAGGGCACAAATGAAGAGATTTTTTTTAAAAATTTTACATTTTTGGAAATCTCTCTATTTTTTAGCAGGGGCCTCTATTTTGCATTTCTATTTTTGTGGCCAAAATCATATCAAAAAAATTAGATCTTTTTGACTAGGTCAAATGCAAAAAAAGAAAATTTTGTGATGAGTATGCACTTATTTTTCATTGTTCAATGCATGATATGAGTTGTCATTTAGATTATTTGTTGGCTATTATTGGTCCTAACAATTGGTTTTCAGATCTAACCCTAGGATTTGCATAATTTGGATATACATTGCATGCTTGTTTGCATTTTTGCTTGTTGGAGAGTTCATG
This sequence comes from Chamaecyparis obtusa, assembly GCA_027943335.1. Taxonomy (NCBI): domain Eukaryota; kingdom Viridiplantae; phylum Streptophyta; class Pinopsida; order Cupressales; family Cupressaceae; genus Chamaecyparis; species Chamaecyparis obtusa. The sequence goes on from BSBK01002993.1 coordinate 428,076, forward strand.
GCTTGCTTGCACAAAAAATCTCAACAAAAATCTACTAAGTGCATTGCTTTGGACTTGAGGTATTTTGTTGAATCTTTATAACTATATGCACCCTAAAATGGTCACCTAAACTTTGGGCCCCCATTCAATAATTTATCAAATCCCTGAATCAATATTTTCAAAAATTAATATTTTCAATTATATCAATTTCCTTGATCAAGTCTTTTTTTATCATTTTTGATTATTTTCCTTGGGCTAACCATTTTATCCTAAGTCTTTATTTATTAAAAGGAATATTTCCTCCCCTTTTAATAAATAAAAAGTCCCCACTTTTCCTCTTATCCTAAGTTGCACAAATAAAGCATTATTCTTATTTTATAAAAAGGAGAAAAGCACTTTTTGTCTCATATGGACACAAAAGTCAACTCTTATTTTCTCATTGGAGGATATTTGTGCACATGGATTGCTCCTCTTTCAAGCTCCACCCTTGATTAAATCTTTTGCCTCTTAATCTCCATGGTCCATTCCTTTTCAATTCCTTTAAAAGGAGAGCTCTCTTCCTCATTTTCATATGCATTTTTTAATACTAATGTTATGTTGTAGGTTTTCTAGGTTACTTTGAAGCTTTTGAAGATTTGGAGCATTCTTGGCTTTTGCATCTACATTTCATTCTTAGTTTCATTCATGCATAGTAGCTTCTTGTTTATGCATTCATAGTATATATTTCCTTTATGCTTTAAATTACTTCATCTAGTCTAATTAGGAAGGATTTGTAACACTTTCATCTTTGCTTTTATAGCATAGCTTGTACTTTCATTTTCATAGCTTAGCTTGCACCTCTCATTTCTAGCTTGCATATTCATCTTAATCTAGTTTTCATTTGCATTTCATAGTGATTCTTGAAGATATTTGCATTCTTTCCCTTGTCTTCATTTGAATCTTTCATTTTGTGGTTGACTAGCAAGGTCATTAGCTTAATAGCTCTAGCTGAGAGCAAACTTCAAATAATCTTGCAACTCCATGCATAAAGAGCTCTAGGTCACTTTCTAAGGTATCCCATTCATGGATTCCCTTGGATATAATGACTTAGAGAAGTGCACCATTTGAGTGTGTACAATAACATTTGGATTTTGGGAATAAAATAGATCTCTCATGTGTCTAGCTTGAGTGTTTATTGTTTTCATAGATCACACTTCAAATTTGGGCTCTAAAAAAGAACATAGATTCACTTTCTTGCATATATGTTTCACATAGTAATTAGGCCCTATGAACACTATTTGTGGTTTTCTTAAGAGAGTGGGCTTCCTCTGAAGCTCTTCTTGATGATAGAACCTCTTGTAAGTAGGAAGGATATTGTTACTATCTCACGGTCTTACTTTGTTTGGTCCTCAACATTGATCGGTACATTCTCTCTTGGACCCACTTAGAGAGCTCGGTAGACATTGTTGTTGATATCATGAACCTTGCTGAGGTGGTTTCAATCTTAGTGTGTCAATGAATTTGCTTGCTATATTTGGGTGAAGTGAAGAGGCTAGAGGATTATACTCTACTCCCTTTTTGGGTAGTATCAGAAACTCAGATCCTTGAATCTAAACCAAGTCCCAATGTGGTCCTTTTTGTGAGTCACCTTTTTAGAGAAGGTTAACCATAGTGGACACTCCCTTTGTTGGGTAAACCACGTGGACGGAACCTCAAGTGGTAATAGTCATTTTTGCCATGGTAGCAACAACCACTATATAAATGTCCTTGTGGAATAAATCTCCACGGGTGTGGTTTCTTGTTGGGTTGTCAGATCTCCTTAGAATCTCCAATTGATTAAATTCTTAGAATGTGTCAAAACCCTGGTGCACCTAGATTGAAGTTCGCCCTCTTGAGATTGTAAAATTTACAGAGTTGACCATTACTAAGAGCCATAGTTCAACCAACTTTTTACTTGCTAGGACTGTGTGTGGTTGAAAAACATTTTGAGAACATACACAAGTAGAATCTCTAAGGAGTAGCATACCAAGTCACTATTCGTGTTCATGTGCAAGGTTTATTTGTCCCTTGCTCATTGTTTGAAGACATTTGTTTTCTTGAACCTCTTGATTGTTGTCTTGCGTGCCTGATTAATTATAAGAATATGTTAACGCATCTAGTTGGTCACATTAAACAAACAAATCTAAGTTCCCGAGTGATAAAAACTTCAAAAATCTCCCTAAAAGTGCTATGATATGTTGCTCAACATCCAAATGAACTTAAATGGTATCAAGTTGCACAAAATGACTCTTGGTCTTCTTTCTTCCACATCTCCCATGTCTTCCTAGTCTCCCATTTTCATCATTTTTCTTCTTCCTTCACGCTTCTTCCTATTCTTCCTAAACTCTTCATGTCTTCTTGATTCCTTTCCTCTTATTATCTAGTCTACCTTCTTCTATTCATCTCTTTTGTCACTTCCATGCTTGATTCCTCCTCTTCCAGAACCATGAATTTTGACTATCTTGTTATGGAACCTCTCTTGAAAATAGATGATCTCGAACTCATTGCTTAATTCCAAGAGTTTTATTCCTCCAATAGTCCTTCTAGAAATTGCATGGGTAATAAATTTATGACAAAAATAAAAGAAAAATTGATTGAATTAGATGCCTTTTCTAGGATCATATGCATGATCCTATCATGACCTCCTTCTTCCAAACATTTTTCATCTTCTATTTCTTCTCATCCTTCCTCATCTTCCAAGTCTTACCATGACTCTTCTAGACATTATTCGCATTCCTCATTATCCAAGTCTTCTTCCTCCACTAGGTCTTCACTTTCCTCTTTTTCATGATCTCATTCCTCTTCTACTTCTCCCAAGAATCTTACTCCTCATCTCAAGACATACCATAATGAGCAATGTGAAATCCCTTGTGATACCTCTTCCATAGAGAGTGATATGCCCATCTTTGATGACTATGATGATGGACAATGTAGTGATACCTATGACACCTCTATTCCTAAGAGTCCTCCTAGTCATGTGCTCATGCTTACTGGAAATGGGTCATCACATTGGATAGATCATGATGGTGATCCATATGATTCTAATTTTGAAAGAGACTTTGATGATTTCTGTGAACAATACCTAGATGATACATCTACTTCACTTGAGGAAGAGAAAGCTTACCGTGCTGATTATAAATGCAAATACTATAAGAATCTTTCTTCTAAGAACTCTCATGTTGAAAATAAAGATTACACTCTCAAGCAAGATTATGTTAATGATGGACCTTTGTCTTGTGATGGTTCCCTTCCATCCCCTACTTCCTCCAATACCCATACATTTCCTAAAGCTTCCAAATCTTTCAAATCTTTCACAAATCTTTCATCCAACAAAAATCCTAATACTTTTCATGTGGTACCCTATAGTTATCCTCAAGGGCTACCTCTTAAAGAAACTTAAGCTAACCTTCACTTGGCTAAAAATACTTTCAATAATGCTACACCTAAGGAGTCTAAGCCTTTATACACTGTAATGCCTACTTTAGCTAGTCCTTCACCATCTCTTCCAAAGTCTTCCATACAATTCCAACATACTTCCTTGTCCTTAGAAGTGACTCCATATCAACAGGACTCTAAAAATGATAAAGAAAGATCAAGATCAAGAACCCTCCATGTCATCCAATCCTTTTCATGATGTCTCTTATCCATTTCATAGTTATTTTGATCCTGCACACCCTTTCTCATTCATTCCACCATGTCTTAAGTCTTCTCCTAAGCAAGATCAAGCTACTACTTATATCGTTGAGCTTATTGACAATCAAAATAATTTTACTACACTTGCACTTTCCAAAGATGATACTTCCATTAAGGTTATTAAAAATAGTGTTTTTACTTCCATTGTTAAGCCTATTGAAAATCAAGAGAAAAATTATACACTTATGCTATCCAAATCTCCTTGTCAAGATCAAAGTCTTCCATCTTCTTGTTCTACAAATTCATGTTCGCTTCCACTTTCTAGTCTTCCTAAGTCTTTTCAAGCTTCGTACAATCCTATCAAAAAATTTACTCCTATTCAAGATGTTCATGATCCTATTGCAAATGCTAATGCTCACTCTAAAGATGTTGATTTCCTTGGTTGTCATATAGATGTTGATTAACTTATTGATTATCCTTTTGTATCTTCCATGTCCATCATTGGACCTCCTCTACCAATACTAACGGATTCACATCTTCCTTCCATCTTGGGCCCTTATGTCTCTTCACTTTCCCCTCCTAACTCTCCTAATTTGTCATCCATCTTGGGTCCTTACGTCCCTCTATCTCCTATATTTCCTCAAGATCAACATAGATGCATACCTTTGAATCTTTTTCATCCACCCACCCATCTAAACTAGTCATATCCTCCTTCTTCCACAAGTCTCAAGTCTTTTGGAAGTAACTTGAATGTTCAATACAAGAAAAAGAAGCAATACAAGAATCCATAAAAAAAAAAAGGATCACCATGTCTCATCTAATCGACATGGAGGCATGAAGTCAAAAGAGATATCTAAGAAGAAAACTACAAGACAAGTATGGGTTCCAAAATCCATCATTGAAGATATTCTCTCTAGATCATCAAAAAGAAATGAAAAGCCCATGACTATATGGATTCCAAAGACTCTTTTGAAAGAGTCTGATGTTGAGAAACAAGTGAAGTTGACATTCAAGCTTCCAAAGGCTTCCACTTCATCTTCTTCCAAAAATATTCTTCCATTCCATGTGCCTAAACCACAACCTCTGTTATCCATTCACCATATTCCTTCACGTATTCTTTCATTCATGTTTCCTCCATCCTCTTGCCACCCTTCAACATGTGTTTTGATGTTGATCTTTCCTTCCTTTCCATCTACCCTTTCACAATCTTTCCATTCATTATCCTTCTACCTTCTATCTTTTTTCCTCATTTGCCTATTCCTCCTATCTTCCAACCTCACTCGCTTTACATAAAACATTATCCTCCATTTTTCTCTTCCATCTTCCTTTCCCTATCAGCATCTTTGAGCATATCATTTTCAATCCTTGGCATATCATGGTTTATTATTTCAAGGAGCATTGTCTAAAAATCTTGCCTTCAAAAAAAAAAGTTAAAAAATAGAAAATTTAAAAAAAAAAACAAAAAAAATTGAAAAAATTGAAAATGTTCCTTGGTGGAAACCTGAAAACAAGCGCCTTGGTAGAAAAAGTAAAGAAAAATAAATTCATCCTATGGTGAAAACCACTCCTTTGTGGCACCTTGGATAAGTAGCATGATGAAAACCTGGCAATCAGGCATCATGTGTAGTTCTTCTACATATTTCATCCATTCCATCTTCTCTCTTTGATCTTGACAATAATGACCTATACACGAACATTTGGCTATCTTGTGAGCTATCTTATGATGATCTTGCTTTCATTCTGTTCATGTTTAGCCTTCATATTTATTTTCCTCCATTCATTCTAGTCTTTCGCTATCCTTTTCCCCTTTGGTCTTGATCTAATAAAAAAGAGTAAAACACGATGCTATGAAGCCTCTTGACATCTCTACTCCTTTGGACTGCATCTTTTCCTTCTTTTGCATTACACTTTTGTGACTTATCCTATGCTGGTCTTTCATTGCTTGTCCAAATGTGTTTTGCATGATAATTTTTTCCCTAGCTTGGGTACTCTTGAGGAGTTTTCCCTTGAAGATTTCTTCCATTCATTCTCCTTCATTCTCTTGTCTTCTATCTCTTCCACCAGATTGCTAACCCCTCTTGTTCTTCACCTTGCTAGACATTGGGACTACATGATGTGATCTTGCTTGGGAGTTTGATGCCCATTCTGTTTGAAGGCATCCTTTGAACATACTTTTGATCCTGAAAAAATCCAAAAAAATGGTATATTGTCAAAAATTTTAAAAATTAGAAAATGTCATTAAAAAAATGATCATCTTAGTGACAACCTAGCAATAGGCACTTTGTTGTATCTCAAAAAAATTATATATTCCAAAAAAACTAAAAAAAATCAAAAAAATTTTTAAAAAATTTTTTTAAAAAAAAAAATGCCTTGGTGAAAACCTGGAAACAAGCACCTTGGTAGAAAAAATACAAAAAAATTATAAAGTCCTGAAAAAAAAAAAAAAAAAATGCAATAAAATCCAAGTGGTGAAAACTTGGAAACGGGCACTACTTGAGGCCTTTGTACCCATGTTTCTTAGTATGTGTCCTCGACACTTAGCCTTTCTCCATCATGCCTTGTCCTTGTTGTCTTGGTTTGGAATTGGTCTTTGTCTTTGTCTAGGGGGAATAACTATGTTAGCTTTGGTCTCTTGGATGCGTTAGTCTTTAGGTTACCTCGCGAATGGTTTTTTTCAACACCACCCCAACTGTGTTTTTCAACACAACCCCTGACATCATGTGTTTTTCAACACTTATCAGCTTGGTCTTACCCAGTTTTGTCATGTGATCTTACCTGCTTGCAAGCATTCAATCCTTATGCTTGAAACTCAATATCGGTACCGCACTTAAATTTTTAAACGCAACACTTAATGCTTGAGCTCTATCATGATCTTTTCTTTGTGTGTTGACTGTTATTGATTTTTGTTGAGTGTCCTTGTCTAATAAGTCTCTCTGGGATGCATAGCTAGAGGACTTGGGACATGGGACATGTTTTTATTTTCTTTCTACTTGTGGTTGTTGCCTTGAAGCTCTTGAGTGTCTCTTTTTTTTCCCTTGACATACTTAAGATATTTGAGACATTATCCTTGACTGTTTTTGCACAACCATTCGTATGGTCATCCTGGCATCTATGTCTTGATGTGAGTATGGTTTTTCTACATTAAATTGGGTAAGCTAACATTGAAGTCATCTTGACCTTTATGTCTTTGATGCTTATGTTATAATCTTTCCACATTCCAATCTGATATCAATTACATTCATATCTTCATAGTTGCATTTGTGACTAGTGATGATTGTGTGATTTTTCGATGTCTGTTAATAATGGCCCAATGATAAAAATAAGTTCCTTAACATTCTCTAATGAATGATGAACACAAAATCCTATGTTACAGTTGCTCTATTGCAAGTACACATTTTCATTTTCATGTAACTTGCATTGTTAGACTTCATGTTAATTTGCAATTTTAGGCTGCATTAGGAATTTGAGAGGGTTTTCCTTCATCTTTCTTTTGGACTTTTAATCAACTGTGGTCACATTTTGATCTTCATTTCCTTATCTTCTTTCGTGATCTCAATCAAAATTTCCTATCTTAAATAGTTGATTGATTTGAGGCATTCTTTTTCTTGAGGCAAATTCCCTTTCTTCTCTCCATTTCTTTCCACCTCTTCCAAACTTCTATCTTCCATTCGCTTTCACCCTACTTCTTTTCTTATAATTCAACCTTGGGGCATAATCTTTCATGCTTGATGATCTACCTTAGTTTTGTGATCCTTATATCTTTCATCTTACATCAAGAACCTTATTTTTAGTTGGATTTGATCAAATTTATCAATTAATTATTTCTCCTTTATCTCATTTTGATTTTGATCACGAGGGGTAGTACCTATCAAACTTCAATCCTTAATTTAGCTTTATCAATCCTATCAATTGCTTCACTTGGGGCAACCTTGCTTGAGACTTGACAATTACCTATTTACAGAGGTGTTGGCCTTGTCTTTTTCAATCAGCTTATCTTTGTCCTGATGTGTTCCCATCCATCGATCACACATCTAAGTTGTTTTTTGATCCCAAATCGATCTCACATTTCAACTTCATTCTTTGACTACATGTTTTCACATGAAGATCACGCATTAGTCAAAGAGGGGCAAATGTATGCACCCTAAAATGGTCGCCTAGAGTTTGGTCCTCCATTCATCATTTTATCAATTTCCTAAATCAACGCCTTGCAATATTTTCAATCCAAATCAATTTCCTTGATCAAATCGTAATTATTTCAATATTTCCTAAGGTTTGGTCATTTTATTTTAAGCCTTATTTAATTAAAAAGATAAAAAACAAAAAATTAAATATTCTTATTTAATTAAGAGAACATGCTCCATTTTAATTAAATAAAAATCTCTTTTAATTAAATAATAAAATCACTTTATCCTAAGCCACATTTAATTAAAAGAACAAATCTCTTTTAAATAAATAAAAAATCTTTTAATTAAATAATGGAAACCACTTTGCTAAAAATAATAAAATAAAAAAAACTTTTTCCCCACACATTGAATGCACACTTTCCAAGATGAGTGGAATCTCTGTTTGCCTCTTAATATTTTCCACACACCTTTTTGCCTCTTAACCATATCCATTGATTTTGCCTCTTGAGAATCTTGAGCACATGGATCAACCAAGATTTAATCTCCACCATTGCTCATTTCTTTTTGCCTCTTAATCTTGACCATCTGTTCATTTCTAAATCCTTTATAAGGAGGCCTCTCCTTTTCATTTTATGCATGGAGATTTTAGAGATCAAAATTTATGTTATTGTTATGTAGGTTTGGAGAGCGATTTTGGAGAAGAGTTTGGAGCACTTGAGCTTGGATATTGCAACTTATATTTTCTTGTCTTCTTCTCTCATGCCTCCATGGCAATCCATTTAGATTAATATTAAACTTGCATATTAGATTACATTCATATTTCCTTTCATAGAATAATCTTGCATAAGCATTTCCTTTCATAGATTAGTTTACTTTTATGCATTGTTATCATTTAGAATAGCTTCCATTTTTATTTGCATGTATACTTGATGATCATGGAGACTAGCATTCTTGTTTTTTCTCTTTGAATCTCTCCTTTATGGTGTACTTGCATGGGCACAAACTAGGTCTAATTTGAGGGTCTTCATTATAAACCCTCGCACTCTATGAATAAAGAGCTATGAGTCACCATTTGAGACCTCATTTTTGAGAAATCTTAGATATAATGACTCATAGAAGTGTGTCAACATTTTAGCACATAGAAGATATTTTGAATTGGCCTACACCTGAGAATTCTAGTGAGGTAAGATAATTTCATGATTTAGCAAGTTTTTACCGAAAGTTCATTAGCAATTTCAGTTGAATTTGTAATGCTATGACTGAGACTATAAAAGGAGATAAAAGAGAATTTAAGTGGACACATGGAGCTGATAAAAATTTTGAGACTCTAAAGCAAAAGGTTTCTAAATTACCTATGTTAGCATTGCCTAATTTCAATAAGGTATTTTAAGTTAAATGTGATGCAAGTGGTAGTACAATAGGAGCTATGTTGAGTCAAGAAGATAAACTTGTTGCTTTCTTTAGTGAGAAGTTGAATGATGAAAAAAATAAATATTCTATGTATCATCAATATTTCTATGCTATTGTAAAATCCCTAAAAAAATGGAGACATTATTTGATACCGAGTGAATTTGTGTTGTATACTAATCATAAGGCTTTACAATATTTGGGTAGTCAGAATAAGTTGAATCAAAGACATATGAAATGGGGTTAATATTTGCAGAGTTATACATTTGGGATAAAGCATAAGAGTGGAGTCACTAACCGAGTCACCGATGCATTGAGTAGAAGAAGATCTTTGATGACCGAGATGAGAATTGAAGTTCTTGGTTTTGGTGACATGAAAGGTTTGTATGAAACTGATCCTAATTTTTCTGAGTCATGGAGGAAATGCAGGGCACCTATTCAAGATCATTCGAGTACTAAATGGGAAGACTATTTCATTCAAGAAAGTATGTTGTTTAAAGGTATTTAGTGTTGTATACCAAGAGGATCAATGAGAACTAATTTGATAAAGGAGAAACATAGTAGTGGTTTGGCTAGACATTTTTGCATTGACAAAATATTGAATTTGCTTAAGGAGAAATACTTTTGGTTGCAATTGTATAAGGATGTTCATAAATTTGTGAAAAGTTGTGGAATTTGTCAAGTTGCAAAAGGAGTAAGTCAAAATACTAAATTGTATATACTGATTTCTGTTCTTGAGAAACTTTGGATTGATATCAGTATAGATTTTGTTCTTGGCTTACCAAAGAGAGTGAGAGGTAATGATTCTATATTTAGTGTTGTGGATAGATTTTCTAAAATGGCACATTTTATACCCTATAGAAAGACATCAGATGCAGTGCATATAGCAGATATTTTTTTTAAGGAAATTGTTAGATTGCATGGATTACTGAGAAGTATCATCTTTGACCAAGACAATAAATTTGTTGGATATTTTTTGAAGACTCTTTAGAAAAATTTGGGCACCGAGTTGAGGTATAGTTCTATATTTCACCCACAGACTGATGGATAGACAGAGGTTTTGAATAGAAGATTGGGTAATCTTTTGAGATGTTTAGTTGGAGATAAACCAAGTAATTGAGATTCTATGTTGGCACAAGAAGAGTTTTCATACAATAATTCAGTGAATAGGAGTATTGGAAAAATACCTTTTGAGATTGTTAATGGCATACAACCGAGAGGTATATCATATTTAAAGGATATTGCTGGTGAAGAAAAGAGAAGTGTTGAAGGAGTAAATTTTGTTGAGTTCATGAAGACATTTCATGAAGAAGTGAAACATAAGTTAGAGAAAAGTAATTAGAAATATAAAGACAAAGCAGATAGATCAAGAAGACATAAGACTTTTTCAATTGGGGATGAAGTAATGGTACACTTGAAGAAATGCATATTTCTTGTTGGAACATATGGGAAGTTGAAAATGAAGAAATTTGGTCCTTTCAAGATATTGAGGGGATTTGACAATGGAAATGCTTATGAGATTGAGTTACCTGATGACATGGATATATCACCTATATTCAACATTGTAGATTTTTATGAGTACCATTAATTAGATGAAGAGATGATAGTACCGAATGATTATCCTAAGAGGCAGATAGAAGAAGTTGAGCATATTTTGGAACATAGAGTTAGCAAAAGCACAAGAGGAAGACAGTATATGGAATATCTGGTAAAGTGGAAGAACAGATCGATTGAAGATAGTTCATGAATTTCATAATCTGAGCTGGATTTATCTTGGGTTGTACCTACTACATGATTCAAAGAATAATTTCAAATAACCCCAAGTCTCTGATGCAGGATCATCTGGGGTCCTTGGAAATCCTATATCACCAAAAACAAGTTTGAGTTTTCTTTGTTGCTTGGTTCCTTCTTTGACCGAGTTGGCTTGGTAGTTGCTTGATTTCTTCTTCACCCGAGTTGGTTGGTTATTCCTTGGTGCTTGGTTAACCTTTCTTACCGAGTTTTTAGTTTTGGTTTCCTTTTGAGGTCGACTTGTGTATTTAATTGTGGTCGTGGAGTTAATGTTGGTATCAATCATTAGGAAGCATGTGGACCTAGATCTGATTGTTCCTTCTATTGATGATGGATCTAAAGGCCAAATTTTTTTGGTAGCCTCTTGTATATAATGTAGTTGTTGGTTGTAGTTTAGTAGAGGTAGCAGTTAGAAAGTAGAGATAAATGGTATCATTTATAAGTTTGAAGGTAGTTTCTGAATCCTCGCATGTTGGAGGACTTTTTTAATTGAATTTGATGTTGGCCCTAATTGAGAAGGCCTTACAGCTTGGCATGTATGAATAAATTTGATGAAATATAAGGATCTCTTCTTCATTCTCTCTCTCACTTGTTGTGTAATTGCTTCTATGTGTGATCTTTGCAAGGTGGATTTGGATTAGGGTGTGCCTTTGGCCCCTCTATATGGACCTTCCCTACATCAAATGTGGTCTTTGTCAAGGGGATTTGGGGCTTCTTGATAGTACCCACATTGGAGGGCAACATCATTCATTATACTCTAGCATTTTAACACTACTATTGTCCAGACAATAGTGACCCTTGATGATGTCCCCATTTTAGGAAAGGGCCATCCTCTCAGGATTTATATCATCTGGATGAGGGTAAGAAATAGTGTCAAAGCTTCTTATGTATCTGTTTATGGAACAAACAAGTTAGGGAAGACATGGTATCTTCTTTCCTTTCTGTATTTTTTTTCTGAGTGCACATTCCCTGTACCATGGTTTCCTTTTAGAAGTGTATGGCTTGACTGTGCACATGCATAATTGTATATATGGATAAGTAATAGGATGTCATGCATTATTTAGATCCTTTGGATCTAACCCCATCTCTTTCTTCTTTGCAGTTTCTAGATCATATGGGATCATACTGGATTCATCCTCGAGTCAACACTCCATCACTTCAGGCAATGTCTGTTACCTTCATTGTTTATGTTCATCCACTTATGTATGTTTGTATTCATCCATATTTTTCTAAAAGTTGGCTATTGTCATGACCGATGTGAGCCTAGATGATTTTATCTTTCACTTCCCTTTTTTGTACATTACATACAAGTTATTTAGCACATGTAATCTTTAGATGTAGAAATTTATTTTCCCTTACCTGTATCTCTTCTTATAAAATGAACATAAATTTAAACAAGATCATCTAATAATGAAAACTAGGGTACTATAGTCACTCATCTAGTAATTAGGTTACCAATCTAAAATGAATATGAAAAAATATGGTAACAGTAATCTTATTGAGAGACATTCATTTTATTGAATTGTAACTTTTATTTTTGCACATCAATAATGTCTCCTCTTTCATGGATCTATGTGTTCAAGCCTCTCTAGCTTCTTTCTTCTCTCTCTTTCTGTGATAGGTTTTTACATGTAGGTGTTATTGGGAGTTTTGGGTTGTTTACTCATCAACTCCAATAATCAAAGAATTTCCATTGAGAATCTTGTCTACTTGAGACATTTGAATTGTTAAAGAAATTGTTAAAGAAATTGGCATTTGAAATTTTATTCATTAGTTGTGTGACTAGAGAAGGTATATGTACAGGTGATGAACATGCATATTTTCCTAAGCACTACTGGGAACTTACCCTACAAAAAATGTACTATTGTAAAAATCATCACAAGTCCATTTGTTGTTGGGTCTAGCTCCTAGTAATACTTCGTCAAATCTGCATATTTTTCACCTATGTATATACCTTCTCTGATCAACTTTTATATGCATAGATGAAGGATGTATATGCATAGGTGAAGGATGATCAACTCCAATCTCCTATTTATATCTATATGTTATCAAAGAAGTTCCATTGAGAATCTTTTCTACTTGAGACATTTGAATTGTGAAAGAAATTTTTAAATAAATTTGCATTTAAAATTTTATTTATTGGTTGTGTGATTAGAGAAGGTATATGCACAGGTGATGAGAATACAGATTTTCCTAAGCACTACTAGGAGCTTACATTACAAAAAATGTACTATAGTGAAAATCATCATAAGTCCATTTTTTGTGGGTTCTAGCTCCCAATAATACTTCGTCAAATTTGTATGTTTGTCACCTGTGCATATACCTTCTCTAATAAAATCTTACTTATTGGTTGTGTGATTAGAAGCTTCATTTAGCATATATGTTTGATAAAAGGCTTCTTTTAACAGACATGTTGGAAAAGATGCTCTTTCAAAGCATTGAAGAATGTTTAGAAATTGATGTTCAAACCTTCTTCAACATGTTTGGAACTTTTTCAAATCAACAAAAATGTAAAAACCATGCAAAGAGATATCCAAATGATAGATATAATGCTTTCTTATTCAACCACAGTCCGTACAGTGCTTGTAGATCATCCTCTTCTCCCATACAATGGATTCCATAATACTTAAATTAAATACATGAAGAACTACCAAATGATGAATTCTCAATTGTTGTAACAGTTGAATGCTCATAAAGAGGGAGCACATAATGTTGGAAATGATTGTTCCACATATTTTTTCATTTATATTTATCTAAATTAATTTATTATAAATACCCCATCAAAATGGTTATAATAATTATGTAATTTTTTTGTTCATTCAACTAAGTACCAAGTTAAAGATATGAATGAATATATTGAGCCCCTTATCAATGAGTTGTTGGTGTTATGGAATGGGCTCAGTACATATGACATCTCTAGACCAATAGGACAAAGACAATTTCAATTCCATGCAATGCTTGTATGGACAATACTGTTGGAAACTGCAATTGAAGTAATTGTTGTATTGTCATTGATGTCAAACCTTAACTGGTAAGACTGTTTCTATCTAAGAAACTACTATATCTATTGGTTGATGAGAACGATTAGGGCAAGGTTGATAATAGTAGCACCTAGGGAAAGGTTGATTTATCTTGATACTTCAATGAGTACTTGATTATGTGGCACAATGATAAGATAATGTATTGTTTATATAAGTAAGAAGCAAGACTAAACAAATAGGCTTAACCGAGAAAAAGTGAAGAAATATATTTTAAGCCGATTGATGTTAGTGTCGACTGAGAGTTAGTATATGCTGAGTAAATTCAGTGTTGGCCAAACATCAGTTTATTGCTAAGTGACAGTATTAGCCGAGTGAGATAGATTGAAGAGATGATTGAGTTACGCAGTGACGACTGAGGAGTTGAACACAATATTGAATGAGTGTCAATAATTTACATTTGAGGAAGAATTCAGATTCCAAGTTGACATTGTTGAGTTCTTGGATTATGTAAATAGTGTTGACTTTATTAATAAAGTGTATGGAGCATTTAATGCACAGTAAACCATTTTATTGAGATTTCAATAAGGAGATTGAAGATGTTTCTAGAAGGATGGGTGAAGAACTTAAATGTTGGAAGGATTCAATGAATCCGACCTAAACCTAAGATCTATAGAGGCGATTAAGCAGAAAAAGGGAGATCTATCTATTGAAGAGATATAAAGAAAACCTAAGTATTAGGTTGAAAGAAGGATGTTAGATTTGTTGATGTTATTGACTGACAAGTCTAAGCAGAAAGGCTGAAGGTGAAGGAGTTGATCAGAGTTGTGATTGCTTGAAGGGATTTCTGAGTAGATCAATGATGGAGACATGGTACTCAGTCAGTAACTAGCATATATGTATGAAATTGGATCTGGTAATTTGCAAAGTGAGTTGTATGTTTTTCAAATCAATACTACTACTACTTTCTAACCATTGTATCAGTCAAAATCCTTTAATCAAGGTTGACCTAATAGTCATTGTATAAATCCTTTAATCAAGGTTGCATTCTAATGGAATGTACTTAGGTCCTCTAACAAGGCGCACTCCTAATAGAGTGGTTGAAATCATTTAACAGGGTCACACCTAATAGTGTGTATGTAAACCTTTGATAGGGTTGGCTTTTCACAGAGCTCACTTCAGAAGAGTGAAAATATCAGTAACATGTTACAAAGTGGTTTTTCCCAAATAGGTTTTCCACTATAAATCCTAGTGTCAAACTTGTGTGAATTTTTTGGTGTGAACATTTCTATGTTTTTCAAGTTAAATACTATTGGATAGTGGACTGCACTGTTATATGTTTTGGTATACATTTCTTTAATGACCAAGTAGTGTTGGTTATTAGATCTGAGATTGTTGAAGTGTTTGAAAGTTTTATTTATACATCTAGACCTAAGAACAACTAATTCACCCCCCCCCCCCCCTCTCTATTTTTCTAAATCATATTAACAATTGGTATCAGAGTTGTTGGTGCTTACTCAGATCAATTTTGAAGGTACTTGAAGAAAATGATCAAGATATATAAAAAGGAGGTACCGAAGCTGAATAAGGAGAACTTCCCTGCATGGAAGAGTTTGATGAAACTACATATAGCTAGTATTGGTGACTCGGTGAAATATTATGTTGAAAATGACTATGTTACACATGTTGCACCTTTGACTATCGAGGAGATGAGAGCTAAACAGGAACACAACCAAGCAATGTTGGAGATTGCATTTGCCTTAAGCTATCTTGAATTTGAAGACATTAAAAATTGCACAAATGCAAATCAAATGTGGGACACTCTTACAAATATCTATGGTGGTGATGCAAATGTACTAAGGGCAAAAGTTGAAAGCTTGAGAGGTAAGTTTGATGAAATGAAAATGCAAGAAGGTGAAAATATTGATCAATATTGTGGTAGAATCAAGGAAGTAGTAAATACTATTACAGGAGAAAATGGAAATATTGATGATGAAACTGTTATTGGAAAGGTTTTGAGAAATTTGCTTCCTATATATGCCATCAAAATTTCAAAAATTCAAGAATCTAGATGTACCCCTAGTAATGTTCTGACTCTGGAAAGTCTTGTTGGTAAGCTTACTACTTTTGAGCTTTCTAACTATGATAACTACATAGTTGCAAATGTTGAATCTGCATTCAAATCACAAATGGTTCTACTTAAGTGTAAGAAGGAAAAATAAAAATGTGTAAGTGAGAGTGAAAGTGATACTGACACATCTGATGAGGAACTACAGGATCTTGAAGCTCTTATGGCTAGAAGATTGAAGAGAGGAAAAGGAAAATATAAAGGCAAAATTCCTATCATATGTTTTTCATGTAACAAAGTTGGTCATATAGATCCAAGATGTCTTGGCAGGGATGACAAGGATGAGGAAAGAGAAAGAAAGCACATTGATAAGAGAGGAAATAGTGGTTTCCAAAGGTACAAGGACTACAAGGATAAAGGTAAGAAATCATGTTATATTGCTAAAGAAGAAACTGACACTGATGATGATGATTTTGAAATTGAAGTATTCTATGTTGCTATAAAAGATTATTCTGATGAAGATGAGAAACCTGCACTTGTTTCTTATGTGAGAAAAGGTGATAAATGGATTATTGATAGTGGTTTCTCACATCACATGACTGGTGACAAAAGTAAATTTGATACACTAGATCATTACAAAGGTAGAAGTGTTAAGTTTGGTAATGATGTACCGTGTCTTGTAAAGGGTAAAGGATTAATTAAGATAACTAATAAGATCACTTGTGAAAATGCTTATTGGGTTGAAGGTATTAACTATAATTTTCTAAGTGTTGCACAACTTAATAGCACTAGTTACTGAGTGGAGTTTCATCATAGAAAGGCTAAGATATTTGATGCCACTGGTGAACTAATTGGAAGTGGAGAATAGACTAAAGGTAATTTTTTTTATCTAGATCTATTTGAAGAGACATGCTTGATTGCACAATTTGATGATGTTTGGTTATGGTATAAGAGGTTATGTCATGTTAACTTTGACAATCTAGTGAATATTAGTAAAAAGAAGAAAGTTAGAAGTTTTCTGAGATTGAAGAAACCTGATAATGTGATGTGCAAACAATGTCAGTTGGGTAAAATGACAAAGTCTACTTTCAAGGGAAAAAATTTTACTTCTGAGAATGCTTTAGATTTGGTTCATACTTACCTTTGTAGACCTATGGGTGTACAAAGCTATTGTGGTGATAAATACTTTATTCTATTTGTTGATGATTACACTAGGATGATGATTGTAATGTTTTTAAAAGAAAAATATAATGCATTTCAGTTGTTTAAGTGGTATTTGGCTAAGATTAAAAAAGAAACAGGTAGAAACCTGATATGTATGAGATCTGACTGAGGTGGAGAATTTATATCAAATGAGTTCAATCTGTTCTGCAATGACAAAGGAATCAAGAGACAAATGTCTGCACCTAGAACACCTCCATAGAATGGTATAGCTGAGAGAAAGAATAGATCTATGATTGGAAAGTTGTAATGTGTTCTTCACAATAGACTAGATATTGCTCTAGTAGTTGGGATTTTGGAAAGATTCTCTGCCAATCCTAAGGAAAGTCATATGATGGTTGTGAAGAGAATAATGAGCTATTTGAAAGGGACAGAAGACTATGGACTATACTACAAGAAGCATGAGAAATTTGAACTGAGAGTCTACACTGACACAGATTCGGCAGGAAATGTTGATGACAGAAAAAGTACTAGTGGTGGGGCTTTCTTTCTTGGACAGAGATTAGTTTCCTAGACAAGCAAGAAACAAAATTGCATTTCCCAATCTACAACTGAAGCTGGGTATGTAGCAGTTGCAGTGAACTGTTCAAACCTAGTATAGATCAAGCAATTGTTGAAAGGCATAAAAGAGTAAATCACTAAACTAGTTGTCATATACTATGACAACACAAGTGATATCAACATATCAAAGAATCCTATGATGCACACAAAGACCAAACATATTTCTATCAAATATCATTATTTGAGGGAATTGGTACAGGATAAAGAAGTCAAAATGGAATATGTGAATACAAAGGAACAGCTAGTAGACATATTCACAAAATCTTTACCTAAGGATGTTCATGAATATCTTAGAGGTAAATTAGGGGTGCTTCCTCTTTTTGAAGTTTCCTAGTCAAGCTAGGAGCACTGCATCAAATGTGCTACATAGACTATCTTACAAATTGATGTAGAAAAGGTCACACTTTAGGAGCAGCCTAGAGTTGCAAAAAGTACAACAAAGCTGATAAATCAGTCATAAGCAAGATGGCAGAGGGAGAAATAGTGTTACTAAGCTGACAAGATGATATCTACATCGGAAAGATGCAAGTTCAAGATGTTTCTTTGGCATTTTTATCAAAGAGGGAGATAATTCAGATGAAAACACATGGAAATGGAAGATCAAGTAAGAAGGAAACATTTAGAGAAATAGAGGAAAAGAGGAACATAAAATATTTAGAGGGATTTACTGTGTGGTCGGTCAAGTAGGCTATGCTAAGTGATTCAGAATCAGAATGAAGCTAAGGATATTACAAATGATTCTAATGCAAAGACAAGTTTTGGATTGATTGGTGAATCATGTGTTATTCATATGGTGTAGCCATTAATGCCAAAGAGGGAGATTGTTGGAAACTACAATTGAAGAAATTATTGTATTGTCATTGATGTCAAACCTTAACTAGTAAGACTATTGCTATCTAAGAAAGTAATATATCTATTGTTTGATGAGAAGGATTAGGGAAAGGTTGATAACAATAGCACCTAGGGAAAGGTTGAGTTATCTTGATCCTTCAATGAGTACTTGATTATGTGGCACAATGATAAGATAATGTATTGTTTATCTAAGTAAGAAGCAAGACTGAAAATTAGGCTTAACTGAGAAAAAGTGAAGAAATCTAGTTTAAGTCGAGTGATATTAGTAATGACCAAGAGTTAGTATATGCCGATTAAATTTAGTGTTGGCCGAACATCAATTTATTGCTGAGTGATAGTATTAGCCGAATGAGATAGATTGAAGAGATGACCGAGTTATGCAATGATGACCAAGGAGTTGAACATAATATTGACTGAGCATTAGTAATTTACATTTGAGGAAGGATTCATATTCCAAGCTGACATTGTTGAATTCTTGGATTATGTAAATCGTGTTGACTTTATTAATAAAGTGTATGGAGAATTTAATGCACAGTAAACCATTTTATTGAGATTTCAATAAGGAGATTGAAGATGTTTCTAGAAGGATGGATGAAGAACTTAAATGTTGGAAGGATTCAATGAATCTGACCTAAACCTAAGATCTACAGAGGAGATTAAACAATAAAAGGGAGATCTATCTATTGAAGAGATATAAAGAAAACCTAAGTATGAGGTTGAAAGAAGGATGCTGGAGTTGTTGATTTTATTGACTGATAAGTCTAAGTAGAAAGGTTGAAGGTGAAGGAGTTGATCAGAGTTGTGATTGCTTGAATTGATTTCTAAGCAGATCGGTGATGGAGATGGAAATGGTACTCAGTTAGTAAGCCAGCATATATGTACGGAATTGGACCTAGTAATTTGCAAAGTGAGTTGTATATTTTTCAGATCAATACTACTGTTACTTTCTAACCATTGTATCAGTCAAAATCCTTTAATCAAGGTTGACCTAATAGTCATTGTATAAATCCTTTAATCAAGGTTGCATTCTAATGGAATGTACTTAAGTCCTCTAACAAGGCACACTCCTAATAGGGTGGTTGAAATCATTTAACAGGGTCACACCTAACAGTGTGTATGTAAACCTTTGATAGGGTTGGCTTTTCACAGAACTCACTTCAGAAGAGTGAAAATATCAGTAAGATGTTACAAAGTGGTTTTTTCCAAATAGGGTTTCCACTATAAATCCTGGTGTCAAACTTGTGTGAATTTTTTGGTGTGAAAATTTCTATGTTTTTCAAGTTAAATACTATTGGATAGTGGACTGCACTATTATATGTTTTGGTATACATTTCTTTAATGACTGAGTAGTGTTGGTTATTAGATCTGAGATTTTTGAAGTGTTTGAAAGTTTTATTTATACATACGGACCTGAGAACAACTGATTCACCCCTACTCTCTATTATTCTAAATCATATTAACAAATACATGATGCCCCTAGGCTAACACATTCTTGTGGTATGTTCTCTTGTTAACACCTCTTTTTTGGTATGTTATAGTGCTAAAAAAAATTTGTTGTATGTTTAAGTTGTGAATGATAATTGTAATTTTCAAAATTAACATATTTAATCCAATTATACATGATCTTGTAGGTCTTCAAACAAAGGGAAAATTTGCATGTCCACTTTGTGGTCTAAAGATGAAATTTCATAATTCAAAAGGTTTACGAAAGAAGGTGTTTTATGACTAAAGACACTTTCTCCATAGAAATCAAAAGTACTAAATTATCAAAAAACATCTTTTTAATGGGAAAGAAGAGACTACATCAAAGGCACAGAGAATGACACCTCACCTATGGAAGTTGGAATATAATAGAATAAATCTTCAAGGTAATGTCATTCCATCTGATGGTTTTGTTAGAATGATTTTAGAATAACTAAGAAGGTTGGTGAATCAGTTATCCTCAGGTCCATATGTACCAATTAAAATTTCAAATACTTCAACAATCTTATATCTATTCAAAAATTCACTCGGTCTATATAGAATATATCAATAACATAAAACTTGTAGTCCTTTGTCCAAAATTAATCAACTTGCAAAATATAAAACTTTCAACAACATAACACATCAAATAACATTCACACAAGTATGACACTAGGATTTAACGTGGAAACCCAATATGGGAAAAACCACCAGTAACATGATACCAAATTTTCACTCTTCTAAAGTGAGCTTTGTGAGAAGCCAACCCTATTAAAGGTTTACAATACACACTATTAGGTGTGACCTTGTTAAAGGATTTAATCACCCTGTTAAGAGTGGCTTGGTTAGAGGGCTTAAGAACATTC
Organism: Chamaecyparis obtusa; assembly: GCA_027943335.1. Taxonomy (NCBI): domain Eukaryota; kingdom Viridiplantae; phylum Streptophyta; class Pinopsida; order Cupressales; family Cupressaceae; genus Chamaecyparis; species Chamaecyparis obtusa. The sequence goes on from BSBK01002993.1 coordinate 449,035, forward strand.
CATCTTAATTTCACCTTGATTAAAGGGTTTACAATATGATTGTTAGGTCAAACTTGATTAAAAAAATTTAACTAATACAATGGTTAGAAAATAACTATAGGTTTTGGTCTGAAATATACAACTCACTTTGCAAATATAGACCCAATACACTCATATTCTAATTTACTAACTGACCTTCATTACCATCTCCATCTCTAATCTACTCATAAATCCCTTCAAGCAATCACCTCAACTTTGTTCATCTCTTCACTTCTCTTTTTAGCCTTCTGCTTAGGTTCATCAATCAATAACATCAACCTTTTTCCACCATACTACATAACCCACAATTAGGTCATCCTTATACCTCCTTGATCAAGTAGCTTAATCTTTTCTTTCTTGATCTCTTCTATAGATCTTAGGTTTAGGTCAGATTCATAAAATCCTTCCATCATTTACTTATCTTTATTATCCTTCTAGATACTTCTCAAAACTTCTCCTTGAATCCATAAGAAAATGGTTTACCATGCATTAAATGCTTTAGATCATTCATCAATACATTTTACATATCCCAAGAATTCAACTATGTCAGTCGAGATTCTCAATTCCTTCACAAACTATAAATTACTCACACTTGATCAATACTACAATTATCTACTCGGTCATCACTAAATAACTCGGTCATCGTTAAAAGTGTTCTACTCAGGAAATAATGTCTTTGCTCAGTTAATTCTCTAATACTCAACAAGTATTGATGCATGGTCAACACTAAAATTTACTCAACTTATACTGGAGCTTGTTTGACATTAGCATCACTCATCTTAAACTAAATTTCTTCTCCTTTACTTGGTTAAACCTATGCTTCAAATCTATTGACTTATTCACTTAATGTTAAAGATAAACAACACATTACCTTGTCAATGTGCCAACTAATCAAGTGCCTATTGTAGTATCACATAAATCAACCTTTCCTTAGGTCCTCTTGTTATATCCTCTTATCAAATTCTCTTCATCAATCAAAAGATATGGTACTCTACTAGATAGCAATTATCTCACAAGTTAAGGTTTGACATCAATGACAATATAACAATTGTTTCAATTGTATTTTTTAACAATCTCCTTCTTTCGAATTGATGGAAACACCACATGTTCTACCATAAACACCAGATACATAGTGACCATGCAATCCAAAAAGTGAATGTACAATAGTTTACCGAATCTCTACCTTCTTCATTATCTCCATCTTTGGTTAGGGTAATTTCTTTTGTATCTTTCTCTTAGGTTTACTAAATCTCTCCCTCTTTGAAAAAAATGCCAAAGATGTCCATCTTCACCATGTAGATATCTTCATGTCAGTTTTCTAGATTTTATTACTCCATCTATCATCTTTCTTATTACTAATCAACATCTTATGCATTACTCTTCACAACTTTAGCCAACTCCTAAAGTGTGACCTCATTTGCATCAATTTGTCAGATATTCTGACTTTTTCCATTTGATAAAATTATCTTATATGATTCTAGGTAGCCTTAGTTAGGGGAATCTCCCCTAATTTACCTCTTAGGTATTCATGAGCATCCTTAGGTAATTCTTTAGTGAATATATTTTCTAATTGTTCCTTTGTATTCACATACTCCAATCTCACTTATTTATCTTCAACTAGTTATCTCAAGTAATGATACTTGATATCAATATGCTTGGTCTTAGTGTGCATCATAGGATTCTTTGATATATTAATATCACTTGTGTTATCACATAAAATAACAACTGGCTCAGTGATTTCTTCCTTCATGCCTTTTAACAATTTCTTGATCCACACTAAATTTGAATAATTCATTGCTGCTACTACATATTCAACTTTTGTTGTAGATTGGGAAATGCAATTTTGTTTGTTTCTTGTCCAAGAGACTAATCTCTTTCCTAGTAAGAATGCACCACCACTGGTACTCTTTCTTTCATCTACATTTTCTGCCCAATCTACATCAGTGTAAACTTCTTCTTCCAATATTCCATCCAGAAATCCAGATTTGACATCCATTTGATACACTTTGAATCATTTAAAAGTGGCATATGCAAGTAGATTTCTCACTCCTTCCAATCTTGAAACTAGGGAAAATGTCTACCCATAGTCAATGCCTTCTTGCTGTGCATATCCCTTGCATACCAATCTAACTTTGTTCCTAGTGACTTATCCATGTTCATTTAGTTTATTTCTAAATACCCACTTTGTTCCAATAACATTCTCATCTTCTGGTCTCGGTACTAGTGTCCAAGTTTTGTTCTTTTCTATCTGCTCAATTTTTTCATTCATGGCTTGAATCCAATCTTCATTCTCCAAATGATCTTTCACTGTCTTATGCTCAAATTCACATAACAAGCATGTTTGATCTTCCAACTTACTTCTTCTCATGACTCCTAATTCTTTAGCTCCAATTATTTTTTCTGGCTTATGATGTCTTCTCACATACTTTGCTAATGTAGGCTCATATATCCTTTCTTCTTGTTCTTGATCTTCAAGTTCATCTTGTAGATTCTTTGTCTTCTCACCTGATTTCTCATTAGCATCCTCCTAATGCTCGGTATTTTCTTGTTGTGACTCGACAGGTTCATTCTATTCCTTGGCATCTTTATTTTTTGGTTCAGGTATATTACTAGTCTCTCCTTCTTCCATGTATATAAAATATCTATAATCTTCAAGTTCTTGCTTGCACTCAACTTCATTCTTTTCTACATATTCATCAACTCTAACATTTCCACTTTCCACAACTTTTTTAGTGTTAGAATTCAAATACTTGTAAGATTTTCTCTTAGTGGAATACCCTAGGAATATGCCTTCATCACTTTTAGCATCAATTTTTCCATTCCTATTGTCCTTCAGTAAATAACATTTTCTTCCAAAGAATTTAAAGTATTTTACATTAGGTGCATAACCATGCCATAATTCAAAAGGTGTAGCATTTGTACCTTTCTTTATTTGTACTTAGTTCAAGGTATAAAGAGTTGTACTTACAACTTCTCTCCAATATTTTTGTACAACATTCTTCTCTATCATCAGTGTTCTAGCACAATCCATAATTGATCTATTTCTTCTCTCTGATATACCATTCTGTAGAGGTGTCCTAGGTGCAGACATTTATCTCTTTATTCCTCTATCATTGTAGAATATGTTGAACTCATTTGATATGAACTCTCCTCCTCTGATGTCAAATCTCAGACATTTGAAGTTTTTACCTTTTTCTTTCTCATTTTTTTCCAAATACCACTTAAATAACTGAAAGGCATCAGATTTTTTTTCAGAAACACCATAGTCATCATTTTAGAATAGTCATCAATAAATAGAATGAAATATTTATTATCGCAATAACTTTGCACACCAATAGTTCCACAAAGGTCAGTATGAACTAATTCCAGAATATTATCAGAAGTATATATCTTTCTCTTGAAACTATACTTTGTCATTTTTCCCAATTGACATTGTTTACACATCACATTATCAAGTTTCTTCAATTTTGGTAAACCTATAACTTTCTTCATCTTACTAATATTTACTAAATTGTCAAAGTTCACATGACACAACCTCTTATGCCATAACCATACATAATCAAACTGTGAAAACAAACATGTTTCTTCAGATAGGTCTAGATAGAATAAATTACCTCTTGTCTATTCTCCACTTCCAACTAGTTCACCTGTGGCATTAAATATTTTAGCCTTCTTTTGATGAAATTCAACTCTGTAACCAGTACTGTTCAACTATGAAACACTTAACAAATTATAGTTAAGACCTTCAACCCAATAAGCATTATCACATCTGATCTTATCAGTCAATCTTATTGATTATTTTCCCTTCACATGACATGGTGCATCATTAAAAACTTAACACTTCTACCTTTGTAATGATTTAAGATTTCAAACTTACTTTTGTCACCAGTCAAGTGATGTGAGAAACCACTATCAATAATCCTTTTATCACCTTTACTCACATATGAAATAAGCGTAGTTTTCTCATCTTCATAAAAATCATCTTTCATAGCAACATAAACAACTTCTATATCACAATCATCAGATTCACTAGTTTCACTGTCAGTTTCTTCTTCAATAATATGATAATACTTCTTACCTTTATCTTTATAGTCCTTATACCTTATGTGATCTCTTTCATTCCTTTTGTCTTTATAATTTCTTTCCATTCTTTCATCTTTTTCATTCCTGTTAAGGCATCTTGCTATAATATGGCCAACTTTTTCACATGAAAAAAATATTATAGGAAGTTTACCATTGAATTTTCCTTTTCCTCTCAATATCCTTCTAGTCATAAGTGCCTCAAGATTATTTAGATCATCATCAGAAGTGTCACTGACACTATTTCTATTATTGTCACTTCTCACACATCTTTGTTTTCCTTTCTTAGACTTATGAAGAACCATTTGAGACTTGAATGTAGATTCAATATTATGAGTAGTAAAATTATCAAAATTTGACAACTCAAAAGGAGTAAGTCTACCAACAAGACCTTCCAAAGTTAGGATGTTACTAGGAGTACATATTGATTCTTGTATTACATAAAATCTAATAGCATAGATAGGAAGAAAGGTTCTCAAAACTTTTCTAATAATAGTTTCATCATCAATATTTTCATTATCTCCCCTAATAGAATTCACTACCTCTTTAACTCTACCATAGTACTGAACAATGTTTTCACCTTCTAACATTTTCATTTCATCAAACTTACCTCTCAAGCTTTCAGATTTGGCTCTCAGCACATTTGTGTCCCCACCATAGATAGTTTCTAGTGTGTCCCACATTTTATTTGCATTAGTACAGTCTGTGATGTCTTCAAATTTAGGATAACTTAGAGCTGATGCAATCTCCAACATTTTCTAGTTGTGTTCTTGTTTTTCTTTCATCTCCTCGGCTATCATAGGTGCAGGAATTGGTACATAATCATGCTCCACATAGTATTTTACTGAATCACCAATTTTGGCTAGATGCAATTTCATCAAACTCTACCATGCAGGGAAGTTCTCCTTATTCAACTTTGGTACCTCCTTTTTGTACATCTTGATCATTAGCTTAAATTACCTATAAAATTTATCCTTACAAGCACCAAAAACTTTGATACCAATTGTTCAAATGATTTTAGAATAACTGACAGGGGGGTATATTAGTTATCCTTAGGTCCGGATGTACCAATTGAACTTTCAAATACTTCAAGAATCTTAGATATATTAAACAATTCACTTAGTCTCTATAGAATATATCAGTAACATAAAACTTGCAGACTTCTGTCCAAAAGTAATTAACTTGTAGAATATAAAACTTTCAACAACATAACACATAAAATAAAATTCACACAAGTATGACACAAGGATTTAACATAGAAACCCAATATGAGAAAAACCACAGTAACATGCTACCAAATTTTTACTCTTCTGAAGTGAGATTTGTGAGAAGCCAACCATGTTAAATTTTTACAATACACATTATTATGTGTGACCCTATTAAAGGATTTAATCACCATGTTAAGAGTGGCCTAGTTAGAGGGCTTAAGAACATTCCATCAAAATGTCACCTTGATTAAAGGGTTTACAATATGACTATTAGGTCAACATTGATTAAAGGAATTTAATTGATACAATGGTTAGAAAGTAACAGTAGGTTCTGATCTAAAATATACAACCCACTTTACAAATACATATCCAATATGCTCATATGTTAATTTACTGACTGGCCTTCATTACCATCTCTATCTTGGATCTGCTCAGAAATCCCTTTGAGAAATCACCTCAACTCTATTCATCTTTTTGAAACTCTTCTTATCCTTCTGCTTAGGTTTGTCAGTCAATAACATCAACCTTTTTCCAACATACTACATAACCCACAAATAGGTCATCCTTATACCTCCTTGATCAGGTAGATTAATCTTTGATGAACTACAACTGATTGAATACCTGAATGACTTGAAGATTAGTGATTAGAGATCACCGAGTTACTAAAATGATATGTAAGATAATTAAATCAATCATTATGTTGTCATTTATGTCAACTAGTTTTGACAATACTTATCATGTTAGTTATAAAAATCTACACATCTATAAAAAGAGAGAAAAGATGAAGAACTGAGATATCTACATGGAGAAAGATGGATATGACAAATAAGGATAAGGAATACTTTGGGTAACTTATTGATGAGTCTATGATTTTATATTGTTGACTTGATTATGTTGCATTAATCTGTTATGAAGAAGGAAGAAAAATTGTACAAGGCAATGTGGTTGGTAAATGAAGCACTTTAGTATACACTGAGCCAGTGTAGTGTATACCGAGTGATAGTATTAACTGAGCTTATATTCACTGACACATTTCTTTTTTAACTGTGTATGGATGAAAGTATTAAATGCTTATTTTAGCCGACAGAAAATGATGATCTAGAAATTGTTATGATTTCAAGATTGAGGATAAATTTTGTTATGAGATCCACAACTGACAAAATTTGAAGAAGATATAAATGATGGAATTGAAACATGTTATTGACACAACTTCTGAGGAAGGTTCAAGAGGAAAAATCAATGAAGAAGGATAAGCACATAAATCTGATGGTTGATATGAAAATGGTTTATCTATCTATATAAGAGATATGAGTTTCTTTATTGAAACATGCCATAAGAAAGAAGACTACAGAGATTTTGCATGAATATAGTTTCATGCATGCTTGATCAGACTGGTTGAAGGAGAACCAAACTACAGAATAGTAACCGAGCATCAGAGAGCTGTTACTGAGTGAAAGTAAGTTGAGGAAGTGAATTGAAATATTCATCAGAGAATTTGTATGGGCTTAGAATAGATTTGAACATCTACAAATTAAGTTGTATTGTAATCAGATCAAATATTGTTTCAATTTAACCATTGATACATAAAATATCCTAACTGAGTGGACTTAACTATCTTATGTTATGCCCTTATGTCATTCAAGGAATGTACATTATTATCTTATTGACCCCATAGTGAATGTTGGTTGAAATTTAACTATTAGTCTTAAATCCTCTAACAAGGTCACACCTAATAGTGTGTTTGTAGCCTTTAACAAAATTGGCTCCTCACCGAGCTCACTTTAGAAAAGTGAAAATTATTTTAGGTTATTGGTCCCAAGTGGTTTTTCCCTTAGCAGTGTTTCCATGTTAAATCATTGTGTTATGTGTTTTTGTGATGATTTTTTTATTTTCATACTTTACATACTACATATTTGATTTGGTTAGTAATCACAGTAATTTAATTAACTGGTAATCGGTAAAAGGAACAGACAGTTTAATAGTTTATGTTACCGAGCTATAGAATTTATTTAAATTATTTTGAGTGTTACATCTTTTTTATTGGGACTGTAGGATAACTGATCTAACTGATTCACCCCCCCCCCCCCCTCTTAGTTATTCTAATAATTGGTATCAAAGAATTGGTTGCTTAGAACAAAGTTTTAAGGACTTCAGTAGAAAGATTACAAGATGTATAAGAGAGAAGTGTTGAAGTTGAACAAGGACAACTTTAGTACATGGAAAAGTCAGATGAAACTTCATCTATTTGAAATTGGAGAATCTGCTATACATTTATTGGATAATGCCTATTTACAACCACCTGGTCCTTTGACTCTTGATCAGTTAAGAGACTGACATGAATACAACATGACTATGATAGAGATAGTTGTTTCTCTTACTGATGCTGAATTTCAAGACATCAAGGACTGCACTACTTCAAAGGAAATGTGGGAGAAACTTTCCCTAGTACATGGTGGTGATGCAAATGTGATGAGAGCTAGAGTTGAAAGCTTGAGATGTAGATTTGATGATATGAAAATGAAGGAAGGAGAAAACATAGTATAGTATTAAACTGAATCAAAGAGGTTGTCAATACTATTCGTGGAGCTGGTGATGTCATTGATGAAGAAACAATGGTAAGTAAATTTTTTAGAACACTTTTTCCTATCTATGCAATCAGAATATCTACAATTCATGAAATGAGGTCTTCACCTAATAGCACACTTACTCTTGATAGTCTGATTGGAAAGTTAACCACTTTTGAGCTAAAAAATTATGATAACAGTGTTGTACCAACTGTTGAGTCTACTTTTATGTCTTCTCTTAAGATTGGTAAATCTAGTAGTAAGCACAATATAAGGAATGACAATGATAGAAATACCGATGATGAGCTTGATGAACTAGAAGCACTAATGGCCAAAAGAATGCCTAAAGGTAAAGGTAGATATAAGGGTAAATTACCTTTAGCTTGTTTTAATTGCAAAGAAGTTGGTCATATTACTGGTAGATGCCCAAATAGGAAAGAAGATTAGAATGACAGAGATAGATCTAGAGGTGGAATCTATGGCAGAAGCAACAATAGAGATAACTGACAATACAATAGAGACAACCGAGATCACAAAGATAAAGGTAAAAGGGTATGTTACTTTGTTGGATAAAATGATACCGAAACCAACACAGATGATGACGTTGAGGTGGTGTTTGTTGCAATGAAAGATGAATTAGAGGAAGAGGAAAGGTATGTAGAAATAACACTCATTTCTAAAGTTAGTAAAATTGATACTTGGATCATTGATAGTGGTTGTACACATCACATGACTAGTGATAAAGATAAGTTTGATCATCTTGAGCATCTTGAGCATCTTGAGCATCTTGAGCATTATAATGGAGGATCAGTAAAAATGGGTAATGATGCACCTTGCATGGTTAAAGGAAAGGTATCTTTATTGATAAATGATAAAATTAGATGTGATAAAGCTTATTGGGTAAAAGGACTGAATTATAATTTGCTAAGTGTAGCACAGCTTAACAACTCAGGTCACTGAGTGGCATTTGAAAGCAAGAAGGTGAGAATATTTGATGAAAGTGGAAAGCTTGTCAGAATAGGATGACAATCAAAAGGTAACTTATTTTATCTTGACAATGCTAAGACTTCTTGTTTACTAGTGAAAAATGAGGATGCATGGTTATGGCATAAAAGGTTATGTCATGTAAATTTTGATAACATGATTAAAATCAATAGAAAGAGAAAATTTAGAGGGCTTCCTAGCCTAACTAAACCTGATCATGTTATGTATCATCAATGTCAGAATAGGAAGATGACAAAATCTAGTTTTAAGAATAAAGACTATTCAACAAAAAGAATCTTGGAGTTAGTTCACACCGACCTATGTGGTCCCATGAGCACTCAAAGCTACTATAGAGATAGATACTTTATTCTATTTGTTGATGATTATACTAGATTGATGACTGTCATGTTTTTAAAGGAGAAATCTGAGGCATTTAAGATGTTTAAGTGGTACAAGGCTAAAGTAGAAAAAGAAACCGGCAAAGAATTGAGATGATTGAGGTTTGATAGAGGTGGTGAGTTTATTTCTAATGAACTCACTAACTATTTTAATGAGCATGGCATCAAAAGATAGGTTTCTGCACCTAGAACACCACAACAAAATGGGATTGCTGAAAGGAGAAATAGATCCATTGTTGATTGTGCAAGAACACTGATGATAGAGAAAAATGTTGCATGGATGTATTAGAGAGAAGCAGTTAGCACAGTTGTATATGTTCTGAACTGAGTTCAATTAAAGAAAGACACAAACAAGACACGTTATGAGTTATGGTTTGGATACACACTGAATGTAAGTTACTTCAAAATTTTTGGTAGAAAATGTTGTATTCTGAAAGATGATAGGAATGGGAAATTTGACTCAAAAGGGGATGAGGGAATATTTCTTGTATATTCTACTAAAAGTAAAGCTTACAAGTGTCTAAACAAAGTTACTAATAAGATGATTGAAAGTGATAATGTCAGAGTGGATGAATTTGATGATAAAAATGATGAAAAAAGTAATAAGGAGTTGGAAAACTATGGTAGATTTATTTATGTTGAACATCCATAGTACCTACCGAAGTCATAGGATGAGTCGCTCAAGCATCAGGAAAATAACACTGAGGAATAGCAAAGGGAAACCGAGGATCGGGAAGAAGTTATTGGGCAAGGAAATGAACCTAAACATAATGAAGAACAAATAAGAGATCAAGTTCTAGCAAGATTTGTCAGAAGACATCATCTAGAGAATCAAATCATTGGACACAAGCAAGCTAGCATGCTGATAAGAAGTAAGTTAAGATAAAATGTATGCTTAGTTTGTGATTTTGAACCAAATAATGTTAAGGTTACACTTGAGAATGATGAATGGATCAATGCTATCAATGAAGAGATTGAACAAATTGAGAAAAATAAGATATGGACTTTAGTACCTAGGCCAAAAGATAAAAATGTTATCGGTACTAAATGGATTTTAAGAAATAAGCTGAATGAAAATGGAGAGGTTACAAGGAGCAAAGCTAGACTCATTTGTAAGGGATATGCACAAGAAGAAGGTATTGATTATGGTGAAACTTTTGCACCTGTTGCTAGACTAGAAGGATTCTGCATGTTACTTGCATATGTTGCACACAAGAAATTTAAAGTCTATCAAATGGATGTTAAGTTAGTTTTTCTGAATGGAATACTAGAAGAGGAGGTCTACATAGAACAACCAGAAGGATTTGATGATCTGAATAAGAAAGACATGGTATGTAGACTGCATAAAGCTTTATATGGATTAAAACAAGCACCAAGAGCATGGTATGAAAGGTTACATACTTATCTTTTAAGTATTAGTTTTGTAAGAACTAGTGAAAACAACAATTTGTAAATGAAAGGAGGATCTGATGATACTATTGTCATGCACAAAAATTACTAACCAAAAATGCAACAATTTTTTTTTTAAAGAGAATTGTTAAGGACTGTCGTTCAATGGTTAAGTGCAAGTTGACAATAGATTAATAGGTCAGAGTCTAGAGTCAAGTCAACTGAGAAGTAACTCTCAAGTTCAATCTATTGAATCTACCCTTGGCTAAGGTTTAAACTAAGGTGATAATTTAGGTGGACTTAGTTGAAATTTTAGTCATAAGACTATGACATAAAGATCAAGGTCGAACCAAGGTTAACCTATCCCAAACTTTAATTTCATTATGGAAATCAATCATAGGTGAATGCTAGTTATTCTAATACTCTTTATTTGAGCCTAATGTCAAATGACATGTGTACATTATTCTCTAGGATCATACGTTAATGTGGATTTTCATATCTAAATAATAGTTAGAAAAGGTTATTATCATAATAATAACTTATTTCTTATTGACATAGTTTCGATTAGGTTTACTAATGATTTAAGATCATCCATCTATATTATTCGTATATTATTCCATGTTATTATTTCTCATATAAATTGGAATTAGAGGCCCAAAACCATACATTAGGATATAATTATATCAACCAATATAAATTAACAATTAAAAGACATGCACTATAAAATTCACTGACTGATTTATTTATTAAACTATCACCTTAGCACTAATCTATTAATTATTAATAATAAATTTATGTATAAATGATTAAACCAAAATAAGACTAATAGAATAACAAACCAAGATCAAAAGGGAAACCTTTTAATCCTACAACTTAATTTATTATATATGATTCTAAACACATTATCCCAAACCTATTAATTAGTAATAAATTACTTTTTTTTTAAAAGAATTTAATCACCAAATAAACTTAATATTTAACCAATAAAAATTGCTAACTAAAAAGACAAATCACATCCTACAAGTAATTCAACTAACCTATCCTATCAACCCTACTAACCTACTCATCTACCCTAAATACCCTACTAACTATCTTATCCCAACACATCACATCCTAGAATGGAGCGCATATCTAAGAGGGGAGTGAGGTGCTATTAAGAACAAGAAATGGGCCCACCACTTTATCTCCCTTTTCAAATGCAGCAATTCCTAACCTACGTATGGTATGTAGAGCAAGGTAAAGCCTTTAGAAAGGAAGCTTATGCCAAGTTTAGGAGGAGGTGGGATCCACCATATCCTCTTCCATCCGTTTGCAGCAAGGAGAGGTTTGTGTAGAAAACAAGGAAGAGGGTTTTATGTCATGAAGTGAGAGTTGGTGGTGGGTTCCACCAACACTTTAAAGGGAAAAATAAACCAGTCTCCAATATGAACTCACACAAGGCAAGGATAGGAGGTCATTAATTAAGAAATCTTTCATACATATGACAACCCATTCCCTAGGTCAAACTCATGCAGAAATTGGGAAAGGCTTTCCTTTGCAAAAGAATGTGTTCAATGTATGTCAGTCTGCAAGTACCATTTGGTAAGGAGATAGCTTGTATTTTTGAAATATAATTTAATGCTATGACAGCCCTTCACATCCAACATAAGGTGGTGAGAGAATAAGGAAGGTTTTCTTTTAACAAGTTGCTATAAATAATAATGGTTTTACTACCATTTTGATCTGACTAGGATTTAGCTAATGAAGTAAGCTTATGCTAGGTGCTTAGTTTATGTTAATCCCACTTAGGCAAAAATATTCTCTGTGGTATGGGAATATTTTCCTTCCAATACAAAATCTAGAGAGCATTTTGCTCTTAAAAATCTAGAGATTGTCATTGTAAAAATATGATTTCTCCATCCAATCATTTGCTTGTTTATTTTTTTGTGAGCCATTTAAATGCATTGATTAACTAGTGTCTTATACTAAGGAGATTTATAAGTTGAATATTAGTTGTAAGAGGTTTCTACATAGCAATCTGATATTTCATTTGTTCATTGTTTCATACTACAATTTGGATGAATAAGTACAAGATCTTACTCAATGGAGATTGATTATTATGAATATGAAAATTTACAATCTACATTTAGAGAGATTACTCTATTCATTCATCAATCACAATATGTAATCTAATGAAATTATTTCATTATCTATTCTATCAACCTTGAATATCATTTCTCAAAGAAGAATAACACTTCTATTACAAGAATGGATTGCTCTAAGCATGAAAGTAATGAGTCATTGCTTTCCTTATGGTAGCATTGTTTTCATTATGATAACCTATCCAATACATATATTTCAAGATGAAGAAGACTTCATATATATACATGAATAACATACAACATTCCAACTCATAATGAAGGAATCATTTCACATGTTACTTGAAGATGCTTATCAATACATCACAATATACAACAAGAGGAGGATCTTACTACAAGGATCAACAAAACAACAACATAAGGTGTTTCCATACAATCACACCAAAGAGTGAACTCCTTCAAAGCTTCTTCTACATGGGTATGCTTCAATAACCAAATGCTCACAGTAATACACATATGCATATACAACAATTTACTCCCTCCCAAGGCTACACAAATGAGTCTTACAAGCTCATTGAAAGAGAGTGAAGGTGGGCTTTTCCAAGGGGAGAATGCCATTGCATTCAAAATTTATCAACATAAGTATTTCATTGCCTCATCAAGGCTACATAATCAAAACCTCCATACACATACTTTGCTTATCAACATCCTCAAGATGCAACGCTAAAAATGGCTTTCATGGTGCCCATAAATCATGAATTTACCCCTCTTCTCCAAGAGAAGAGACTCTCACCTCAATGGAGAGCCCAACTAACCCCTTCACCCAAGGCCACTTCTTCCCTTCCCAAAGGGTGAGTAATGCCTCGCTCCCATGAAACAAAACTCCCTCATTCAAGAAAAATAACAAAAAAAGAACGTGAATTCAAACCCAAATCCCATCCCATACAACACAATGTCACAACAAGCATAAAATTCATATGCATAAGAGATCAAGAAACAACATGCTAATCTATTGTAACCAACAAGTAAGCTTCCATGGCAAGGAGTAACCAACCTTCACAAGTGTTATGGCAAATGAAATTTGAGAAGAGCTAATCCCCTTATCCTTCTTCAATCCAAACCCTAATGTCTCTAAAAGTAGAGATTGGGTGAACACCCACTAACTCTACCAAGGGCCTCTAAAAAAGCCTCCAATTTCTACCCACCCACTATCAATAAATGCAGACTTGACCCTATCGTCCTATTGCTTTTCCTTGTCCCCCATAATAAAGGCATGATTGAAAAGAAGGGTGGAGTTGGGTAAAGATCAAGACTTTATCCAATTTCGTAGCTAATGGTAAATGGGTCATAAAATGGGTCACCAAGGTCACTAGGGGTTTATGGACATGCTAAAAACCTTCCTAACCCATACCCCTAACACTTAGGTGCTTAAATAATGTCAAAATGACCCTTAGAACCTCTTATTGGCCTCTAGAAGTGGCTAGAAAAAAAAGATGAATTTAAATAAGCACATAATAAGTGTCAAGTGACACTAAAAATTGCACGTTACATACAAAATGTCATGTCCTGAATGACAACATGAAGTTACCTAATAATAAACATGCAAATTCACATTTACAATGAGTTCACATTACAACGAGGCTTTTAATCCCATATTGGATTAAACCTTGGCTTACTCAGTTCACATGTGTTTAACCTTGGTTCTCTAAATAATTCCATGGTTCTCTTACCTACACATTAAACATCGAGCATCAGTAGTTCAAGGTAGTAAAATCACATAAAATATACATATTTAATTCATTATTTAACAATGTAATCTATATGCAGAATTCAATCCTAATTGCAAATTTTTCATTCAATAATGTTTAAACATCATAATTACATAATCATCATGACATGTCATCTGTGAAGTAATCAAATCTAAATATGCATAATCAAAATCATGACATACTCTAGGTTCTAATCCACATCATAATGAAATCCACATAGTATAATAATCATCATGAAAACATAGTATCTCGAGTCTCTATCAAGATAAATCAACAAGTGTATCAATGTATCAAAATGCTAATGAGCAAAGATGCTATGATGGGTCGGGGTGAGGCCTCACATCCTCCCCCCCTAGGCATGAACTTCCTCCTGGAGTTCATCAAAAAGGTATGGGTACTGTGATCTCATCTATGCTGCATCCTCCCATGAAGTTGTGACCTCATCATAACAATCCCACTGGACCCTAACCTAGTCCAGCTCTCTGCCTCGAAGTGTCAGGGTTCGTCGGCCCAAAATGTGAATGGGCTCCAAGGCTATCTGTCCGTCTGACTCCACCTGCAAGGTATCCCAATCTATAATGTGAGACTCATCATAAATATATTTTTGTAACACAGATACATGAAACACATTGTGGATGTGTGACAGGCTGGGTGGAAAAGCTACATGATAGGCAACTGGTCCTATCCTCTCCAAAATCTCAAAAGGTCAAACAAAGTGAGGTGCTAACTTAGAGCCCTTTCCAAAATGGATTGGACTCTTTTGTGGGTGCACTCTCAAGAAAACCCTATCACCAACCATATACTCACGGTCTACCCTCTTCGCATCTGCATACTTCTTTTGTCGATCCTGGGCCTCTCTAAGACGCTGTCTAATGAAGACCACCTACTGCTCCATATCCTTGACCAACTGAGGCCCAATAGATACTTTATCCTTGATCCTATCCCAACTCAGTGGTGTCCTATAGGGTCTACTGTACAAGGCTTGATATGGTGGCATACCAATAGAAGAATGATGCCCATTATTATAGGCAAACTCTACTAGATGTAGGTATTCCTCCCACTGGACCTGATGGTCCATCACATACATACGTAACATATCCTCTAACACCTGGTTAACCCTCTGTAGCTATCCATCTATCTGAGGGTGATATGCCCTACTAAAATTGAGCCTAGTGCCTAATACTGCTTGTAACTCTCTCCAAAAAGTTGATGTGAACAAGGAGTCTCTATCAGAGATGATCTTACGGGGAATGCCATGAAGTCTAACAATATCTTGCAAGAACACCTGAGCTACATCTCATGCTATGAATGTAGTATGCACAGGTGAGAAGTGGGCAACCTTGGTCAATGTGTCAACTGTCACCAAGATGGCATCATGGCGGCAAGAAGACATAGGGAGACCAACAATGAAGTCCATAGATATAGTATCCCACTTCCACTCGACAATCTCATGTGGCTACAGGAGTCCACTTGGATGACTGTGCTCTACCTTCACTCTCTGACAGTCTAGGCACCTAGCAACTATGCTGGAAATCTATGATCTCATGCCCAGCCAATGATACAACTAGCTCAGATCAGCATGCAACTTCTTAACCCCTGGATGAGCTACATAAGGTGCTTTGTGAGCCTCTAGCACAATAAACTCTCACAAGTCACCCATAGAAGGTATGTAAATGCATCCCCTATGATGTAGGAGTTCATCAGACTCTAAGGAATACTCTGCAAATCTCCCTTCAAGGGGCCTCTAAGAACGAACAAACTGACAAACTTCTACATAGAATTCATCCTCTGGCAAGTGATGCAAAATGCACTCCCTCAAATCTATACTAGTGGTCATAGATGAGAGCTCATGCCACCTCCTACTCAAGGCATCTGCAACTACATTCTCTTTCCCCTTGATGTAATAAACATCAAAATCATATTCACACAAAAACTCCATCCATCTCCTTTGTCTAGCATTAAGATTGGGCTATGTAAAGATATACTGTAAGCTCTGGTGATCTGAATGAAGCTCAAATCGGTGACCTAGAAG
The DNA here is from genome assembly GCA_027943335.1 of Chamaecyparis obtusa. Lineage (NCBI taxonomy): Eukaryota > Viridiplantae > Streptophyta > Pinopsida > Cupressales > Cupressaceae > Chamaecyparis > Chamaecyparis obtusa. Next base: position 465,555 of record BSBK01002993.1, read on the forward strand.
AAAGTGTCACCATCTCATCAAAGCATGAACTACCACTGCAAGCTCTAGGTCATGAGTAGGATAATTGATCTCATGAGTCTTTAGCTTCCTAGACTTGAAAGCTATAGGATGACCATCCTACATAAGAACTACTCCTAAGCCATCCAAGGAAGCATCAGTGCACACAACAAAGTCTGTTGAAGGGTCTGGCACTGCTAAAATCAATGCACTAGTGAGGGCTCTCTTGAGCTCCTAGAAAGCTCTCTCACACTTCTCTATCCATTCATACTTCTTCCCCTTTCTCTAAAGGGAAGTGATGGGATGAGCTATCCTAGAAAATCCTACCACAAAGAACCTATAATAACTTGCTAAGCCCATAAAACTCCTGACCTCAGTGACACTGGTGGGTGCTAGCCAATCCATAATGGCTCTAATCTTCAATGGGTCTATAGAGATCCCATCGCCAGATATAACATGACCAAGATAATGCACCTCAGGTCTAAAGAAGGCACACTTAGACAAGCTACCATATAACTGATTCTCTCTCAAACACTGTAGAACCTGTCTCAGATGCTCCTCATGCTACTCCTCATTATGAGAATATATTAGAATGTCATCCAAGAACACTACTACAAACTTATCCAAGAATGTATGAAATACTCCATTCATAAGGCTCATGAACATAGCTGGAGCATTCATGAGGCCAAATGGTACCACTATGAACTCATAGTGATCATACCTTGTACAAAAAGTAGTCTTGTGGATATCACTTTCCACAATCCACAATTGATTGTACCCTAACTTCATATCTATCTTCAAGAATACTCAGGCACCCTACACATGATCAAATAAATCATCAATCCTGGGGAGTGGGTAACAGTTCTTAATTGTTACTTTATTCAACTATCGATAATCAATGCACAATCTAAGTGATCCATCCTTCTTCTTCACAAAAATCATTGGTGCACCCCAAGGTGATACACTAGGTTAGATATGCCCCTTCTCCAAGAGCTCTTCTAGCTGAATCTTGAGCTCATTGAGCTCATGTGTGGTCATCCTGTAAGGTGCTCTAGATACGGGCTCGGCTCTTGGCACAAGGTCTATATGAAAATCAACTACCCTAGCTGGAGGCATACTAGGTAGCTCGATAGGAAATACATCTGCAAACTCCTGAAGGATAGGGTAGTCCTCAAGTGAAGGCTCCCCCTCTGAATCCTCCTCTCTATCACTAATGGTGATGGCAAATAACTGACATCCCTTTCACATGCACCACCTAAGCTGCATGGTAGAAATCATGCAAAGGGATACTGGCCTCTGTACTCCAAATATCACCATAGAAGTACCATGATCATCCATGCACTCAACCCTCTTCTAATAACAATCCATCTTGGCACTATGGGCATATAGCCAATCCATGCCAAGGACTACATCATAAGAAACTAGAGGGGTAATGTGGAGATCAGACATCATGATTAAGTCTCCAATCTGAATCTGACAACTGTGGACCAAGGAACTAATAGACACCCTAGCTCCTGAGGCTAACTCGACCTCCCAACTAACATCCTATCTAACTGCCACCAGCCCACAACACTCCACTACATAGGGAGATATAAAGGAGTTTGTGGCTCCTGAATCAAACAAGATAGAAACACTAATACCCTGAATCATACTTGTGGTTTCTATGACCATGGCCTGGTGCTCAGCCTAGTGGTTATCAATTGCTACAAAGACTCTATGGGATCTACCCATGTCTTTGACTATAGGCTCTGAGGTAGCCCCTCTCTGACCACCAGCTGACTGTCCCTGTGGGCACTCTCTCTCTATATGACCCATACCACCGCAAGTGTAACATGGCCCTCGAGTTTGAATCTGTACTCCCTATTTCCTAGGCTGTTGTGACCCTCCAGTCCTACTAGAACTACTGTATCCACCCCTAGAGGTATGTTGAGTCCTAGTTGTTTGTGCCTGAGGGGTTTGTCTCCTCTGATCCTATCTAGGCCCCTGAGACTACCACTGTTTGGCCTTAGAACCCTGATAACCTTGTGAATGCCTCTGTCTAGAACCCTACTAAGATCCCTACTGCTGAGACTGTTGACCCTTAAAGGATCATGTTGAATGGTTCTATTTCCCTTTCCAAGAGGATCTTTGATGTCCTAACTACTTGGATGAAGGGTTTTGGTGCTGAGATTGATCTCGAGACTCCTATCTAGTGCGGATATCCTCAGCTACAAGTGTCATCTCAACTACATTTCTAAATGTGGTAGGAAAAGCTAAACGTATTGTCCCCTAAAGAGACATATTAAGTCTCGTAATGAACCGATGGATACATAGTTTCTCATCCTTCATATAATCTACATATGGAAGGAGCTCAAGAAACTAACTCTCATACCGGGCCATAGTGAGACCTCTCTACTAGAGATCATGGAACTCCTCTATCTATCTTTGTCTAAAATGCTCAGAGAGATACCTCTCTTAGAAATGGGCTACAAAAGTCTCCCAAGTGAGTGTGTCAATAGCCACTCCTCCAATGGACTCCTCCTGCTGCCACCAAGTGGAGGCCTTATCCCGTAGGAGATGAACTGCAAGTCATGCCTTAAGATTACTCCCATAAGGATGTAATCCAAAGCATCATTGTAAACTCTATAACCAAGCCTCTGCTACTGACCCATCAGTGGATCCCAAAAATAAGGGTGGCTGGAGTCGTATTAACTCTTGAATCTCATCCCTGACATCTCTAGGGAGTCTACCTCTATATCATATCTCATGATGAACTGACTCACCCTCATGATCACCATGGCCCTCAGCATTCCTAGGTGGAGGACTCCTACTCCTCTCTCTGCTAGCTACTCCACCACCTCCTGGAATCTCTGCTCCTCTTCCAGAAGCCTGTTGCTCTTGCTGATGATCTACGAGTGGTAATCTCTACTGAATTACCCCAATCAAATTCTAGAGGACATCCATGATATCATGATTAGCGTTCAGTGGTGGTGGTGGTGGAGGCAGTGGTGGTCCACCTCCTCATCCTGCACTAACACGTGTAGCTCTACGACCTCTGCCTCGTCGGCCAGCTCGTGTGATGACAGGCATCCTACATAATAGATTAAGTTAGATGAGTTGAAACATAATGGGTCTAAAGGTTCCAATGTTGAAAACTTGGCTCTAATACCAAATGTCATGCCCAAAAATTACTAACCAAAAACGCAAAAAAAAAAAATTTAAATAGAATTTTTAAGGAGTGTCATTCAACAGTTAAGTGCAAGCTGACAATAGATTAATCGGTCAGAGTCTAGAGTCAAGTCAACTGAGAAGCAACTCTCAAGTTTAGTCTATTGAATCTACCCTTGGCTAAGGTTTAAACTGAGGTGATAATTTAGGTGGACTTAGTTGAAATTTTAGTCCTAATACTATGACATAAAGATTGAGGTCAAACCAAGGTTAACCTATCCCAAACTTTAATTTCATTATGGAAATCAATCATAGATGAACACTAGTTATTCTAATATTCTCTATTTGAGCCTAATGTCAAATGACATGTGTACATTATTCTCTAGGATCATATGTTAATGTGGATTTTCATATCTAAATAATAGTTAGACAAGGTTATTATCATAATAATAACTTATTTCTTATTGACATAGTTTCGATTAGGTTTACTAATGATTTAAGATCTTCCATCTATATTATTCGTATATTATTCCATGTTAATATTTCTCATATAAATTGGAATTAGAGGCCCAAAACCATACATTAGGATATAATTATATCAACCAATATAAATTAACAATTAAAAGACATGCACTATAAAATTCACCGACTGATTTATTTATTAAACTATCACCTTAGCACTAATCTATTAATTATTAATAATAAATTTATGTATAAATGATTAAACCAAAATAAGACTAATAGAATAACAAACCAAGATCAAAAGGGAAACCTTTTAATCCTACAACTTAATTTATTATATATGATTCTAAACACATTATCCCAAACCTATTAATTAGTAATAAATTACTTTTTATAAAAAAGAATTTAATCACCAAATAAACTTAATATTTAACCAATAAAAATTGCTAGCTAAAAGGACAAATCACATCCTACAAGTAATTCCACTAACCTATCCTATCAACCCTACTAACCTACTCATCTACCCTAAATACCCTACTAACTATCTTATCCTAGCACATCACATCCTAGAAAGGAGCGCATATCTAAGAGGAGAGTGAGGTGTTGTTAAGAACAAGAAAAGGGCCCACCATTTTATCTCCCTTTTCAAATGAAGAAATTCCTAAGCTTCCTAACCTACATATGGTATGTAGAGCAAGGTAAATCCTTTAGAAAGGAAGCTTACACCAAGTTTAGGAGGAGATGGGATCCACCATATCCTCTTCCATCCATTTGCAGCAAGGGGAGGTTTGTGTAGAAAACAAGGAAGAGGGATTTATGTCATGAAATGAGAGTTGGTGGTGGGTTCCACCAACACTTTCAAGGGAAAAATAAACTAGTCTCCAATATGAACTCACACAAGGCAAGGATAGGAGGTCACTAATTAAGAAATCTTTCATACATATGACAACCCATTCCCTAGGTCAAACTCACACAGAAATTGAGAAAGGCTTCCCTTTGCAAAAGAATGTGTTCAATGTACGTCAGTCTACAAGTACCATTTGGTAAGGAGATAGCTTGTATTTTTGAAATATAATTTAATGCTATGACAGCCCTTCACATCCAATGTAAGGTGGTGAGAGAATAAGGAAGGTTTTCTTTTAACAAGTTGCTATAAATAATAATGGTTTTACTACCATTTTGATCTGTGTAAGATTTAGCTAATGAAGTAAGCTTATGCTAGGTGCTTAGTTTATGTTAATCCCACTTAGGTAGGAATATTCTCTATGGTATGGGAATATTTTCCTTCCCATACAAAATCTAGAGAGCATTTTTCTGTTAAAAATCTGAAGATTGTCATTGTAAAAATATGATTTCTCCTTCCATTCATTTGCTTGTTTATTTTTTTTGTGAGCCATTTAAATGCATTGATTAACTAATGTCTTATACTAAGGAGATTTATAAGTTGAATATTAGTTGTAAGAGGTTTCTACATAGCAATCCAATATTTCATTTGTTCATTGTTTCATACTACAATTTGGAGAAATAAGTATAAGATCTTAATCAATGGAGATTGATTATTATGAATATGAAAATTTACAATCTACATTTAGAGAGATTACTCTATTCATTCATCAATCACAATATGTAATCTAATGCAATTATTTCATTATCTATTCTATCAACCTTGAATATCATTTCTCAAAGAAGAATAACATTTCTATTACAAGAATGGATTGCTCTAAGTATGAAAGTAATGAGTCATTGCTTTCCTTATGGTAGCATTGTTTTCATTATGATAACCTATCCAATACATATATTTAAAGATGAAGAAGACTTCATATATATACATGAATAACATACAACATTCCAACTCATAATGAAGGAATCATTTCACATGTCACTTGAAGATTTTTATCAATACATCACAATATACAACAAGAGGAGGATCTTACTACAAGGATCAACAAAACAACAACATAAGGTGTTTCCATACAATCACACCAAAGATTGAACTCCTCCAAAGATTCTTCTACATGGATCATGACATCAATAACTACAATAAAAGGGGAGAACCATGGGATGCTCACCTCCCAACCTAGGTCTCTATGAGACCACCCCCGAGCTTGGAGAACCAAGGCTAAACAAGTATGCTTCAACAACCAAATGCTCACAATAATACACATATGCATATACAACAATTTACTCCCTCCCAAGGCTACACAAATGAGTCTTACAAGCTCATTGAAAGAGGGTGAAGGTGGGCTTTTCCAAGGGGAGAATTCCATTGCATTCAAAATTTATCAACATAAGTATTTCATTTCCTCATCAAGGCTACATAATCAAAACCTCCATACACATACTTTGCTTATCAACATCCTCAAGCTGCAAGGCTACAAATGGCTTTCATGGTGCCCATACACCATGAATTTATCCCTCTTCTCCAAGAGAAGAGACTCTCACCTCAATGGAGAGCCCAACTAACCCCTTCACCCAAGGCCACTTCTTCCCTTCCCAAAGGGTGAGTAATGCCTCACTCCCATGAAACAAAACTCCCTCATTCAAGAAAAATAACAAAAAAAGAACGTGAATTCAAACCCAAATCCCATCGCATACAACACAATGTCACAACAAGCATAAAATTCATATACATAAGAGAGCAAGAAACAACATGCTAATCTATTGTAACCAACAAGTAAGCTTCCATGGCAAGGAGTAACCAACCTTCACAAGTGTTATGGAAAATAAAATTTGAGAAGAGCTAATCCCCTTATCCTTCTTCAATCCAAACCCTAATGTCTCTAAAAGTAGAGAGTGGGTGAACACCCACTAACTCTACCAAGGGCCTCTAAAAAAACCTCCAATTTCTACCCACCCACTATCAATAAAAGAAGACTTAATCCTATGGTCCTATTGTCTTTCCTTGTCCCCCATAATAAATGCATGATTGAAAAGAAGGGTGGAGTTGGGTAAAGATCAAGACTTCATCCAATTTCGTAGATAATGGTAAATGGGTCATAAAATAGGTCACCAAGATCACTAGGGGTTTATGGACATGCTAAAAACCTTCCTAACCCATACCCCTAACACTTAGGTGCTTAAATAATGTCAAAATGACCCTTAGAACCTCTTATTGGCCTCTAGAAGTGGCTAGAAAAAAAAGATGAATTTAAATAAGCACATAACAAGTGTCAAGTGACACTAATGATTGCACATTACATACAAAATGTCATGTCCTGAACAACAACATGAAGTTACCTAATAACACACATGCAAATTCACATTTACAATGAGTTCACATTACAACGAGGCTTTTAATCCCATATTAGATTAAACCTTGGCTTACTCAATTCATAGATGTTTAACCTTGGTTCTCTGAATAATTCCATGGTTCTCTTACCTGCACACTAAACATCAAGCATCAGTAGTTCAAGGTAGTAAAATCACATAAAATATACATATTTAATTCATTATTTAATAATGTAATCTATATGTAGAATTCAATCCTAATTGCAAATTTTTCATTCAATAATGTTTAAGCATCATAATTACATAATCATCATAACATGTCATCTGTGAAGTAATCAAATCTAAATATGCATAATCAAAATCATGATATACTCTAGGTTTATAATCCACATCATAATGAAATCCACATAGTATAATAATCATCATGAAAACATAGTATCTCGAGTCTCTATCAGGATAAATCAACAAGTGTATCAATGTATCAAAATGCGAATCAGCAAAGATGCTATGATTGGTCAGGGTGAGGCCCCACAACTATTTTGATTGCTAAAATATTTGTGGATGATATAATCTTTTGAGTACAAGATCATATTTGTAAGTCATTTTCTAATGAGATGAAAAAGGAATTTGAAATGTCAATATTTGGAGAGATTAAATTCTTTCTAGGTGTATCATCTTAAAATGGAAGCACTTCCATGTTAAGACTGTTTAGCCCTCTAAGTAAATGGTTTGGGGTCAGGTCAAATGCCTTGAATGTATATTCAACTTGGATCTAGCTTTCTCGCCACTTTCCACTTCTTTTCTACTTCATTCTAGGTGAAATTAGGGTTAGGATCTCAAGGATTCTCCTGAATTTCCCTCTTTCATAGCTCTATTTCTAGGTAGGATTTAGAAATGGATCCTCCTAGCCTTCATCATGATAATCATAGGATTTTATATCTATCACTAACATTTTATGCTCTTCTAGTATCAGTTATATGTTTCTGGGCATCCCTGGGACCTCTTGACTTGGTTCTAAGTCAATTTAGGACCAGGGTCAATGTCTTAGGTCAACCCTAACTAGGTTAGAGTCAACCTCAATTTTGACCCCTTCCTCCAAAATTTCAATTTCCAGAATCTCTGGCCTTCAAACTTTCAGGAGATTTATTTTTCCACTTCCGGGTCGGCTATTTCGGGTTTCGAGATGGTAAATATTTTAATTGCATTTAATCTAGGTATATTTTATAAATGTGAGGACCTAATTGGGATTTAATTCTCCAAGGTGGCCCATCTAGAGGAGTGTGCCCTAGATCACTATAAAAGGAGGCCTTCCTCTCTCATTTTCACATCAAGTTTTGCAATCCATCTCTCAAGCTCTCAACCAAGAAGATCAAGCATTCAAGCATCCAATTCATCAAGGAGATCCATTAGTAGCTATTGCCCAAAATTTCCCTATCATTCATTTTTGGCCACAACCCTATTTTTCAAGTGAAATGCTCAAATCTCGAAAACCCAGTGTGTTTTTGACCTCCTCTCTGCAGGCTCGGGTTGTTTCTGCCCTTTGGTCCAAAAATTTGGTGTGTTTTTGACCTCTCAGCTCTGAAGATTTGGTGTGTTTTTTACCCTGGCTCAAAAACCCTCTATGTTTTCGGCACCGTCTATGTTTTTTCCCCTAAGCGCGCAACTCCGATGGGTAGGTCCTAGTGCCTAAAGTCATGCCAATACAGAGAAAGATCTGACAGCTGTCGCATCATCACATGGGATCTTCTGATCCCATGAGATCATATGACAACCATTGATGTGGTGTCAGCAAGGGATCTTCGGTGGTCAACTCCAGTGGTTTGCGGTCATTGGTTAAGCATCACGCAGTCGGTCACATGATCGCATGGGCCTTCCTAGCTGGATGCGATCATGTGACAAATGGTAAGCAAAGGACAAGTGGTCAACTCCAAGCACCGACAGTTCAGTGGTTAGCATCATGCGGTTAGCTGCATGATCGCATGGGCTCTTTCGAGCCCATGCGACCATGCGACAAACCATCAGCGGTTTCGGTGGTGGTGGTTCATGGTCTGATAGTTAACAATAGGCAGTTAGTGGGGCCGAGGTTTCTACATTGGCACAAGTGCGATGAGATCCAACGGTGGTCATATGATCTCATGGGATCTTTCGATCCCATGTGATCATGCGACAACTATTGGATGGGATCTAGCAATTGCGGTGGGTCCTATGTCAGGAGTGCCGAGGTGTTTGCTGATGTGGCAGCTGGGACAAATGGGAGAGTGCCACATGGTGGTTTTGGGCTTGAGTTTGGGCAAGCTTTGCATGGTTGCGCAGTTGGAGGTGGGCCCAATTTTCTTTTGATCGGGCAATTTCAAAATAAAAGAAGGAATATTCTTCTTATCTAGCAATTCAGTGACTTCCCTTAGTCGGGTAATCTCCTGACGGAAGGGAATATGCCAAAAGTTTTTTGCGACTCAGCGACTGCTGTTGGATAAGGCAAGGATCGACGACTTTCACGTGATCGCTAAGAGGAACCTGGGGTTAAGAAGAATTTAGGCGACTTGGTGACAAGAGGAAATTTGAACCTGAGGTGGAGCTAGGGTTGGTTTTGCAGCTCGGTTTTGCAGGGGCCCAAATGTCTAATGTGGCAAGGTGGTGGCAATTTTCAAAGAAGGTTGTCGCATGATTGCATGAGGCTTTCCTAGCTACATGCGATCATGCGACCAGTGACCTTTTCAAGGCAGTGTGACCTTTTTGCGGGGTTTCTTCTACGGAGTGGACATTTGCAAGCGCGGGCAGGTGAAGAATTGATGAATTCTAGAGGCAGTTGCATTGAGAGAATGTGCAGAGAGATTTAGTCAGCCATTTTTGGGTCCTTTCGAGGATCCGATCAAATTTTGAGCATTCATAGCAGTGTGGGCTTGTAGGGGGGGTAGGTGGATCAAAGTTGTTGATCTGTAGAGATGGACACACAAAGCAGTATGTCTGATCTATTGAGATATTTGCAAGGTTCATTTATGATCAGACACGACTGCTAGGGTTGATTTTTTTCATGCATATTTCTGTAACCCTGGTTAACTTTTGACTACTGCCTGCTTGCAGTTGAGTTTGTATATATTGTTTTTTGGAGCCAGTAATGCTCAGAGTTTGCAATCTGTAAAAGAGTTTTTTCTCTTTCTTAGGAGTTACCTATGGCGTTTGTTCTACCCTCTGGCTCTTACAATTTGTAATCTTTCATTGAAATCTCAGGTTTAATAGAGGCTATCTGTGGTAGTTTTGTTTCTCCCCTCTGGTCTCTTCCTTGTCTGTATTTCTCTTATTGAATGTAATATACTGGTTCTATTAGAGAAGTCTTGGAGTTCCAGATCCCTTCTTTCTTTTAGCTCACATGTGTACTATTATGTATTGATCTAATTGGATTGAGTTTGTGGGTATAGTTTAGCCCCTGTCTTTCTATCTCATTCCTGTACCCTTTTGCTGATGAGAATGTTTTCTTGCAAGTCACAGCCCGTGTCATTTGTCTTGGCCCCTCTATGAAATACTTATGCAAGCCTGTTTAGAGAGAGTGTGTTCTATTAGATCTGAGAGCCTTCATGCTAGTTTGGCCAATGTATTGTATTCATTTCTTTTCGGTGTATCACCTAGTAGGTAGGTTTTCTTTCCTGTCATTTACATTTCATGCATTCCTTCTTGTTAGCTTGTGGTGACTAATCAGGAAAGTACTATCTAGGAAAGTACTGTACACTTTTCCTCCCGACCTCGCCGGGGTTCAGGGCCGGGCCGGGCCCCGAGCGGGGGTTTGGGGGCGGCAACCCCCAAGAGCAGGGGTTCGGGGGCGCAGCCCCCGAGGAAAATTTTTTTGAGGCCGACTACTTTTTTTCGGTTATTTGGGCCGACTACTTATAACTCATTCTAACCCTAAAGCAGAAAAATATTGTATAATATGGCTTAGGGTTAGGGATTTTTACGATGTATGATTTTAGTACTTGCGGCAGAGTTGGGCTGTAAGGGATTGCGAATTGTAATCAGGTTGTAATCACTGGATAATAATAATATTGGACTTGCTGTTGGTGGACGTAGCCCAGGGATTGGGTGAACGACGTTAAATCTGTGTGCCATTGTGTTCTATTCTGTGTGGTTTATTATTTTCTGATATTAGTTATATTTGCACATAATTGTTATTTCTGCCTTGTTAATCCTAACACTTCTAACCCTTTCCCCCTCAAAGTTTACTTTCTTGTTTAAAAGCAAATCTGGGTGACTATCCAAGAGGAACCAGCCTAGAATCTGGAGGTCTCATCTTGGTTAGCAAAAGGTCCCACAACCTTGAGATGAGTCCCTTGTTATACTGAGTTATCAAGACTATGAGAGCTTGAGCTAAGGGTGCAAATTCAGTGTATAATAGTATCCATTGAAGGATTCAAGCTCTATGGAGCTCTCTTGTTGAAGATTCCTCCATTTCCATTCAAGCCTCTTCCTAGTTCAAGATCTATTCAAGATTGGTGTTGAAGATCTAAAGACAATTGATTGGAGACATCCTATATTTGATTGTACATTCATCCATTCTTGTGGATTCAAGGATATCAATCCTCCACAAGGTTTTCAACTCAAGCAAGGTGAATTGTTCTGTTTGCTTTGTTTATTCCAACAATTTCAAGGTTAATTCCTAAATTGGGGTTTGACTAAGGCAAACCCCCCAAACAAACAACCAAAAACTCTTTTTTTCTTGCAGGTATAGGTGTGGAATTTTGGATCTGAGAACAAATTTAGATACCCTTTTCGGCAAACTTCCAGGATCTGCGAACAGAATTCAAATCAGACTTCGAATAAAGAATGTGGTATTTGACCTTTTATGAAGGTCAAACCTAACTTGAGCCATCTCAGAAAAAGATTTTTGGGTTTTGTAGATCTCACAGTTTTGGTTCGGGGTCACGGGAATCAACAGTTTTTGAGATCACTTGACAGGGTTTTCAGCCGATTCTTTTTTGAAGGTAAGTACCTTTATTTCTTAATTTCAATATTAGTCATCTACATTTACTTTCAATATTAATACAATTCCATGTAAGTATAAAATATTGGCTTTGGGGTCTCTTTTGTGTGCAAGCCATTACCCTAGGACCCCATACACTATTTTATCCTTTACACTAGGCTTGCGGGTTATTCAACAGAATGATGGAATTGTCATCACATAATCAAAGTACATTAAGAAAGTATTGAGAATATTTTGCATGGAAGATACCAAACCAATAGGAACATCGATTGTCACATGCTGCAAATTAACAAAAGATGATGAATCTACAGAGGTAAATCAAACATTATACTGATATACGATTGGTAAACTGATGTGTTAACCCACTTTTGTTCTTTATCTCTAAAACCAAAGTGGATACCTCATGTTTAGATTGAGTTATGATTTTTGAGATAATGGATTGGAGTCTAAGTCTATAATTCCCCTAGGATAGGTGGTCTTTATCGAATAACCCCTTCATGCCACTTTCTGCTTTTAAGCTGGGTTGGTTTTTTATTTCATCTTAGGGATGGGTAAGTTATAGTTCCTAATTTGATAAAGACTTTTATTCCTTTGGTTCTAATGATGACATTCATATGGATGTGAAACTTCAAATCAACATCTCTTCTCTTTGTTGGGAAATTGAAAATCACCTTCTCCTCGGTGGGTTTCAGCCCATGAAGGTAATTTTCCATGGGAAGAGAACACAAGAATCATCAAGCACTCAAATTAGGTTTAAATATCAAGATTCTTAGGTTAAAAGTGAGTTAGGTCTAGAAAAGTAGCTTGGCGGAGAAGTCGTAATGAACTTCCCCACTTGTAGAGTTTCTCCTGTAGAAGTTGTTTTCCGAAGGATAGTGGAAAGTGTATAAAAAATTCCCAAAAGCCAAGCGCCTACATTTGAGGAAGTAATTTTGAGCCCCTACAGTGGATAAAACAACCTCAGAAGTATGAGAAAGTGAATAAAAGCCCTTTTTTGGAGAACTGGTTTTTAGCTTCTCCCTTATCGAAAAATTACCTGAGAAGGTTAGTTTTTGAGAAGCGACAACTTGTGAAGAATAAACACAAGAGATCACAGAGATTGAATGATCTTCCATGATGAAGATAGCCCACTCTGATGTCTAAAATAAATTGCTAAAGAAACAGGTCACTTGCGGATTTTTGAAAAATCACCTCCCCAGTTTCCTCACAATTGGGTTTCTACCTTTGAAGTGAGTTTTTTGGAAACAGCAATGAGGGAAGCAGAAGAGTAAAAATATACTATGACAATTAAGTTACCATTAGAGCCACTACAAATGGGTAAAATTAATTTCTTAAGGCCATTAAAGATGCATTTAATTCAAATCTTAATATTAAAACTTTAACGAATATTTTTGAAAATCTCTCACTCGTGTAACACAAGATATGGAAAGTAATGGTAGGGAAGAGAGATGTTTATAAAAGACTCAAACTATCAAGCAAAAATTACTTATTTTTCACATCTTTCTCATATGCCTTTTTTTCCCCACAATTTCACAAATCATCTTGCGACATTCTCCAGAACTTCTTGACGGTAAATCAAAATCAAAATCGGAAGCTATGGCCACCAGATTCATGGGTTTCGATGGCTTGAACAGGATTACATCTAAATAGAACAATTTGATAGATACATCCCTCAGATTCTATGATCTAGGCAATCTACACAGAAGGTTGAACGAAGAAAATATCCATCCCATGACACAGAAGCTCAAAGGTAGCGGTTTGGTCAAAGCTGTTGGATTTTCCATTGTAGTGTGAGCTACCAATCTAATCTAGGAATGTATATCTAGGTCCAACCCAGGAACGAAATAGATTTTTCTTCCAGATGACATAGTGCTCATCTCTATTGATAGAGAATCCATGCAAAATAGTCTCTGTATCCCAGAGCGAGTGGAATTTTTGAATATGAACTTCTCAATTGCAATTTCAGAATATAACAAGAAGAAGATGAGGTGGAGGAAAGAGATCATGAACTTGTGGTTTCAGAAGGCTAGAAGAATAAAGCTAAAAGTTCCAAAGATGCTTTTTGGAAAAGATATGAAGGCTGAGATTGATGACATCCTACTGATCCTTCACAGGATAAAAGATGAAAGTGATGCATTGAATTTCACAGAACACTACTTCTTCTTGGTCCAGGTAATATGTGTTGAGCATCATTATATAGACTGGGCTCAAGTGGTAAGTGAAAATCTATCCAATGCCTTGAGTCTTGCCAAGTACCAAAATAAATTTTATGTCTTCCTATTTGATCTATGTTTTAGCTACATTGCAAGTATGGCCAGGACTCCCTAGGCTAGAAGAATATGAAGATGATGTGAAAATTAATGATTTCTTCCCTCATTTGAAGTTGCAAAATAGCTATGTCGATTTCATTAAAGTTAATGACTCATTTACAATGAGATTTTGCAGAGAATTACAAGGATTCCCTGAGTGGAAGTTCTCATCAGAGGCCATGGAATTCATCACCCAATCTTGGAGCTTCTTCATTCAATTTGCTAGTTTCTCATATCTTCATCTTGCAAGTTTTGATGATTTTCCCATGAAGCTTCCAAGGTACTCCGATGATATGATCGTGCTTATCAAGGTGATCTGGCAGATATTGCAAGTGAACCTAATTAGTGCGGGGATTAAGAAGAAAGGCTATGAATTCCCTATTACCATTGCAGCCTACAGTTGTGCATCAAGATCAAATGGTAAGAATGTGATAATGACATTCGAGAGAAGATATAAGCCAGAGAAATATGAGGTGTTGAGGCCATAGTTTGATCCAGATAGTTATGCCAAATATCATCTACAGATTGGCTCTATGATCAGTCTACTCTAGGTTGACAATTGAACAAGTTAAGTTGTTCAATGTCAATATCAATGTTGAGGGCATTGTTGATGATGGTGAACATATGTACAGTGATACATATCGGGACCAGATCAAGCCCTATCATGTGAGCTCTGAAGCAATTCAAGGTCAAGCCATAGAAGATTTGGAGACCTTAACAGCTAAAGTCATCAAGAGAACTGACAAGTGGGCCCAGTGGATGATGGGAAGGAAAAAGAGGTTTGGAAAGCCTACCCCTCAACAAGATCCTGTAGTCGAGCCGGTGAATGCTCCTACATCCTCCTCTTTGCTAGCTTCATCTATAGAAAAGGGGCCAGCTCAGCCGGTGGGTAGAGATGATCAACCACTCAAAAAGGAGATCCCACTAGAGAAGACTTGTGGAGTAGGACCATCTCCAGTCATCGGTTCAAATGAGGAAGCTGAAGACGAGAAATCTAACAAACTGATAGAAGAATTTGTTGGAGCCACAAAACCAGAGTAGCAAGCCCAGGGAGGAACCATGGAAACAAATGATGACACTCCCAGCCAATAGGTCCCTCTTGTTTTCGAAATTAGTGACGATAGTAGTAGTTCAGAAACTGATGAGACAGATAAGCACTTGGGGTCTCCTCAAAAGGAAAAGAGCATTTCTTCTCCACAGACTAATCCATTCACTTCCAAGCCTAAACCTTCTCCTCTTGTTATCAGGAAATTATTTATAGAAGACTTACTTTCTATGACAAAGGTCACAAGTGTAGAATCATGGATTGATAACACTATAGAGTGGAAGAGAAAGAGAGTCGAGCTAGGCACTCCTAGTGGCAAGATGTTTTCACAAGCAATGCAGTCGGGCCCAACCGAAAGCAAGGTTAAGAAGTCTAGGACTTTGACCACTCTTGGTCGAGATCCATACATAGGTCACTTGACTATGGAAATAGCTGAGCAATTAGAAGATGGAAAAATTGAAGATCTTACTACCTCAAATTTTGCACTTCAGTCCTTAGACATGGGACTCACCCGCCATGACATGAAAGTGGACCTGTGGAATTCTAACAATGTCTTGATCAAAGAAGAGCTCAAAGAGCTCAAACTTACAAAGAATTGACTCAAGGTGAAGATCAAAGAAATGACTAACTTCATCGAGTAGTTGGTTTCTCTTGTAGCAAGCATACCTAGTTCTTTGACAATGTTTGATCCTACTATAGATGAGAACCAAGTGATACTTGCTAAGTTGTAAGAAGATAGACATTTCGGGCATATTGGTAGGAGGTGGATTGAACGACTCAAGTCTAAAGGTCTGGTAGCCATTGAGTAGCTCGAAAATGTCTTTTTATTGTTAGAAGCAGAAAATGAATCTATCAAAGGACATATGCTGACACTCACTGTAGAAAGGTTGAGATGTGAAGAGTGCATGGTGCTACTACATTGGCTAGTCGTGATGAACACTAAAGATGCAATCAAAGCCAACACATTATAGAAAGGAGATGAACCATTGATTGAATGGCTCTAGGGGGTAGAGTTCAAAATGGAGATGGTAATCAAGGTGGAGGTGGGAATGAAGGCATCCAATGAGGAAGTTGTTGGCATTAAGCAGAATTGCCACTAGTGACAACACTTATTTGCATTCTGGGTGCAAACCGAGCAGACAGTGCAAACCGAGCAGATAGTGCAAATCGAGCAGACAGTGCAAACCGAGCAGACAGTGCAAACCGAGCAGACAGTGCAAACTGAGGAAGTTAGTACAAACCGAATAGGACAATGTAAACCAAGTAACATCATGTCTACCGAGTCACTAGTATTTACCGAGTTCAAAACCTACCAAGTGATCAGTATGAACCGTGCCTTCACTTCTACCGAGTGCATGACGATGCCGAGTAATGCAGTGGACGCCGAGTATCAGAAAGTCACCGAGTCAGTTTGCAGGAACCGTGTAACCATACTTGGGCCGACTTAGTAGCACTTATGTTTATTTGTCAAGCCGACTGTGTAATTGTAATTGTAATTAATTGTTTAAGACTTTTATATAAACAAAGTTGTAAAATGTCAAGATGTATGAATGAAGAATATATGTAAAAGAGAAAGAAAGGTAGAGATAAGAAAATTACATAAGGCTTCAGCAGTATAAGGAACAGCAAAGACAAATTCATCACAGAAGGTGATCAGTACATCAGCGAATCTCAATCAGCAATCCAGTTGCAAAGCAAGAGATCTACTATTTCATCCTAACAGGTGAATCAATACTAAATCCTTTAACCGGGTAGACTTAACAGTCTTTTGTAAAATCTCTTTACCGAGTGCATACTTCATTGTATGTTTGTAAATCCTTTAACAGGGTGGATTTAGCAATCCTTATTGCTCCTAACAGGGCAGATCATCAGAAGTGATCAAATTGTAAGCCTTAACCGGCCAACTTTATTCTGCAGTATTAAAGCTTTGTGGGTTTCATCCCCACCCCAGTTTTACTTTCTTTTGGAAGGTTTCTGGGTAACCAAATCTATGTGTCACTATTGTGAATGCTTTTAAGTTTCATGCTTTCTGTAGGCAAAAGGTTAAAGTGAATTACATGTTAATACATCTGTAATTGAAAGAAAATTTGGAGTTACTGATTCACCCCTCCCCTCTCAGTAACTCAGTTAATTCCTGAATATTTCCAACAGAAGTCACCAAGGAGAAAAGAAAAATCTTTTCATACTTTTGTGTCCTGCTTAGATTAGATTTATTTGTGTTGTTTTACTGCATTTCGTTAACTCAAGTAGAATTCATTGTTGCATCACCACTGGTGTGAATTCATAAGCACTATGAAATCATAGAGTTGGTTAGATTTTAGAATCAATTTCTTTTCCCGAATTAGTTTCTCATTGAGGGCGGGTTCGGTTACCTCTCATGTTCTCTAGTCAAGAACATACCCCATTAGGATTTAGAAACAAACAAAATTCATTGCATATCTTTCACATAAGGGATTTGTACCTATTAAAATTTAGAGGGAATTTAGTTAAAAGGATAATAACTTTCCAACTGTTTGTATTCATATTGTCTCTCAAGGGATTTTGGGAAAACAAAGAGACAAATCTAAGAAAGAACAATCTATTTACCAACATATTTTTGGAAACTTCGCTAGGGAGAGAAACAATTGCTAGACTAGAATATTTTCCATGAGGAAAAATGGTGTTCCCTCATGAGAACATGTTCCCTATGCTTCAATTGAATCTCAGCTTTCAAGATGATCAAGAAGACATAGTCTTGTCCTTGAATACTTTTTCCTGGAGATACAGAAGAAACGAAAAGCATTATAGGAACACGATTCAAGTGCTTGAACAAGAAGAAGTGAGAGTAGAAGCACTTGAAAGATCAATTCAGAGAAGAAACCAATGCAGAGTGGAACATGGAGCTAGGCCGCAAAACTAATTCAGAGCTCTAGATCAAAGAAGGTTTCTTAGAAGTACCAAGGGGCAAGGTGGAAAATACCCTACATTTGAAAGGCTCACAGAGCTCAGCTTTCCCATAATAGACTTACCTCATCAGAAAGGTGAAAAAAGAAGCTGGAGTAGACCACCCTCACCATCGATGACACAATCTTCATTTCCTACAGCTTTCCATGTATTAACTTTACACAAAGTAGTTGCTCCTCCTGTTATTAATTTTCCTCCACATCCTACACCTGCAGTTATGGAAGCTCCATGGGTCACTACAACTAGTCCTCTACAGTTCACAACATATCATCCACTCCCTGAGGGATCCAGAAAGAACTTTCCTAAGTTCCCAGGAGATGGAAAAGTTACTACAAATGAACACATCAAAACCTTCTTCATAGAAACTCACATCCTGGGAATCAGACATGAAGATGTTGTCATCAGACTATTTGTTGAAACTCTAGTTAAAACAGTGGTAGATTGGTTTTACCATTTTGATGATGCTTCAATTACCAGTTGGGCTACTATGAGGTTATCTTTTGAAGCCAAATTTAAAATGGCTGAAGATGAACACGCCTTTTTGGCACAACTGACTTCCATTAAGAAGCAAGCTTCTATAAGTATGATGGAATTCATGCTAAATTCAACAAAATTGCCAATAGAATTCTCACGACTGATAGGCCTACTCCTACGAATTTGAAGATATTCTTTATGGGTGTCATGCCACTAGACATAAACTATGACCTAAGGAGAGCATGACCTGGGGATTTGGATAATGCTCAAAGAATTGCCATTGAGTTGGAAGATGACATGATCTCTGTTGGAAGATGGAAAAGAGAAATGCAGATAGGTGCAAGCTCGAGTGGCACCACATCAACCAAAGAGATGATGCAGAAGATGTCTAATGAAATCATCGCTTTGAAAAGGCAACTCCCTAAGTTCAATAATTCATATAAAAAACCGCTCTAGGATCATAATAATAGAAATAATGATGGAAGGACATTGCAATTACCTGCTCCTCAACAGATGCTTGTAATTGAAGCTCCCTCGAAGAGAGGCAACATGTGCATGTTTCACCTGACAATAGATTCTAATGGTGAGAGTTTCCCTGAAGTAGCTCATATAATGCAAATGTTATCCACTAACGAGTTAGACACCATGACAACAAATGATGAACTAGATTCATGCTCACATGGCAACTCTGTAAATTTATTTTTTGAGTATCAATCTGATTCTGAGAAACAAGGAGAGTGTTACGCTACTATAGATGGCACTACCTGTGCAGTCTTAACTTGAAGCCAAAAAGACAAAACTCATGTTGCCATTCCTTCACTAGAAACTAGTGATGCATCTACTTCAGGAATGAAGATCTCACAATTGGGTAAGGAAAGTGACTCCTTTGATTTCATCCAGTTCTGTAAAAACTCCAAGATCCAAATTTCTCCCATAGATTATTTGAGGTCAAATCCTACTAAATTGGAAAGATTCATAGATTACTTAAAAGGAGATAGTATAAAACTAAACCATAATGTCACTTCTTCTGATGATGATGATTCCTAGCTAGCAAAACTATTTGAACAAGGGGAAACCACTATGCTAGCCACCTTCCCAGGTCAAAAACCCAAACCATTTTATGTCTCCTTGTATATCAATGGTTGCAAACTAAGAAACTATATCATAGATTTAGGTGCTTCTGATAACATGATGCCTTCCCTTGTAGATAAAGCATTAGGTCTCACCATGACAAAGGTATATGGTAGATGCTATTCTATGGATGCCAAGCAAGTCCCTCTACTCGGCCAAATCAAAGATGCCCAAGTAGCTCTGACTGCCCATCCTAAAAAGAAGATGCTATTGACTATCCTTGTCACAAATATACCAACAAGTTATGGACTACTACTAAGAAGAATTTTTTCTACAGATTTAGGTGGGGAAATCAAATTGGATTGGTCTCCAGTGGTAATTTCCATGGGAAACAAGAAGGTTAAACTAGAACCCAAGGAGAAGTCAAAATTCACAGTTTTGAAATCAGATGATCCAAAAGCTCAAATCTTGTATTAAGAATTAGAGTTCGGTAATTACATGATGTTTACCCAGGGAATTATTGATGAACTTGAAAGTTAACAAGAAGAAGTGGAGGCCTCTGAGAAAGAAAAGACTCCAAAAATATGAACACTGGAATTCGATGGTAGTTGTTCTTCTTTTGGGTCTGGTGCTAGATTTGTATTAATTCCACCCTCAGGTGAACTTGAGTCGATGGCTTTCAAATTGGATTTTGCAAACACCAATAATATGGTTGAGTATGAGGCATTGTTACTCAGAATAATTGCTTTAAATGAAAAAGGTATGAGAGTTCTAAAAGCTCGAGGTGATGCTGAGCTAATTGTATGCCAAATCAAAAGCCAATACTCTATCAAAAATCGGAAGCTGAAGAGTTACAGGAACAAAGTATGGGATGAGATTGAAGGGTTGGATGCCTTTTCAATTGAGTATGTCCCTAGAGAATTAAATTCCAAAGTAGATTCACTAGAAGTCTTCACTTCCTTGCTACTACCTCATCTGTAATTTAAAGGAAAGAAGTACCAAGTGCAAGTAATATGCAGGCCATCAGTACCTAATAATGTGGATGATTGGAAAGTATTCGATGATGACAAAAGCCTACAACTCTTCCTTGAAGGTAATGATAGTTTCTCAGAATAAAAGCCAAATGATCTCTCACAAGATCATCCCAAGAAACAGAAGAAGGATAAACCAGGCATGACTCAACTACAAGGTAATGTCATTCCCCCATATTTTATATCATTAGAGAAATTGTTTAGTCATCATGATACTTATGTTAAGAAGAAAAGGATAGAGAAAGGTCTCATGAGTGGAGAATATGAAGGGATGAATATTGGAAATGAGTCGAATCCTAGGATAATAAACATAGGGAAGTGTTGCACACCTAAAGAAAAATCGGAAACTAGAAGGCTTTTCCTTGAATATCAAGATGTCTTTGCCTAGAGTTATGAGGATTTAAAAAGTGTTATGGGAGGAAATTTCAAGCATCAAATTCCCCTAAAACCTGATGCTACCCCATTTAGATAGAAACAAAGAAACTACAATCCTAAAGTGGTAGACACCATCTTCAGAGAGGTTGACAAAATTCTCAAAGCTAGGATTATCTACCCTATCCACCACTCTACATGGATAGAAAATATCGTTCCTATGAGGAAGAAGAATGGAGAAATAAGGATATGTGTAGCTTTTAGAAATTTAAATCAAGCATCCTTAAAGGATAACTATGCACTCCCCAACATGGATCATTTGTTGCAGATAGTTGCAAGGGCCGAAATGATGTCTATGCTTGATGGTTTTTCTGGGTACAACCAAGTTGAGGTAGAAGAGAAAGATCAACATAAGACTGCGTTAACCACTCCCTAGGGCACATTTTCATATCACAAAATGTCGTTTGGTCTTATCAATGTTGGCGCAACATTTCAAAGAGGTATGGATTTTTCCTTTGCTGATATGAAAGATAAGATCATTGTCATATACCTAGATGACTTAACTATGTTCTCTATGAAAAGGAACGATCATATTAAAGACCTAGAGAGAGTATTGTGAAGGTGTAGAGAGCATGGGATTTCTTTGAATCCTAAGAAGTCAATTTTCTGTGTTACTGAAGGAAAACTCCTGGGTCATATTGTATCACAAGAAGGTATTAGGATCGATCCAGAGTGAGTCAAAGTCATTCAAAGGCTAAGTTTTCCTGTAAGTAAAACTAGAGTGAAATCATTCTTTGGTCAGGTAAATTTCCTCAGAAGATTCATCTCTGACTTTTCAGAGATCACCAACTGTATTGTGTACATGATAAAGGGTAATCAAAATTTCAAGTGGAATGACCCTGGTAAAAGAGCCTTCCAAGATATAAAAGATGTTATAGCCAATGCCCTTGTCTTATGCCACCTAGATTATAAGAAATATTTAATGATTTATTGTTACACATCTGAACATACACTGTCAGCTATTCTTATGCAAGAAAATGGAGAAGGAGTTCAGGCTCCTATTGCCTTTATGAGTATGCCACTGAAAGATCATGAGCTGAGATATTCTCAGATCGAGAAGCATTCTTTCTCAGTGGTGAAAGCTTTGAAGAACTTCAGATTTTATATCTTACATTCTCACTCAGTTGTATTTGTTCCTGATATTGTTGTGAAGAGCATATTAACCCAGCAAGATGTGGGATGCAATAACAGAGGGGCTTGGGTAGAAAAAACACAAGAATATGACATAGAGATCAAGCCTACTAAGCTAGTGTGAGGCAATTCATTGTGTAAGGCTATGGCCGAAAGTAAAGAAGATAACCATCCTGAAGCAAAACAGTTAGTTTTGGCGGTGAGTTTACAAGACCCATGGTTTGAAGACATCGTATATTTCCTGACTTATGTTGAATCTCCTGAAGGATTGAAAGCTAAAAAAAGGAGAGACCTGAGGTTGAAAGCTACTAAATATGTCATTAGGGAAGGCACATTATACAAAAGATCTATAGATGGGACATTTCTCAGGTGTGTAGACAAGCAACACCAAGAAAGATTGCTAAAAACATTCCATGATGAAGCATGTGGTGGGCATTTCTCATCTTTCGTAACCACATTTAAGATTTTGAGGCAATGTTATTATTGGCTAGGAATGTTCAAAGATGTGTATCATTGGGTGGCCAAGTGTGAAAAATGTAAGATGTTTGCAGGTCAACCTCAATTAGAGCTCTTGCTCTCAGACCACTAGTAATAAAGGGTCCCTTCCAGCAATTGGGTCTCGATTTTATCAGGCCTATCAATCTCGCATCAAGTGCTAGTCACACTTACATAATCACCACAACTGACTATTTTACAAAATGGGTGGAAGCGAAGGTGACAAAGAAGACTACCTTTGAAGTAGTGTGCGAATTCATCAAAGAAAACATTATGGTAATATTTGGCATGCTTGTTAAACTAGTCATGGATAATGTGGCTTACTTTTCTTTAGTTGAAATTACCAATTTCTATTTTGAGTACAGCATAACTGATAGTCATTCATCTAATTATTTCCCACAAGGGAATGGTCAAGCTGAATCAAGTAATAAGAACCTGGTAAACATAGTGAGGAATCTTGTATCAAATAACCAAAGGACTTGGCACAAGAAAATTCATGATGCACTTTGGGCTGACAAAGTAACTCCAAAGTGGAAAATCGATATTTTGCCTTTCGAGCTGGTATACGGAGTTGAGGCAAGCCTTCCCCTACCTCTGGAATTAGCTACTAGTAAGTTGAGAATGGTGGTTGAAGATGGCATCTATAAGGATGGTTTAGAAAAATGAATTTTGTATCTGAATAAACTTGACGAAGAATGAGAAAAGATTGTTGATCATATCATTGAACATCAGATGTGAGTGAAAAACCTCTTTGACAAGAAATCCAGACCAAGGAAGTTCATGGTTGGAGATTTAGTTCTTCTATGGGATAAACGAAGGGCACCCAAAGGAATTCATGGAAAGTTTGAGACACTCTAGAAAGGACCATTCATCATCCATTAAACTTTTGACAGATATTCTTTCAAATTGGTGTATCCAAATGGTGAAGTACTACCCTTGACCTATAATGGTCAAGATTTGAAATTGTATCAAATTGCAAACTAAAAATATGTAACCCCTGTACTGTATGATAGTTGTGTTTAGTTCCTATTTCTATTTTCCTTAGTTTAGTTTTTCTCTCTCTTTGTCTTTCCTTTCATGTTCCCTTCCTCTGCTTTAGTTTTGTTGTGAGCCATCTTTTTCAATTAAACCTTATGAAACCAGAGATTTGGATTCCTTTCTTAGATATGAACATGTCCAAGCCCCCAAACAAAGCCAGCTATTACCCCACTTTTGTTCTTCAGCTCTAAAACCAAAGTGGATACCTCATGTTTAGATTGAGTTATGATTTTTGAGATAATGTAGTGGAGTCTAAGTCTAGAAATCCCCTAGGATAGGTGGTCTTTATCGAATAACCCCTTCATGCATCTTTCTGCTTTTAAACCGGGTTGGTTTTTGATTTCATCTTAGGGATGGGTAAGTTATAGTTCCTAATTCGATAAAGACTTTTATTCCTTTGGTTCTACTGATGACATTCATATGGATGAGAAACTTCAAATCGACATCTCTTCTCTTTGTCAGGAAACTGAAAATCACCTTCTCCTCGGTGGGTTTCGGCCCATGAAGGTAATTTTCCATGGGAAGAGAACACATGAATCATCAAGCACTCAAATTAGGCTTAAAGATCGATATTCTTGGGTTAAGAGTGAGTTAGGTCTAGAAAAGTAGCTTGGTGGAGAAGTCGTAATGAACTTCCCCGCTTGCTAAATTTTTCCTGCAGAAGTTATTTTCCAAAGGATAGTGGAAAGTGTATCAGAAATTCCCAAAAGCCAAGTGCCTACATTTGATGAAGTAAGTTTGAGCCCTACAGTGGAAAAAATAGCCTCAGAAGTATGAGAAAGTGAATAAAAGCCCTTTTTTGAAGAACTAGTTTTTAGCTTCTGTGAGACCTATCAGACAGTCACACTTTTGCTATTATGTTTTCTATGCTTTTAGTACTTATTTCTCAGACATATCAGACTATGTGGACACTTATGTATTTAAGGATCTGTTGAATACTATTTTATATGTTCGGTACTTGATTATGTAATCAGGGTACACTTGGGATATTACATGTTATGTTTCAATTTCAGTTATGGTTACATACATATGATGATTTATGATGTTTTAAAACTATTGTGATGTAAAGACGGTTTAGGAAACTGAAGTTATGCTTAGTTGAGTAATTTACAAACATAGTTTTAAACCATGCAGTTATGATGTATTATGTTTATATCATGTTTTATTGGACCTACTACTGTGTGCAATGAGTGTGCAGGATAAGTTGACCATGGAACTAAATTTGGCGATCCAATATTGAAATATATGTTTTTACCGTGCATGCCAAGGTCCTCTTTGAATAAAGAGACATGGACCTCGTTGTGATGTTTTTTCATTTCGTAAATGTGGTTTGCATGTGTGTAATTAAATTAGATTGTGTATATGATCTAACCATGTCATTGTTTTAATTAATGTGCCAAATTTGGCAAATTGTGGCTTATATGTTGGCATGGTTAAGTATGTTTATTATGAGTGTTTTAGGGCCTAACTAGGGTATTATCTTAGGATGTGATCAACTAAACTTGGGTTAGGAAGTTTCTAGAAGTCAACCAAAACTCCAAATCCGTGCACAAACTTCAGGTGGACTTTAGGAAGGTCTTTTGGGCTCCTAGAAGGTAACCGGGGTCAGTTTTAGCTACCCAACTTGGTACCCTAGGGGTTAGGGGTCATTTTCAGCCATTAATAAGCCTTTAAACTCATTTATTACTCCCCTAAAGTCTCCATTTTGAAGTTGGACGGATTTGAAGAGTTGTGAGGTTTTAGTTAACCTCTCTTTTTCTCAATTTTGCATTCAATTCCATTTATGGTGAATGAAGGCAAGTGGGAAGAAGGGGATGGAAGTTTCCTTCTCTCTTCTGATTGGTTCCACCATTCTTGGAGGTTTGCCTATTTAGGAAAGGCCTTGGGCTAAGTTTTAGTTGATCACCCACTCTCTAGATTTGGAGACCAGATTTGTTGGAAAGCTTAGGAGAAGGCTAACATTGAAGGAGTTCAAGTTTTCAGATACTCAACACACTTGGAGAAAGGTTGGCCCTTGTGTTATTTTGTTCTTCATATTTTGTGTTCTTGAGCTTGGACCTCCATTAATGGAGTCCATGGCTTTTATCCAAGTTTTTGTATGAATTTTTAAAAGTTTATAATTGTTGTTTTTCCTTTTGTAATTGCAATTCGGGGATGGGTTCTTCAAAGTTTACTCACCCTAGGGAGGATGGAGTAACCTTGAAGGGGGTAGTAGGAAGTAGACCCAAGATGTGCAGAGTCTCCCATGTGTGGAGGGATAAACATGGGGTTCCACGATACCCATGATGCCAAACATAGCCTACGGGCACCTGGGGGCCATAAGGAGATTGAGACCGTATCTCTTGGAGATGGTCTACCCAAGTCCATGTGTGGCTTGGGATGTTTTATCATGTTGTGGCTTCTCCTCCTAGCAGTCCACCTCTACCCCATTTCAGTCAAACCTCAAGGAGGTCTCCCTATTGTTAAAACCTTGTTGGGAAATATGTTTGAGTGTCTTCTTGTTTTTGAATGTTTTCCTACTTGCATAAATGTATGTTTGTTATCTCGTTTCAATTTGGATCCCCTAGCTCGAGGGTGGCCTTGCAAAGGCCTAGGTTGGGAGGTGAGCCTCCGTGGTCAACCTGGCACCTACAGGAAACCAGTAACGTAGGGCTTGTAGAAAAGATGGACTTAGTGAAAGAATTCAGTTTATTAATTTGTAAAGGAATTTCCTTTTGTATATTATGGAAAACATTTGTATGTAAGGATTCGAAATGGAATCCGATTTCGAGATGTAAATGCTATTTGAGTTATTTAAGGTTCAATAAATTAAATGAGCAATCACATGTCTTTATGTAATTTCAAAATAATTAGAAGCATGAAATATTTGGTCATTGTGATTTCTATCATTGAGAATTGAAAGGTTTATTTAAGTATCAATAGCTTGATAAATCAATTTTTAGATTGAATTTTAGCATGTATCCTTTGTTCATTGTAAATTTTAAATAAATTTAATTGGGAAAATTACAATGTGGATAAATTAAGGTATAGAATTGAAGTATTCTACACTTAGTTATTTTTTTGAAAATTTTGTCAAAATTTAAAATGTATAAAATAAAGATTGATTTCATTCATATTGCTTGGCTTGTAATATGGATTAATTGGGTACTTTTATTTTTATAAAAAAAATATCTTAGTACCCCCTATTTGAAGGTTCAGGAGATAGGCTTCACTAGTAAATTATTAAAATAATTTTTTTATTAATTTAGTATTGTTTATATTATATTAATAGTTAAAAACTTTAGAAAGATTTTTAAAAAAAAAAAAAAATAGGGGCGGATGTGTAGTGCGTCGGGCACATAGAAGAAGTTTATTTTAAGAAAAAAATTTATTTTTTTTGTTAAGGGATGGGGGCAGGCCGAAGCCCTAACCCCCATGCCCTTGCGCGGTGGGCAACAGTGGAGGTCGACACTTCCGCACCACCACTGTGTGGTGGCTGGGAGCGGTGACCCTGCTGGCTCTCCCGCACGCCCCCTTCTCTCCTTCCGCCGCTGCCACCATCGAGCCCAGACCTAGTGCGGCTTTCCCTTTTCGCGCCCCGCTCCGCCGCCCCTCACGCCCCCTCCCTCCTTCCGTTCACCGCCTCTATCGTTGCCGCCGCGGCAGCAGCGCTGCGGCCGGAGCGCCGCTCTCCCCGTGCACCGCTTCTCTGCGGTTTTCCCTCCGCTTCGGCGGATAAACCGTCGATGCTCTGCTCCTCCACCACGAGCCATCTCTCCCCTTTCCGTCGCTTCCCTAACCCCATCTCCGCTTCTCCACCACCGTTCTCCCTCCGCCGCCGCCATGCTCTGCATGCGCGTGCGCGGTTGTCATTTTGGCCGCCACTTCCTCTTCGGCCCTTGGTTCTGTTTGATCGTAGGGTTTGGAAGAGTCATTTGAATATGCAAAGTTTGGTATATTATGTTGTGTGATAATTTTATTTAGTATTAAATGTTTAATATAGCCACTTTTTAGGTGCTTTATTATTGGTTTACAAAGGATTAGTAATGTTGCTAAAATAGATTTCTTTGTATTCATTTATTTACTATGCAATGTTACATATATAAATATTACTTTTTTTTTGTTCTATATGAAATTATTAGCTAGTTGTTTAAAATAGAGTTCTATTATATTTATGTAATAAATGGATTAATTTAATTTAATTTGTTTGCTTATAAGTCTCATTTTAATTCCATAGAAATAAAATATATTTTAAGTTAAATAGATTTATTATACAAAAGTGATTATTTAATTATTTGGAGATTAAGTATTACTTTGAATAGTTTCTATCTTATAGAGATTAAATGTTGTTTTAATCTACTGTATCAAAGAATATTTATGAAATAATTATATGGGTTGTATTATTAAGATCAATCATTTTTTTCTCATTAAATGTTAAGAGTAGTCTTTTAAACTTGCATGGATAATAAATTATAAGAGAATATTTCGTTAATAAAATATATTAATTTTTTTTTAACTTAGATAAACGTTTTATTTGATGAGAGGGTCATAACAACCCCTTATCCTTGCGATAAATATTTAATAAAGAGTATTATCACTACATTGACCAACGTCGTGCATAGTTGACTTTTAGTCAACATTGGTCAAACGTAATCCATTTACCTTGGTTTTTGAACCAATGTTTCCCCTCGTACCCTAGAGCCTAGGAATACAATTTCATGCCTTTTTGTGATGGTTGACTTTTTGGTCAACCCTAGTTGACTTTTTGGTCAACCATCTCAGGTACATGTTTTATCATTACCAATTGTATCATTAACCTTAGGATACTCTATTTTAGCTAAATTTTGGCACAGTTGACTTTTTGGGTTGACTTAGTCAAACCTTGGACATCACCTCAGTTTGCATGCCCAAGTTGTCCTTGACACTTTCCAGCTCAATTGTACGTACTTTGGTGTATAGTCGAATTATGGTTGACTCAGGTTGACTTTTAGTCAATCATCTCGATTTGCGTGCTGGTCAAGTTAGTAGCTTTAGGAAACTTGTAACTTGTCTAGAGACTCGTGCTAGGATAGGACTTGTTCTCTAGTTGTGTAAGTGCATTTAGTATGATAGTTAGTATGTTTAGGAAAAAAAATTGTAGCTGTGTTTTGCTCAACTTTTGGGCATGATAGCTTCTCCCTTATCAAAAAATCACCTGAGAAGGTTAGTTTTCGAGAAGCGACGACTTGTGAAGAATAAACACAAGAGATCATGGGACTTGAATGATCTACCATGATGAAGATAGCCCGGTCTGATGTCTAAAAGAAATTGCTAAAGAAATGGGTCGCTTGCGGATTTTCAGAAAATCACCTCCCCAGTTTCCTCACAAACAGGTTTCTACCTTTGAAGTGAGTTTTCCGACAAAGGCAATGAGGGAAGCAGAAAAGTAAAAATCTGTTGCGACAATTAAGTTACCGTTACAGCCACTCCAAATGGGTAAAATTAATTTCTTAAGGTCATTAATAAGATGCATTTAATTCAAATCTTAACGTTAGAACTTTAACAAATATTTTTGAAAATCTCTCACTCATGTGGCGCAAGATATGGAAAGTAATGGTAGGGAAGTGAGCTATTTATAAAATACTCAAACTATCAAGAAAAAATTACTGCTTGTTCACATCTTTCTCATATGCCTTTTTTTTCCCATAATTTCACAAATCATCTTGCAGCATTCTCTAGAGCTTCTTGACAATAAATCAAAATCAAAATTAGAATTTATGGCCACCAGATTTGTGCATTTCGATGGCTTTAATGGGATTACATCTGAATGGAACAATTTGATAGATACATCCCTCAGATTCTATGATCTGGGCAATCTACACAGAAGGTTGAACAAAGAAAATCTCCATCCCATGACACAGAAGCTCAAAGGTAGCAGTTTGGTCGAAGCTACTAGATTTCCCATTGTAGTGCAAGCTCCTGAGCTAATCCAAGAATGTATATCTAGGTTCAACCCAGACATGAAATAGATTTTGATTCTAGATGACACAGTTCTCATCTCCATTGATAGAGAATCTGTGCACAACAGTCTCTATATCCTAGAGCGAGCGGAATTTTTGAATATGAACTTCTCAATTGAAATTTCAGAATATAACGAGAAGAAGATGAGGTGGAGGAAAGAGATCATGAACTTGTGGTTTCAAAAGTGAAGAAGCATAAAGGGAAAAGTGCCAAAGATGCTTTTCAGAATAGATCTCAAGGCCAAGATCATCGACATCCTAGTGCTCCTTCATAGGATAAAAGGTGAAAGTGACGCATTGCATTTCATATAACACTACTTCTTCTTGGTCCAGGTAATATGTGTTGAGCATCATTATATAGATTGGGCTCAAGTGGTAAGTGAAAATTTGTCCAATGCCTTGAGTCTCACAAAGTACCAGAATAAATTTTATATGTCTTCTTGTTTGATCTATGTTTTAGCTACATTGCAAGTATGGCCAGGACTCCCTAGGCTAGAAGAATATGAAGATGATACGAAAATTTATGATTTCTTCCCTCATTTGAAGTGTAAAAATAGCTATGTTGAGTTCATTAAAGTTAATGACTCATTTACAATGAGGTTGTGTAGATAATTACAAGGATTCCTTGAGTGGAGGTTCTCGTCAGAGGCCATGGAATTCATCACCCAATTTGGGAGCTTCTTCATTCAATTTGCTAGTTTCTCATACCTTCGTCTTGCAGGTTTTGATGATTTTCCCATGAAGTTGCCAAGATACTCTAATGATATGATCATGCTTGTAGAGGTGATATGGAAAATGTTGCAAGTGAACCTAATCAATGTGGGGCTTAAGAAGAAAGGCTATGAATTCCATATTACCATTGGAGCCTATAGCTGCGCGTCAAGATCAAATGGTAAGAACATGATAAAGGCGTTCAAAAGTAGATATAAGCCAGAGAAATATGAGGTGTTGAGGTCATAGTTTGATCCAGATAGTTATGCCAAAGATCATCTACAGATTGGCTCTGTGATTAGGCATGTCCCTAAAATTGAGGATTATTGGACTAATTGCAAAGATGAGCTAGAGAGCCGAGAGAGGTTCTACTCGAGGTTGACCATTGAACAAGTCAAGTTGTTCAATGTCAATATCAATGTTGAGGGCATTGTTGATGATGGAAAACATATGTACAGTGATACATACCGGGACCAGATCAAGCCCTATCCTATAAGCTCTGAACAAGTTCAAGATCAAGCCATAGAAGATTTGGAGACCTTAATAGCCAAAGTCATCAAGAGAACTGACAAGTGGGCCCAGTGGATGATGGGAAGGAAAAAGAGCTCTGGGAAGCCTACCCCTCAACAAGATCTTGCAGTCAAGCTGGTGAGTGCTACTGCATCCTCCTCTTTGCCAGCTTCATCTATAGAAAAGGAACTAGCTCAGCTAGCAGGTGGAGATGATCAACCACCCAAAAAGGAGATCCCACTAGAGAAGACTTGTGGAGCAGGATCATCTCCAGTCATCAGTTCAAATGAGGAAGCCAAAGTTGAGAAATCAAACAAACCGATAGAAGAAGTTGTTGGAGCCACAGAACCAGAACAAGCCCAGTGAGGAACCATGGAAATGAACAATGACACTCCCAGCCAATAGGTCCCTCTAGTTTTCAAATTGATGATGACAGTAGCAGTTCGGAAACTGATGAGATGGATGAGCACTTGGGGTCTCCTTAAAAGGAAGAGAGCATTTCTTCTCCATAGATTAATCCTTTCGCTTCCAAGCCTAAAGCTTCTCCTCTTGTTATCAAGAAATTATTCATAGAAGACTTACTTTCTACGAAAAAGGTCACAAGTGTAGAATCATGGATTGATAACACTATAGAGCGGAAGAGAAAGAGAGTCAAGCTAGGCACTCCTAGTGGCGAGATGCTTTCACAAGCAATGCAATCGGGCCCAACCGAAAGAAAGGTTAAGAAGTCTAGGAATCTGACCACTCTTGGTCGAGATTCAGACACAGGTCACTTGACTATGGAAATAGCCAAGCCATTAAAAGATGGTAGAATTGAAGATCTTACTACCTCAAATTTTTCACTCTAGTCCTTAGACATGGGACTCACCCGCCATGACATGAAAGTGGACCTGTGGAAGTCTAGCAATGTCTTGATCGAAGAAGAGCTCGAAGAGCTCAAAATTACAAAGACTCGACTCAAGGCAGAGATCAAAGAAATGACTAACTTCATCAAGCAGTTGGTTTCTCCTGTAGCAAGCCTACCTATTCCTCTAACAACATTTGATCCTACTGTAACAAAGAACGAAAAGATACTTGCTAAGTTGCAAGAAGTTAGACATTTCGGGCATATTGGTAGGAGGTGGATTGAATGACTCAAGTATGAAGGTCTGGTAGCCATTGAGTAGCTCAAAAATGTCTTTTTATAGTTAGAAGTAGAAAAGGAATCTCTAAAAGGACATATGTTGACACTCACAACATAAAGGTTGAGATGTGAAGAGTGCATGGTGCTACTGCATTGGCTAGTCACGATTAAGACTAAAGATGCAACAAAGCCAATATATTATAGAAAGGAGATGAACCACTAATCGAATAGCTCTAGGGGGTAGATTTCAAAATGGAGATGGTAATCAAGGTGGAGGTGGAAATGAAGGAGGTTGATGAGGAAGTCAGCAAGGAGCAAAGCAGAATCTTTGCATATTTGACAATTCTTCACTCTGAGTCTCAAGCTAGTGGAGATGGACAGAGCCCAATCAATATAACCAACATGCAAAATTCATTCTCTGACTACTTGGACTAGCTCATAGAGTTATCTAGGTCTCACCTTGATAGAATACCAGATCTTTAGCAACTCGATGGATGCATATACAAAGCCATGATGAAGATGCAACCCTGAAAGGATGCTGCAAAATGTATAGAGAAGGATCATGCCTGTTGGCTCATAAGATTGAAAAACATGTACATTCCATATTCTAAAAAGATGATTCCAATTCTTGTGGCAGACAAAGCTCATAAGGCTAAGTTGGAGAAGGCGAAGAAGCCAGCAAAGAGCAAATAACTTTCCCCTCTTTCTTTTTGATACACATTGTATAATCGATAAATGGCCACTTGTCATTTACTGACTCTATAGAATATGAATCGATTCAGTTGATTTTGTAATGGCTTAACTCTTGAAGCCTATATGTAATACTTTGAAAATCAATGAAAAAGTCAGCTAATTTTTGGTGTGAAAGACATTTTTGTTGCGGAGTCAATCTGGAATGTGTTTTGTGCCATTTATTTACTATTCCATGATTTTATAAGTTTGAATGTTTGTTTTCCTTAAGTTGGATTGAAAATAGAGAACAGACAGAGTTCTGTTTCTATTCTTTAGTGCAATTAATCTATGGTGACTAGAGTATTACTTGGAGGTTGGGAGAATACTTGTGTGTCCTACTTAGATTATATTTATTTGTGTTATTTTAATGCATTTTGTTAACTCAAGTAGAATTCTTTGTTGCATTACCACTGGTGTGAATTCATAAGCACTGTGAAATCACAGAGTTGGTCAGAGTTTAGAATCAGTTTCATTTCTTGGATTAGTTTCTCATTGAGGGTTGGTTCGGTTACCTCTCATGTTCTCTGGTCAAGAACATACCCCATTAGGATTTAGAAAAAAACAAAATTTATTACATATCTTTCACATAAGAGAGTTGTACCTATTAAAATTCAGAGGGAAGTTAGTTAAAAGGATAATAACTTTCCAACAGTTTGTATTCATATTGTCTCTCAAGGGATTTTGGGCAAACAAAGAGTTAAATCTAAGAAAGAACAATCTATTTACCAACATGATGTATATAGTACATAGTAGGCCTGATATTGCACATGCAGTAGGGATTGTGGCTAGATTTTCTAGTAATCCAAAGGATTCACATATGGTTGCAGTGAAAAGAATCTTGAGATACTAAAGAAAACTGAGGATTATGGTTTATGGTATCCTAAAGAAGGCAAATTTGAACTAAGAGTTTACACCAATGCAGATTGGGATGTAAATATAGATAATAG
The DNA here is from genome assembly GCA_027943335.1 of Chamaecyparis obtusa. NCBI lineage: Eukaryota > Viridiplantae > Streptophyta > Pinopsida > Cupressales > Cupressaceae > Chamaecyparis > Chamaecyparis obtusa. The sequence continues at coordinate 499,328 of BSBK01002993.1, forward strand.
AAAGAGGACAACCTGAGGCGAATTTTTCTTTGGTGAAAGACTTGTAACTTCGACAAGTAAGAAACAACCTTGTATTTCTCAGTCTACTGCTGAAGTAGAGTATGTTGTTGCTGCTACAAACTGTTCAAACATTTCTTATATCAAACAAGTGTTGGAAGGGATGAATGATGTAATCACTGAGCCGGTAATTATATATTGTGACAATACTAGTGCAATAAATATTTCTAAGAATCGTGTAATGCATTCAAAGACCAAGCATATTTTAATTAAGTATCACTACTTAAGAGAACAAGTACAGGAGAAGCAAGTCAAACTGGAATATGTTACATCAAAGGATCAACTTGCTGATATTTTTACCAAGCCTCTATTGAAGGAAACTTTTGAATACCTTAGGACTAGACTTGGAGTTTGTCCCCTGTCTACCGGTCACTAATGTGATCTGGAGGTTTCATCAACCTATTCTTATCAGAAGATCATTCATGTTGATGCAACATAGCTCACACTTTGGATTATGTCTAAAGTTGTGAAAGATTTGAGAAGCTAGAATAGAGAATTTGCATATCAGTATACAAAGATACATTGTCTACACCAAACAATAGAGAGTTACTTGGCTATTGCAAAGATGTATGTTTTATGTTTTTTTTAGCATTGTTGTCAAAGGGAGAGATAAATAGTAGGAGAGATACTCACTGAGCTATCTATCTAAGGGAGAGATAATCTGATAAAGTCAGGGAGAGATTTGTTGCTGAGAACAGGAGTCTGAGAGTTGAAAGATCAAATCCATAGAGGAGAGTTTGCACTTGTAATGCTATTATGAAACGTAGTGATTAAACATATTAAAAATCAAGCTAAGGAGAGCTTACCGAACTACAAAATTTACTTACATAGTTGTAGAATACATGTTTGGTATGTGTATGGCATGTTTTCATTTTTCTTGTGTTTCCATCAATGCCAAAGGGAGAGATTGATGAACTACAACTAATTGAATACCTGAATGACTTGAATATCAATGATTAGAGATCACCAAGTTATTGAAATGGTATGTAAGATAATTAAATGAGTCATTATGTTGTCATTGATATCAACTAGTTTTGACAGTACTTATCATCTTAGTTACAAACATCTAAACATCTGTAAAAAGAGATAAAAGATGAAGAAATGAGATATCTACATGGAGAAAGATGGATATGACAAATAAGGATAAGGAATACTTTGGGTAACTTATTGATGATTCTATGATCTCATATTGTTGACTTGATTATGTTGCATTAATCTATTATGAAGAAGGAAGAAAAATTGTACAAGGCAATGTGGTTGGTAAATGAAGCACTTCAGTATACACCGAGCTGGTGTAGTGTATACCAAGCGACAGTATTAACCAAGCTTGTATTCACTAACGCATTTCTTTGTTAACCGAGTATGGATGAAAGTATTAAATGCTTAGTTTAGCCGACAGAAAATGATGATCTAGAAATTGTTATGATTTCGAGATTGAGGATAAATTTTCTTATGAGATCCACGGTTGACAAAATTTGAAGAAGATCTAAAGGATGGAATTGAAACGTGTTATTGACACAACTACCGAGGAAGGTTTAAGAGGCAAAATCAATGAAGAAGGATAAGCAGCCAAATATGATGGTTGATATGAAAATGGTTTATTTGTCTATATAAGAGATATGAGTTTCTTTATTGAAACATGTTAGAAGAAAGAAGACTGCAGAGATTTTGTGTGAATACAGTTTCATGCATGCCTAATCAGACTAGTTGAAGGAGAACCAAACTATAGAACAGTAACCAAGTGTCTGAGAGCTATTACCGAGTGAAAGTAAGTTGAGAAAGTGAATTGAAATATTGATCATAGGATTTGTATGGGCTTAGAATAGATCTGAACATCTGTAAATTAAGTTGTATTGTAATCAAATCAATTATTGTTTTAGTTTAACCATTGATACAGAAATCTCCTAACTGAGTGGACTTAACCATCTTATGTTATACCCCTATGTCATTCAAAGAATGTACAATGTTATCTTATTGATCCCATAGTGAAAGTTGCTCAAAAGTTAACTGTTAGTCTTAAATCCTCTAACAAGGTCACACCTAATAGTGTGTTTCTAACCTTTAATAGGGTTGGCTCTTCATCGAGCTCACTTCAGAAGAGTGAAAATTATTTTGGGTAACTGGTCCCAGGTGGTTTTTCCCTTAGCAGGGTTTCCATATTAAATCATTGTGTTATGTGTTTCTGTGATGATTTTTTTATTTTCATACTTTACATACTGTATATTTGATTTGGTCGATAATCACAGTAAGTTAATTAACTGGTAATCGGCAAAAGGCACAGACAGTTTAATAGTTTATGTTACCGAGATGCAAAATTTATTGAAATTGTTTTGAGTGTTACATCTTTGTAATTGGGACTGTAGGATAATTGATCTAACTGACCCCCCCTTTCAGTTATTCTAACAATATTTTTCCGCTTAATCTCTTCTATAGATCTTAAGTTTAAGTCAAATTCATCAAATCCTGCCATCATTTAGTTCTCTTCCTTATCCTTCTAGATACTTCTCCAAACTTCTTCTTGAATCCATAAGAAAATGGTTTACCATGCATTAAGTGCTCCAAATCATTCATTATTAATGTCAACACATTTTACATATCCCAAGAATTCAACTATGTCCGCTGGAATTCTCAATTTCTTCACAAACTATAAATTACTCACACTCGATCAATACTGTGTTCATCTACTCAGTCTTCACTAAATAAGTTGGTCATCGCTAAAATAGTTCTACTCAGTAAACACTATTTTCACTCAGTTAATTCTTTGATACTCAACAATTACTGATGCTCGATCAACACTAAAATTTACTCAGCTTATACTGGTGCTCGGTCGACACTAGCATCACTCGGCTTAAATTGAATTTCTTCTCTTTTGCTCAGTTAAGCCTATGCTTCAAATATATTGACTTCTTCACTTAGTGTTAAAGATAAACAACACATTACCTTGTCAATGTGTCAACTAATCAAGTACCCATTATAATATCACATAACTCAACCTCAGGTCCTCTTGTTATCTCCTCTTATCAAATCATCTTCATCAATCAAAAGATATGGTACTCTACTAGATAGCAATTGTCTCACCCGTTATGGTTTGACATCAATAATGATATAACAATTATTTCAATTATAGTTTCCAATAGGTTTTTATTTGAAATTTATATTTAGATATTGTGTTTTTTCTTGATGATGTAATTGATGCTCGTGAAGGTCATCAAGGCATTAATGACCAACTTCCAAAAGGACTAAAAAGTTATCCTACACAATTTAGTAGGTTGACATACTATGAGAAACTCTCAATCATGCATTTATTTGATGCTATGCATATTAGAAACAATGTAACAAAGACATTATGAAAAATATTCGATGGAAGGTGTGACAAAGATAAAATTATCAAAATTTATAGTTGTAGTGTCATAAAATGGAATCACTTCCATTTACAACTAGTTTAGCCCTGTAAGCAAGTGGTTTTGGATCATGTCAAACACCTTGAATGGGTCTCTGACTTATTTTTGGCTTTTTCCCCTATTCTGCCCCATTTTCCACTTCTTTTCTGCATAATTCTAGCATCCTGAATTGTAACTCTGAGATTCTTGACCTTAGGGTCAAGGTCGACCTTTTATGTCAAGGTCAACCTTGACCCTGACCCAAGGTCTAAATTCCAAAATCTCAAAGTTTCCGGATGTTGGGTTTCGAAAAGATTTATTTCCCACTTCTAGGTCGGCTGTTTCAAGCTTCAGAACGTTAAACTCTTAAATTATATTTAATTTAGGTCCATTTCTAGGGGTAAAGGTTTAAATGGGAATTTGATTCTACTATGTAGGCCTCTCTAGAAGTTTGTGCCCTAGACTAGTAACAAAGGAAGCCTTCCTTTCTCATTTCAATCCATCATTTCAATCAATCAAGTGTGCGATCTCTTTATCATATCAAGAAAACAACCATCAAGCATTCTCAATCAAGTATTCAAGCACTCAAGTTCTCCATTGAAGATCAAGGATTCAAGCATTCAAGCCTTTGGAGGGATTTGGTTCAAGCATTCAAGATTCATCATTCAAACCCTAGATCTATCCATCATGGTGGTGTGATCTTCCTTCAAGATCCTTTGTTCATCTTCAAGATCTATTCATTCTCCCTTCAAGGTGGATTCCAAGAATACAATCATGGAGGTTTTGATTTACATTTATTAGTATTGAGTCCAAGATTTCATATCAACATACTTGTTTACTTTTCAAATTCAATTGCATATCTATTGAATATCATAGCTTCGTTATTAGATCTACTTCTACTACTTGTTAGCATTCCCTATTTCAATTCCATTTTTAAGGTTGATTCCAAACTAGGGTTTGACCAAGGCAAACCCCTTATCCAAACAACAAAACCATTTTTCTTGTAGGAATAGGTACGGAACAACAAATTACAATGAAGATCTGGACACCCTTTTTGGCAAACTTTCAGGATCCATTAACAGAATTTCTGTCGGAGCAGTGCAGGTCAAGGTCAACATAAAGGGGTTAGGGTTGACCTTTCTACCTAGGTCAAGGTCGACCTTTTTTCAAAAAAGAAGGTTTCTGAGTTTTCTTTGTCTCTGTGTTTCTAGGCTAGATCCACTTGCAAAATTTCTTGAAACTGAGTACAGACACCAGAAAACGGTGATTTTTGAATCTTCTACCTTTCAAGATAAGTGTTTATGTTTTATTAAGATTTGTATATCCACAACATTTTCCATCACACCCCCACACATATCACACACACACTCACATAGATATAAAAATATATCTTCATATATTTTTATATCTTATATTTTGGTGAACCCGCGATAGGCAACTCTTTCTTTTTGGTGTTGGATGCTTTGCTTCCTTTCCTTAAGATTATCTTTCTTTTATGCTCTTGCATTTTAAAATTCAAAAAAACAAAAAAATCTATATACTCTAGAAAATACAAAAATATTTCTTGCATTTCATTTACTATGAAGATTTTTAAGATGCTTTGGTGTGTGGATATTTTTCTTATTATTCTTCTCTTAGCATCTCTTTATCGTACTTATGATGTTAATGAGAGTATCATCCATTTCATTATGTTTTTCACTCTTCATGTTTCACTTGCCTATGCTATTGTGAAATTGACTAATACTAGTCTTCCTACTTTCAAAACTTTCATTAAGGATTTATGTGGTGGACTTATTGCTGTTGGAAACAATTTTCTGAAGGAAATTGCTACTCAAATTATGTATTGTCTTTGATGTCACACTATGTCATAGTCCACAACATTCAGTACCTACTGAGCTCAGTCGGTCTGCCAGGCAGTAAAATTTAGTGCTTACCGAGTTCAGTCAGTCGTCAAAGAAAATTTAGTGTTTACCGAGTTCAGTCGGTTGTCAAAGAAAAGTTAGCATCTACCGAGTTCAGTCGGTTTTCAAAGAAAAAGGATTGTCAGTGTTTACCGAGTTCCCTCGGTCTCTGAAAGATTGTAAAAAGTTATGGTCACCGAGCACTGTCGGCCCTTGAAGGATTTTTGCAAATAAAGTTTGCTTAATTCAGCCGACTGTTATACTAAGTAATGTCAATTTGACAAATCTAAAATCATATAAATTAAAAGTCAAATGCGAAAGATGAACAACGAATAAAGCAGAAGATATATAGAAGAAAGATAGGAAAGGTGTGTGCAAATTTGTGAAGGATGATCAGATATCCTTGAGGAGCAGCAGAGATATATTCGATCAGAAAGGATCACACTTATGCAGAACAGAGATCTGTAATCAGCAAGGCAGTTGCATTATTATACAGGTCATTTTCATTGTTACCTTTTTATCATTGTAACAGTGAATTCTAAATCTCTTAACCGAGTTGGTTTAACAACCATATTGTAAATCCTCTAACAAGGTGACAATTCCATTGAATTATTCTCAAGACCTCTTACCAGGCCACTCCTAGCAGGGTGATTAAATCCTCTAACAAGGTCACACCTAACAGTGTGTTTTGTAACCTTTTACCAGGTTGGCTTCTAACTGGGCATCACTTCAAAAAAGTGAAAATCAGTATCTAGATACATTGGTGGTTTTTCCCATATTGGGTTTCCACGTTAAATCTTGTGTCTCTTGTGTTCTTAATTGCTATCTTAATCATATACAAGTGCTGATAAATATCTAAAAGATAATTTACTAATACTTTATGCATCTTCAAAGTTACTGCAATCTATTTACCGAGTGTTAAATAGATAATATTCATTAAGATATCCTAAGGGATCTGGAAAGAAATAATTGTGAAGTGTTTTATGGTTGACTGATTCACCCCCCCCCTCTCAGTCACTTCATCCATATTCCATCAATTGGTATCAGAGCTTGTGGTGCTTGCAGGAAGGGTTTCAAGGACCTAAGCTAAAGATCAGGATGTCTTACAAGAGGGAAATTCCAAAGCTCAACAGAGATAACTTTTCAGCATGGCAAGGTCTCATGCGACTTCATCTGGCTTCCATTGGTGATTCAGGATGCAAATACATTGATAAAGAATACACAGTTCCTATTGGCGCATTAACTGTTGAAGACATTGCAGAGAAAAAGACTCATAACACCATGATGATAGACATTGCATCAGCTCTCAGCTATGAAGAATTTGATGATATTAAAGAATGCACTACTGCATATGAAATGTGGATCGCACTGAAGAAAATATATGGTGGTGATGCAAATGTGAAAAGAGCCAAAGCAGAAAGCCTAAGAGGACAGTTTGATAAGATGAATATGAAAGAAGATGAAAACATTGCAAAATATGTTGAAAGAATCAAAGAAAGTGTAAGTGCAATTAGAGCTTCTGGAGGAACAATCTCTGATGAAACTGTTATAAGCAAGGTACTCAGAACATTACTCCCTATCTATCCAATAAGAGTATCAGCTATTCAAGAAAGAAGATGTGAAACAAACCACAATATAACTTTGGATGCTTTAGTTGGAAGATTGACAGCCTTTGAATTAGACAACTATGACAACTATGTTCCAAATTCCAAAAATATTGAGTCAGCATTTGAAGCCAAGGTTTCACTAAAGAAGAACAAGAAAATTAAAGAAGTTCAGTCAGAAAGTGAAGAAGTATCAGAAGAAAGTTCTGATAGTGATCTTGAAATTGTAGAAGCATTACTTGCAAAGAAGTACTCTAAAGGGAAAGGTAAATATAAAGGTAAAACTCCTTTAATCTATTTTTCATGTGAAGAAATTGGACATATTGCAGCTAGGTGCCCAAACAAGTAGGTCAAGGAAGAGAAGAGAGGTCACAAGTACTATGGAAAAAAGAATTTCAAATCATTCAAGGATAAAGGTAAGAAAACATGTTTTATAGCTAAAGATTCTGATGATAGTGAAGAAGAAATTGTCTTTATTGCTATAAAAGATGAATCTGATGATGATGAAGATAAGATGGCACTTATTTCTCATATAAGCAAAGATGATATATGGATAATAGATAGTGGATGTTCACACCATATGACTAGTGGCAAGACAAAATTTGAATACCTAGAAGATTGTGATAGTGGCAATGTAAGATTTGGAAACAATGAACCTTGTTGTATAAAAGGAAAAGGAAGAATCTCATTAACCAAAGAACTCATATGTGATAATGCTTATTGGGTTGAAGGACTAAAACATAATCTTCTAAGTGTAGCACAGCTAATCAATACTGGTTTCAAGGTTGAATTCATGAATGGTCAAGCAAGACTACTGGATGAAAAAGGAAAACTCATTGGATCAGGAAAACAAACAAAAGGTAACTTATTTTATCTTGATCTCAGTGAATATTCATGTTTTATTTCTCAAATTGAAGAAAGTTGGCTATGGCACAAAAGGTTATGTCATGTGAATTTTGATAACATGATAAAAATAAGCAAATTCAAGAAGGTTAGAGGCATTCCTACTTTGAAGAAACCTGATACTGGTCTATGTAAGAATTGTCAGATTGGCAAAATGAGTAAAACTAGTTTTAAGAGTAAGAACTATCAGTCTACAAAAATTTTGGAAATTGTGCATACTGATTTATGTGGACCTATTGGAATACAAAGCTATACTGGAGATAAATTCTTTATTCTTTTCATTGATGATTATTCTAGAATGATGACTGTTATGTATTTAAGAGAAAAGTCAGAAGCATTTGAAAAGTTCAAATGGTACTTGGCAAGAGTGGAAAAGGAAACAGGGAAAAGATTGAAATTCTTAAGATCAGACAGAGGTGGTGAATTCATCTCCCATGATTTTAACAACTTTTGCATTGAAAGAGGAATCAAAAGGCAGGTATCAGCTCCTAGAACTCCCGAGCAGAATGGAATAGCAGAAAGAAGAAACATATCTATTATGGATTATGCAAGGACTCTAATGATAGAAAAGAACATCGCTATAAAGTACTAGAAGGAAGCTATCAGCACTGCAGTTCATACCTTGAACCGAGTACAATTGAAGAAAGACACATTCAAAACTCCTTATAAATTATGGTATGGCTATAAACCCAATGTAAGTTACATGAAAGTATTTGGCAGCAAGTGTTATATCTTAAAAGAATCCAGAAGAAATAAATTTGATGTGAAAAGTGATGAAGGAATATTCCTATGATATTCTAGCAAAAGCAAGGCATACAAATGTCTGAACTTATCTACTCACAAAGTCATAGAAAGTATACATGTAAAATTTGATGAGTTTGCAGAAAAGACTGAGGAAGAAAGCAAAAGGGAACCTGAAAACTACAGAAGATTCATTTACATTGAACCTGAAACATTGGCAGATACAACTATCAATAAGGAAACTATATCTACCGAGCCGAGCACAGTTACCGAGTCACAGGAAGAAGTTCAAACCGAGTCACAAGAAGAAGTTCAAACTGAGTCACAAGAAGAAATTCAAACCGAGTCTCAGCCTGAAGCTACCAAGCAAATATCTACCGAGCCCGAGCAACTTGAAGAAGAGATCCTAGAAGACAACAACATGAATCATTCAAAAAGCAAGGAACCTATACTAGCCAAATATGTCAGAAGGAATCATACACCAGATCAAATCATTGGAAACAAATCAGATGGTACTATGACAAGAAGTAAGCTAAAAGGTACATGTCTGCTTACTGATTTTGAACCTAGAAATATCAAAGATGCATTGAAAAATGAAAGTTGGATTGAAGCAATGAATGAAGAATTAGAACAAATACAAAAGAACAAAACATGGACTCTTGTACCTAGATCTAAAGATAAGAATGTAATTGGAACAAAATGGGTATTCAGGAATAAGCTGAATGAAGATGGTCAAATATCTAGAAACAAAGCTAGATTGGTATGTAAAGGTTATTCTCAAGAAGAAGGTATAGATTATGGAGAAACTTTTGCTCCTGTTGCAAGATTAGAAGGTGTAAGAACTCTACTTGCCTATGCAGCACATAAAGGATTTAAGGTATATCAGATGGATATAAAATCTACATTTCTCAATGGAATTCTTGATGAAGAAGTCTACATTGAACAACCTGAAGGTTTTGTTGATCCAGATAAGAAGGACATGGTTTGCAGGTTACACAAAGCATTGTATGGATTGAAACAAGCTCCTAGAGCATGGTATGAAAGACTCTATAACTATTTGATTCAGATTAATTTCAAAAGAGCAAATGATAACAACAATCTGTATATTAAAGAAGGACCGGATGACAAAATTGTATTGGCAGAAATATTTGTAGATGATACTATATTTACAGGGAATGAGGATCAGTGCAAAGAATTTTCAGAGCAAATGAACAAAGAATTTGAATGTCTATGTTTGGTTTAATAAAATTCTTTGTTGGTCTTCAAATTCAGCAAAGCAAGAATGGTATATACATTACTCAATCTAAATACATTAAGGAAATACTTAAGAAGCTTGGTATGGAAGATTCAAAACCAGTTGGTACACCCATGTGTACTGGACTGAAACTTACCAAAAATGATGATTCAAAAGATGTAGATCAGACCTTATACCGATCTATGATTGGAAAATTGCAGTATGTAGTACATACAAGACCTGATATTGTCTTAGCAGTCAGTATAAAAGCTAGATTCTCAGCAAAACCTAAGGAAAATCATATGATGGCAATCAAAAGAATCTTAAGATACTTAAGAGGAACTGAAGAATATGGTTTGTGGTATAAATTTGGAGGCAATCTAGACTTAAAAGTGTTTACTGATGCTGATTGGGCAGGGAACATTGATGACAGAAAAAGTACAAGTGGTGGAGCATTTTTTCTTGGAAAAAGACTGGTATCTTGGACTAGTAAAAAGCAAAATTGCACATCTCAATCCATAGCTGAAGCAGAATATGTTGCTACTGCAGTAAACTGTTCAAATATTGTTTGGTTTAAACAGTTATTACAAGGTATGAAGGTTGAAATCAAAGAACCAGTTGTTATATTTTGTGACAATACCAGTGCAATAAACATTTCAAAGAATCCAATGATGCATTCCAAAACCAAGCACATTGCTATTAAATATCACTTTGTCAGAGAATTGGTGTAGGACAAGGAAATCAGATTAGAATATATTCATACAAAAGAGAAGATTGCAGACATTTTCACCAAACCATTACCTAAGGATGCATTTGTGTATCTAAGAGGTAAGTTAGGGGTCATTCCCCTATCAGAGGCTCACTAAATACAGTTTTAGTGATGCATCAACCAGTACATGATTGAAAATCAACATGTTGATGCAGCATATTCAAGGAATCATTGCATATGAATCAGTACTTGAGGTACATTAGTTTACACCGGTAATATGTGAATTGTCTTTGGCATGTGTTGTTAAAGAGGGAGTGTTTGCTATATCTTTGCTATTACTTCAAGAAATTTTCAATAGTCAGAAGGAAGAAACAGGAAGTTTACTGACAGAGGGAGATTTGAATCTGAACCGAGATAATTCTTTCAAATTTCTTATGCTATGACATACTGTGTTGCCATCAATGCCAAAGAGGGAGATTGTTGGAAACAATTATCTGAAGGAAATTTCTACTCAAATTATGTATTGTCTTTGATGTCACACTATGTCATAGTCCACAACATTCAGTACCTACCGAGCTCAGTCGATCTACCAGGTAGTAAAATTTAGTGCTTACCGAGTTCAGTCGGTCGTCAAAGAAAATTCAGTGTTTACTGAGTTCAGTCGGTTGTCAAAGAAAAGTTAGCATCTACCGAGTTCAGTCGGTTTTCAAAGAAAAAGGATTGTCAGTGTTTACCGAGTTCCCTCGGTCTCCGAAAGATTGTAAAAAGTTATGGTCACTGAGCACTGTCGGCCCTTGAAAGATTTTTGCAAATAAAGTTTGCTTAATTCAGCCGACTGTTATACTAAGTAATGTCGATTTGACAAATCTAGAATCATATAAATTAAAGGTCAAATGCGAAAGATGAACAATGAATAAAGCAGAAGATATATAGAAGAAAGACAGGAAAGGTGTTTGCAAATTTGTGAAGGATGATCAAATATCCTTGAGGAGCAGCAGAGATATATTCGATCAAAAAGGATCACACTTATGCAGAACAGAGATCTGTAATCAGCAAGGCAGTTGCATTATTATACAGGTCATTTTCATTGTTACCTTTTTATCATTGTAACAGTGAATTCTAAATCTCTTAACCGAGTTGGTTTAACAACCATATTGTAAATCCTCTAACAAGGTGACAATTCCATTGAATTGTTCTCAAGACCTCTTACCAGGCCACTCCTAGCAGGGTGATTAAATCCTCTAACAAGGTCACACCTAACAGTGTGTTTTGTAACCTTTTACCAGGTTGGCTTCTAACTGGGCATCACTTCAGAAAAGTGAAAATCAGTATCTAGATACATTGGTGGTTTTTCCCATATTGGGTTTCCATGTTAAATCTTGTGTCTCTTGTGTTAATACACATTGATGGCTAAACAAGGTTATAAGGGTTTAGGGCTTGGTGTTAATGAACATGGTATTAAGTATCCAGTTCATATATCCCCTAAACAAGATATGTGTGGATTTGGATTTCTACTATCTCAATTTAAGGTGGTTGATTTTGATCATCGCCCGCCTCTTCGTGTTCTTCTTCCAACACCTACCTTAGATTACTAATACTCCTCAAGATGTGGCTAAGAAGGTATATGTTCAGTTAATGAATTCCAAGAAAGAAATCTTTAAACCTATGCTGAAAGATGCTCTCTCTAAGTACAAATGTCCTTTTCACTATATAAATACACATTTACTTACTGATTGTGTGCATTTCAAGTTGTATGTTAGGGAAAGAGTTGTTTTAGGAATTATATCCCACTCTTGTGCAGTTTTACAATTCCTTCATAATTTTGATAAGGGGTATCCCCTTGACTCTTCCATAATGTAGATCTTTTCTCCTCTTGTATTTTGAGTGGGGGGTAAGAGGATTTTCTTCCAATTCTCTAGGATCCATTATGCTCTTAGCATGTATGTTGTTTTGAGCTTAATTGGTTATCCTTTCTATATTTTATCCCTATGGTTTTGTATTATGTTCATAATCATCCATATTTCTCTTTTATTATTCAAGATATCTTTTCTAAATACAATTGTTTTGAAAAGGTATCCCTTGCTTTCATCCCTAGGGGGCAAGGTTTTTCCTTCTTTCTCTTTGTCTAGAGATCTTCTTTCCCTAGCTTAGTGGCATTTGTTTATTTTGCAACATTATTTCATTATACTAACTAAGGTTTTGGCTATGGATATCCTTTTATGTGAGAGGTTTTTGTCCTAGGTCATCATCTCTTCTTTATTTTGCAAATTATGTTCTTTATAAATTATTTCCCTTGCTTTAGGGTTAGAGTTTGATTCTTTTGTTCCAAGATTCCTCTTCCTCTTGATTACAAGGGGCTTGATGATTGAATCTTTGGTCCCTCTTTTCTTTTATTTGAAAGATGATATTTTATCTAAAGCACTCCTCTATGATGGGGGTCTTGTTGATAAGATCTCTTTCTCTTTGAGGATCCTTTTTCCATAAGTGACATATCCTTTTCATGATTATCTATGTTCTTTAATGTAAGGGTAAATACCCTTCACTAAAAATATAGTGTACATTGTTGAGAAATAGGATATCTCCTTACTTTGTGAAGTAGGTATCCTCCTTCTCTTCCTTATCATGTCTAGTAGATAGGCATGATAAGGAGGGGGCATATCTAGGGTCTCCCTTATGCTATAGTTTACATTTTGCAATATGCTAAATCCTCTGAAGGTAACGCACATAAGTTGCTAAATCCTGAAGAGACACGCATTTTTCAATTTCAAATATACTAAATTCTCCGAAGTTAATGCACATAAGTTGCTAAATCCTGAAGAGACACACATTTTTCAATTTCAAATATGTTAAATCCTTGGAAGGTAATGCGCATAAGTTGTTAAATCTTGAAGAGACATGTATTTTCAGTTTTCAAATACTCTAAATCCTCGGAAGGTAACACACGTAAGTTGCTAAATCTTGAAGAGACACACATTTTATATTCCATATTGATACAATAATGTGAATCTATAGGTATTTCAAAAGCCATCAAAAGATGCACTATAACTACAAGGCATAGTTTTTGGGTGAACTATCATATTTTGCTACTTGTTGGGCTCTCCCTCCTTGGTGATTCATAGTAAGGTGGGAATCTTACTAGGCGAGGTAATCACTCTCTCTTTTTCTCTCTTTTCTCTTTCATGCTAGTAGGATTAGATCATGAAGCTATGTTATTTATAGTGTTTCTCTTGTATTTCTTATGTAATCATTTATTCTTTTATGATAGCTTTCCAAATATGATATTAGTATAGGAAGCATTTCTTAGCAAGGTTTCCTTTGCTAGTTGATTTGGGTTTGTTTTTGTACTAACCCCTCTCTCTTTGTGTCTTTTAGCTTTGTCTTTATTTTCTCTTTATTTTCACACCCTCGTACGTGTATGTGGAGTTAGAATCCTTGGCTTGGGGGCTCATGTCCTCAACTAAATGATATTCTATCTCGTTGTGAATCCACTGAAATCTTTTTTTTTTCTCTTTTACCAAGAGTTTGCATTAAATCCATACTCTTGCTAAAGTGGGGGCTAAATGTAGCATCAAAAAATAGAAGCACTTTCATTTAGGACTGATTTAGCCCTCTGAGTAAGTGGTTTGGGGTCATGTCAAGTGCCTTGAATGGGTCTCTGACTTATTTCTAGCTTTTTCCCCTATTCTACCCCATTTTCCACATCTTTTCTGCATAATTCCGGCATCCTAAATTGTAACTCTGAGATTTTTGACCTCAAGTCCAAATTTCAAAATCCTAAAGTTTTTGGATGTCGAGTTTCAGAAAGATTTATTTCTTGCTTCCGAGTCGGCTGTTTTGGGATTCAAAATGGTAAACTCTTAAAGTGGGGGCTAAATGTAGCATCAAAAAATAGAAGCACTTTCATTCAGGACTGATTTAGCCCTCTAAGTAAGTGGTTTGGGGTCATGTCAAACACCTTGAATGGGTCTCTAACTTATTTCTAGCTTTTTCCCCTATTCTACCCCATTTTCCACATCTTTTCTACATAATTCCGGCATCCTGAATTGTAACTCTGAGATTTTTGACCTCAAGTCCAAATTTCAAAATCCCAAAGTTTTCGCATGTCAAATTTCAGAAAGATCTATTTCTTGCTTCCGGGTCGGCTGTTTTGGGATTCGAAATGGTAAACTCTTAAATTATATTTAATTTAGGTCACTTTCTAGGGGTAAAGGTTTAAATGGGAATTTAATTCTCCTATGTAGGCCTCTCTAGAAGTGTGTGCCCTAGACTAGTATAAAAGGAAGCCTTCCTCTCTCATTTCAATCAATCTTTCAATCCATCCTTTCAGCCAATCAAGTGTGCAATCTCTTTATCATCTCAATCAAGAAACCATCAAGAATTCTCAATCAAGTATTCCAGCACTCAAGTTCTCCATTGAAGATCAAAGATTCAATCATTCAATCCTTTGGAGGGATTTGGTTCAAGCATTCAAGATTCATCATTCAAACCCTAGATCTATCCATCATGGTGGTGTGATCTTCCTTCAAGATCTTTTGTTCATCTTCAAGATCTATTCATTCGCCCTTCAAGGTAGATTTCAAGCATACAATCATAGAAGTTTTTATTTACATTTATTAGTGTTGATTTAAGGCTTTCATATCAACATACTTGTTTATATTTCAAATGCAATTGCATATCTATTGAATATCATAGCTTCGTTATTAGATAGATACTTCTACTACTTGTTAGCATTCTATATTTCAATTCCATTTTTAAGGTTGATTCCAAACTGAGGTTTGACCAAGGCAAACCTCTCATCCAAACAACAAAACTATTTTTATTGCAGGAATAGGTACAAAATAGTAAATTACAGTGCAGATCTAGACACTCTTTTCAGAAAACTTTCAAGATCCGCGAACAAAATTTATGTCGAAGAAGCTTAGGTTAAGGTCAACATAAAGGGGTCAAGGTCGACATTTTTCACAAAAGCGGAAGGTTTATGGGTTCTCTCTATCTGTGTGTTTCCAGGATAGATCCAGTTGCAGAATTTCCTAAAACTGAGTACAAACACCAAAAAATAGTGATTTCCAAATCTTCTACCTTTCAAGATAAGTGTTTATGTTTTATTAAGTTTTGTATGTCCACTATATTTTCCATCACACCGCCACACATATCACACACACACACTCACATAGATATAAAAATACATCTTCATATATTTTTATATCTTATAGTAGTTAGATTGAAGAATCTAACCATGCAATGAAAAATGACATTTAATCAACTAACAATGGAGACTAGATTGATATAAGTGCCCTTCATTGGTTATTGTCGGAGCAACAGAACAATGTTATAAAAGAAGTCATACAAAAAATTTGATTTCCTACAGAATTTGCTGCGAACATAAACAATATCATATCAAATAAAAAGTGAATTTGGGCCAGGGATGAAAACACATGATTAATATACATTTATTAAGGCAATTCATGTTATTTTGTATTCACTATATATTTGTATATTGCATGTAGTTTTCATTGTATTATTTTATAAAATATTGAAAAGATCATTTTACAATTATTACAGTACATTCTACCTCTATCTCTCCTACACCACTTCGACAACAATGTCAAACAAGTTATATATGATCTTGGAAAATACATGAGGTGGTTGTCATCAAAATAAATCAATAAAGAAGATATAAAATATTGGAAGAAAAAAATTTCTCATCTTATGTGTAAAATGCAAAAGTGTCTATCTTCAACTTTTTTCAATGCACAAGAATACTAACTCATACATCAAGTGGAGAAGATTGAATTATGTGGACCTGTACAAACTAAGTCAATGTAGATGGTTGAAAGGCACTTAAAATTTTTGAAGGGCTTGGTTCAACAAAGAGCACATCCTTAGGGTTCTATGGTGGAGGGATATATGGTATACTAGACCATGGTGTACATTAGTGAATATCTTCCTAAGTTTGTAGCAAAGATCCATGTAGATCATATTTGGGATCCCAACTCCATTAAAAAATTCAAAGGGGAGTACTTGATGGGGAAAGGTAGATTGAGGAAAGTGAGAGGTAATTATAAGATGTTATTGTAGTTAATTAATTCTTATTACTCATCAATATAAGTTGTTTCTAATTGGTCTTTTTTTTATATAGTTGGTCGAGAGTGGGACACACTACATTTGTATATTGCGAACAATCTTGATTGGATGACGGTATGGATTGAACAATGTCAATAAAATAATCTCTCATTAACATGGAAAGGTGTTGCTTCATTGGTTAAAGAAGCTCATCATAATGGAGTTTCCAATGTTACTCCAAGTGTAATTGATCTAGCATATGGTTTAAAAGAGGTAGATAGGTACATAAAAATTTATTAATCATGACCCATATGTTTAATATCAACTCACGATACAAATAATGTCTACACACTTGAAAAATTGTAGGTCAAGCACCACAAAGCTATGTACTATCATGGCCACAAATTTTGCATAAAAAGTTGGATGACACGAAGAAAACTTGTGATTCTAGGATAATTGAAGTCTTCAAGGTCATTAATATTTCATCTAGAAATGGCATACATCCTCAACAATATCAAAATTGATACTATGACATCTTGGATGATATGCTTGAGTGTGACTTTAACTCCTTCAAATTAGTTCTATTCATCGTTAAATGGTACAGGCTATGACTGAATCAAAATGATCCTGATAGAACTTTTATTGAACATGGTAATAGATTTACAATGATTAATACAAGGTCATTTGAGCCAGTTGGAGATGAGCCTTATGTTCTTCCAAGCCAATGTGAGTAAGTGTTTTATTTAGAGGTTCTACATAAATCAAGTTGGTCATTTTTTGTTAGACATGATCCAAGAGGAAAGCCGATAAAGTATAATGTGATGGAAGAAGAAGATACTGAAGAAGAAGAAGAAGAAGAAGAAGAAGAAGAAGAAGAAGATGATGATGGTGGTGGTGGTGGTGGTGGTGGTGGTGGTGATGATGATGATGATGACGATGAGGATAGTGATGGTGATGATGATGATGATGAGATGGATGAAGAAGATGATCAATGACATGATTGAAATGTACAAGTATGTGATTTGATTATTATCATATATTTATATTGATTAGTATAATATTTAATATTGATTTATTGATGTATTCAACTCTAATGGCATGGTATAATTAATTCATTGTGTTCAATTCTAATGTATTCCAACATATGTGATTTATGATACACGTGTTTCAATTATTATTTGTATATTTAATGATGCTCAATTAATTGGTGGTGATTACATGTATATATTTTGGCAAAGCTGGCATCTAGTCATATCATTCGATATGGCTAGATGCTCATTGTCATGCATTGTCCTAGCCATTGTACTTCTGCACGATTGTCTAGCAGTGTACCATCATTACAGTTACGAATGATTGAAATAAAAAAGTTAAGTTCTATATGCTATGCTTCACTTTTTATATTTCAAAGTTATTTTTAGGGAGCGTAACTTTTTTTTACACTTGACATTATTTTTCTATGATCTCAAATGGAAATATCATATTTTTTTTACTTTTCAACTGTGTTGTCTGTTATTTTATCTTAATTATATCAATATAATATATTTATAGTTAAGTATATATTTTAATTTTTAGTAATAATTA